>JAQHUG010000237.1:2945367-2990293 GCA_028555095.1 Dicrostonyx torquatus | reverse complement strand
CTCCTCCTCCTCCTCCTCCTCCTCCTCCTCCTCCTCCTCCTCCTCCTCCTCTTCTTCTTCTTCTTTTTAACTCTTTCTTGTGGATGGTCCAATAGAGCAGACAGCATGGAAGAGAAATGGACTCAAGTTTTGTCCGATAACTTCATTTCCTCAGAGACAGACAGTGCAGGGTTCACAATTACTGGTGTAAAATGATTGTTCTAGGCCTATAGTGAATGTCCTTCACATTGCTCAAGGTTGAAAATGACATCGAGCTGGTGACGAGCATTTTAGATGCCAGATTACTAAAAATTTGTATTGTTTATTACAACTTGTTAGTTGGTTTGGGCTCCTGTTTTCCAGTCTATAGAGAGGCAAGCAATTTGATGGCTCAAACTTTGTGGTATGTTCTACTTCCTGTAGAAGTGGCTAGGATAAGGAGATGAGGAGAAAATAGTGCCATCTTTCTGTGACCTGGCTCTTCAGCCCTGCCATCCCTGGCCTTGGTGTCTGGTAGCCTTGCTAGGAAGTGTGCCAGGCTCCTGGTTGCTCCTGGGTGTCGCCGGCCATCCCACCATCATCCCACACCTGCTCTGCCACCTCTACGCAGGAGCAGAGGGCACCTCTTGGAGTCTAAACATAATGGAGACTGAGTCCATGTACTAGTATTGATCTTGACAATTTGTTCAGGGGCTGTTTTCATTGAAAAAGCATCATTGTGTCTCAGATTGGCATTTTGCGTCTGTAACAGGATCTCTTTACTGAGCATGTGCGAGTAAGGTAGCCAGTGGGGCAGGAAAAGGATCTTGTTGGCACTGGAGCTTTGGGTTAGGCCTGAGGACTCAGTGATACATAGAAATGGTGGCTGGAAGCAGGAGGCATACAGGGGAGAAAGACAAGTGGAATTAGATATATAATACAGAGACTGAAAGAAACAGCCAAAGAAGCTGGAGAAGAAAGGGCAGATTAGTGGTACCTGTCAATCAAAGCCAGGGCCTCAAGCATCAGGCTGCATTAGCAGCCCTCAGCCCTCCAGTCTTAGGAGGGGCTAACAGAACGCCTCCAGAGATGGCCCTGATGGTGCAAATCAATGTCCACACTCTTCTGAGTAGGCCACTGTCGTGAGTGGTCCAGGGAGAGAGTGGCAGGCAATACCAGGAGGATTTGAGATATCTGAATGGAATGTGAGACTAGAGGAAGGGAAGGGGGAGGCCTGGAGCACTGGGCAGAGACTGCGGACCTGCTTGCGAGAGGACTTCACTCGTCTAAGCGACAAGGGAGGCTCATGGGAGCACTGACCTTAGAAACGCAGATTCTATAGGAACAGCAAAACTGTTTCGGCTTTCAATCATGTCACCACCCCTGACATTGATGGTGACACCACACACGTGCACCATAAACCCCACATGCTCTCTGGGTCGGAGCTTGTGGCTGGCCTCGTCACACTGACTTCCATCAGCAGCTGGTACCCGGGGGTAATTCCTGGGCCTTTCGTGTGTCCTCTTAGGAGAGCTCAGCGGAAGACCTCCTGAGGCTAACGTCGAAGAGCCTACCTGACCTGACTAGCTCAGTGGAGGACGTGTCCTCCTGGACTGACAACGAAGACCAGGAGGCAGATGGGGAAGATGAAGAGGGGACAGGCTCAGCTACTGTCCGGGGCACGGTAAGTGAGCCTCTGGCTGTTCCCAGCGCTAGGATGATGCTTTTCTGAAGACGTGGGTGACGGAATCAGAGAAGAATGTGGCACCTTCCTTTTATGTTTTTCTCAGAATGTTCTGGAAATGTCTGGAAGGGAGATGCATTCTCATTTAAGAAAATTGAAACCGGAAACCACAGGCTGTTGAGTTGTGTGTCTATCGGCCTCTAGAACGCCGTCTCATGCGTACAGAAACACCCTTGCTACTTCTCCAGGGTGCTTGGAAGCAACTGAAGGCTTAATACAAACTTGCAGATTTCCTCTTGAAAGTGGCAGAAACCACTCAGACAATAAGTGTAGAATACATCTTACCAGGTCACCCACATAGCTTACGATGCTTCCCTACATGCAGGAACTGCTCGCTTTACCGCCTAACACGCACAGGAAGGCATACTGCGACAAGGAAGCAATGTGGATTCCTGATCTTTCTCTCTCAAATGTGAAGAGTGTGTCATTAGTCTAGGTCGAGCCAGCCTTCTTTCGGCCATTCAGACCCCGGGACTTCTCTCTCTGGGCCCTGAACTTAGGTAGCATGAGCACAGGGTAAGCGTTGGAAATGAACTCTGTTGATCGTGAGGCCTTCAGAAGGAAAACAAATGAACAAAACCTACATTTTTTTGTCATTGTTACTAGAAAAATGCTGTTACTTTTGAGTAAAGGAAAAAAGTTGCTTTTTCCTCAAAGAAGAACTTTCCCAGAAGGCCCACCCATGCAAGCGGGCAAGCCTATCCTAAAGGACCAGGGTTGAGGGGGGCAGGTTAAATGATCCTGTGGCTGTTCCTTCCTCTACATCGTGGCCTTCCGTGGCTTTCAGCAAGAGTAGAAAATGAACTGATTTCCACAGCCTCCGCATCCCTCTGCCTGCCTGTCTGACCGCTCTTTGCCCCAGGCTCTTCATTAACTCTAAGCAACTGTGCTCTGCCTTTCCGTGGCCCCTTGTGGCTCCCTGTGTTCCTGCTCCAGGAGCTTTGCAGGCGCTCTTCCGTCTGTGGAAGCCTCCGTGTATGGCTGAGTCAGGCTCCTCTTCTAGAACTTCCTCAGAGGAACTGAGAGCATGTCTGTCTCTGTCATCTGTATTTGACTGCCTCCCCAACCCCCGCTGGCTTACACTGGCCCTGCATGTGCATCCCCGTGGGCTGCTGGCCCCAGATTGTGTTTGGCAAGTATCTGCTATGATGTGTTGCTCCTGAGCAGTTGTCAGCTGCATGAGGCAAGGGAGTGTGACTGGTCGGGCGTATCTGTAGACCACGCATCTGTTTTTTGAGCTCTAAAACATTGAAGTCTTAGAAGGGAAGCTGGGGCGTGGCTCTGCTGGTAGAGTGCTTGCCTGTCATGTGTGAAGCCCTGGATTGGATCACCAGCACCGCATTAACCAGCATTAACCAGCATTAAACACCTCTAATCTCAGCACTTACATCAGAAGTTCAAGGTCGTCCTTGGCTATATAGTAAGTTTGAGGCTAGCCTGAGCTACACAAGACTTTGCTCAAAAACAAAACAAAACAAGTTGCAATACAGTACAAGGGGAAGTCCTAACACCACTGGCAGCTCCATGGCACAGCACCCCTGGAGGCTGAGTTTTCTAAAACACACCAGAACACACATTCATAGAAATCCTGCCATTTGCTAATCTGTGTAGGAAGAAAACGAAAACAAGATCTACCTAGATTTATCCACCATTAAGTTATGTATTTGTCTACACAACTGACCTCAGCACAGCAGTCTCAGAGACCCCTGACATAACAGCTGGTGTCATTGGCTGTGGGCTTGGGAATAAGCCTACAGCCTGAGCAGCCCACACCTTGTCTCTGATCAGTACATCCACCCTTCTGCCTGTGCCCCCCATCTTAAGTCTTTTTCAGCTGTACACGGACAGCAGTCTCCCCAATTTCTTGTCACCATAGTGTATGAGGAATGGCATGTGTGATTGTCCAGCTGGCACACTTCCCAACCCTAGCCCAGCTCCCATGTTGAGACCTGTTTTAGCCACACATCCTCCACTAGAGAATGCTCCCCGACACTCTCCTCCCTGGCCCACAGCCTAGACAGGGGCCCCTGCTCAGCAGATACCTGGGGACCTCTCAGCCAGATTCATTGGGGTCCAGTGGACTCACAGCCTAGGGACCAGGAGGGCTGGTAACTCAGCACACATTGCCTTCGAATAAAGTCCCAACCTCAGTTTGGGAGGTCACAGTCATTTTGATTCCCTAAAATTTCCTAGATTGTATTCCCTTGCAAAAATCTCCAGGTAAACCGGGCAGTGGTGGCACACGCCTTTAATCCCAGCACTCGGGAGGCAGAGGCAGGTGGATCTTTGTGAGTTCGAGACCAGCCTGGTCTACAAGAGCTAGTTCCAGGACAGGCTCCAAAGCTACAGAGAAACCCTGTCTCGAAAAAAAATAATAATAATAAAAAATAAAGATAGGGTCTCACTCTGTAAACTCTCCCTGTAGACCTCCAGGCTGCCCTGAAACTCACAGGGATCCTTCCTGCCTCCACTTCTGAGTGCTGGGATTAAGGCATACACCCACACACTCAGCTCCATGTTTGGTTTTTAACACAGTGAAGAAATCTATACAGGACATATTTACCATTCTATTTTTGTGCATTTTTGTTATGATTCCTCCTTAAGTAGCTTATAGCAGATTTGCTAAATCACATGGTGTTATAAGGAGGCCACTTGTTTGTTTCTCGGCCACCCGGCAGCTCAGACCCGAAATAATCACAGAAACTGTATTATTTAAATCACTGCTTGGCCCAATACTTAAGCATACCTCTTACATCTAGAATTAACCCATCTCCATTATTTTATATTTTACCACGAGGTTTGTGACTTACTGGCAAGGTTTCAGCATGTCTGTGTCTGGTGCGGCTCCATGGATTCTCCTTGACTCTGCCTCCTTTCTCCCAGCATTCAGTTTAGTCTCCTCCCCGCCCACCTCGCCTACCTAAGTTCTGCTCTATTAACAAGCCAAGGCAGTTTCTTTATTAACCGATGGTATTCACAGCATACAGAGGGGAATCCCACAACAACAGGGTTTTCCAAGGAGGTTACACACTTAGACACACCACATAATAACAACATATTAGTAAAAATTGGGGCTGGAGAGATGGCTCAGTGATTAAGAGCACTGACTGCTCTTCCAGAGGACCTGGGTTCAATTCCCAGCACCCACATGGCAGCTCACAATAGTCTGAAGATCCAGTTGTAAGGAATCTGACACCTTCACACCAATGCACATAAAATAAAGTTAAAAATTTAAAAAATAAAAAACCAAAAATTACTAAGCCTTCATGGAGAGCAGAACTCTTTGTCTTCTGGGAGATGGAGCCACCATTGCTCTGGTGTGTACTGCGATTTGAGGGGAGGAAAGCAGGCACTAAAGAGAACCAAAAAGACTTTGCCTTGAGGAGCTGCACTTCTGCCCTCCATGTGAGTTACCTAAGCTCCATTGTTCATCAAAGACCAAAAGTCATCTAGGACTCCCACCCCATTAGGAGCATCCTCAGCCATCTTTCTCTCTGTCTGCTGAGTCCACCTCCCCTCGCACTTGTCGTTTATTTCATTGACTACTTCTGACTCTGGGGAAGGAAAAAAATGCAACTTTTGATTTCTTGTTTTTAAGCCACGAGTAGAGATCCTGGGGTTTCCTCTGTTCAGCGAGGTACCTTGTAGTCAACACTTACTTAGTACTTATTTCTTGCTTATCAAGCTGTCTGCTCTCAAGATATCTGTGACGGTTTGCAGTATGGCCCCCACACCAGCAGCATGAGCATGCACTGGTCACCTAGAAATACACATCCCAGGGGCCCATACTAAACACGCATTCCACCACTGAGCCACACCCAGCCTCCCAGGAATCTGTTTAAAATCCCATTGATTTAGACTTAGACTAAGGTTTCAGAACCTCTGCCATGACATGATGGCACACCCTTGTTGCCATGGCTACTATTATGCTCTCCCCAAGTATAAATAATTACAGCTCACCTGGGAAAGGAGGCCCATGTGGATGAGACTGAACTTAAGAACGTCGTCACAACGGGAGGCATGTTATCGTCCGAGAAACCAGATCTTCACAAAGTCTGGGAATGGAGAAAAGCCCACTCCAGGCTTCCTGGGTTCTCTAAGAGATTGTTCTCTCCCTACAGCCTCAAGGTCATGTTAAGACTGGGTTCTCCCATGGGCAGCAGCAGGAGGTGTTCTGGTCCCAGAACCCTGAACATATGACCTCTACAGTCAATGCTTAGCAACTCTCTCTCTCTCTGATCTTCCTGGGCAACAACTTTCTACTTCTATTGCTTTAGGACTCACCTCTTCCAGGAAGTCTTCTAAGACATAATACCTGCCTGGGGCCCTGGTGTGCTGTGTATTTGTGTTATCCTTCATGAACCTTAACACGGATTATCATGACATGCTTACTCATGCATGGGATAGTTGTCTTAATGTCATTGTCCCTCTTTAGTGGCAGACCCAGGAAGGAACTGTGCTAGGTTTGTCAGTTGTCCATCCATGTGTAGAGAAGACCTGGACAGATAGAGAGATGGCAGACAGGAGGCCAGTTCCACATGGTAGCTGGAGTTTCCCCAATACCCTCTAGAGACCTCTAACCGAAAGGACTGGTCAACTCTCCTGACTTTGCCATCTTCTCCAACCTCCTATGAATTTAAAATGGGCATGGTTCAATGAACATTTGTTTGTGTCCTGAGACTGGAATCCCATCTGCTTCTCTATTCTGCTTGGACAAAACATGTAGGGGGAAAATGGGAATTGTGTAAGCATCCCTTCCTTTAAAAGAGTTGGTATCTTCATAACAAGTAAGTAGACCCCTTGTCTTCCGCTTGGTTAAGAGTAGAGGAAAAGCAGGTGGGCAAGTTAAGACTTGATTTTTAACATGTTGACAGTAGTGACAAGGGATTGAGCAGCCCAACAGAAATGGGTGGCATCCTAGCGAAGTGTGGATGGAGAGACTAGTCAAAGGTCGCAGCAGCCCAAGCCCCCAGCTGCAGAGGACACAGACTCTGGGAAAGAGACCAGTAACACGGCACACCTCTGAGGAGCTTGGAGATGAGCTGGGCCACACTTCTCATGTTTTAAGTTAGAAATCCTTGATGAGCGAGGCCACTGCGCCCCACAGATATCAAGCTTGCCTCCGCCCCACCCTCACTCACCTCTTCTCCCCTCCACCTCCGCCCAGCTAAGGCAGCCAATCGGAACGCACAAGAGCCAGGGAGAAAAGATTAGCAATTTGTTCACACATTCTACAGGGACCAGTAGAGCACCAGGGCCCTCGCGAAAGGGTGTGGCTTGTGGGAGGGAGGGTGGATTTAAAAGGTCTGAGGGTTCCAGGACCCATGAGTCCAGGCTTCCTGAAGCTCCCATGTGACCTGATGCTCAGCAGAATTGTAGAAAGCAGAGGGAGCAGGGATCTACTGATCACCCAGTAGTGTAATCACTCAGAGCCTCCCTCACTGTGCAGGACACAGCCTCGAGGAGAGATTTTAGACCCCTCTCCTTCCCTCAGTTTAGGGGTCAGGGCGTGCACGTGGGAAACTTGGAAGCCCGAAGTCCTTCGGGACACACTTACACATCTTGTTCTTGCTGCGTTTGCGTATACCTGTTCCTCAGATAGACTGGCAGTGTGCTTTGTGGGAACTGTTGAGCCAGATCCAACATGGGCGGATGCACACTTACCTGGATTGCATGTTTTTCTCTTTCCCCAGCTATAAACTATACCACCTTTCCTCTCAATCCTGGACTTTCCTAGGTAGGCCTCTGCTTACTTCATGTTTTAAGCAGCACTTTCTCTGGTGCAGGGCAAAGATAAAAGGTTGGGTGCAACTCGGTGCACTGTGTAGAACTGCCAAAGCCAGAGAAGTGAAAGAAGGCTGCCATTAACACTGGCCTAAGAAAATAAGATTTACATTTGGGGGTGGTTTTGGTTTGGGTGAGTTTCGTACTTAAGGAGATGAAGCGATTAGTGGAGGAGAACAGAGATAAGAATAATTATTTGCCCAGGATGAATTGCCTGGAAAGCTACTGATGTTTGGATTAGGCTTATTCTTGTAGCAACATTTGCAGGGGCTTGCTGCAACTAGCTACCTGGCTCCGTGCCTCCTCCTGTCCATGCAGTTTGCAGTTCTCAGGGAAGTGAACAGACTGTGCTATTTGTGTAGGAAAAGTGAGTGCTGTACCCTGTATATGGGGGCTTATAATGCAGGGGTCTCCAAAGGGAAGTGGATGCACCTGAAGGGAGGCCCCATCTTTCTGGGGTGCATGGGAAAAATGTTAGGATGTTTAGATGTGTGGGCTGTATTTCTCTTATTATATTTTTATATTTGTGGGTTTTTCTTTTTTAGTTTTGTTTTCATGTTTTTGTCTTTTGAGACAGGCCTTATAGCGTAGCCCTGCCTGACCTGGAACTTGCTGTGTAGATCATTGAATTCATTCCTACCCCTGCTTCCCAAGTCCTGGGATTGAAGGCATGCACTACTACACCCAGCCCTCATTTTATTTTTTGAAAATTTTTATTACATTCTATTTGGGGTATGTGTATGTATGTGTGTACACATTTTGGGGGAGAATACTGTTAAAGAAAATAATTTCATCTGTATGCAGTCAGCTTTAGGACTTGAAAGAGTCCTTCAAATTTCAGTGAAGATAATATAATGGGCCACTAGAACGTGTAATATAGATATCTCATATAATAATCTATAATGTAACCTAATGGGCCTCTAGAGCATTAATAAAGTATCCTTGCCCTTCTGTTAATTTCTTTGTGAAAATTATATTGTAAAAGTCATGTGATTTTTATCACTTTAGATAAATGGCTTTCTGCCTTTGCATGGTCTAATACATTGTTAAAGACACCTTTCACGTCCATCCTTTTTTATACACCTTTTCAGCATCAGCTCCACTCCCTGCTCTCTGAGTTTGGATCTGCTGAATGTAAGCCCTCTGGAAACTTAAGTCTTTGGTCCATACATAGCAGAGTAAAGGGGGATGCGGGAGTCAACGGAAGGGGGCAGTTCTAAAACAGAAGATGTAGGTGAAAGAAAAGGATAGCAAGACTCATTTGAGCTTTAAGAACTCCTTGGATTGTATTTGTTTTTTTCAAACTGCTCATGGATGTAATGCTGGCATAGTCTAACCTCACCCCAGACAGGCGGTCCCTTCCCAGCCTCCCTTCCAGTTTCTGTGGTGGTTTTTTAAAAAGTGGGTAATCTTGAATCAGCAAGATGGTTCAGTGAGTAAAGTCCCTTGCTGCCAAGCCTGAGGGCTTGAGTTCAATCCTGGCGCTCCCACGGTGGACAGAAAGAAGTGACTCTTTGCGAGCTGTCCTCCAGTCTGCACACATGTGCTGTGGCCCAAGCATCGCGCACACACAGGCTTACAAAATAAGTACATGTAAGAAAATAGCATCGCCTTTGATGGTTCTTGGGTGTGTTTGATACATGAGATGTGGATGCTGGAAACACACATCTCCCCAAAAGCTTCCCTGTGCACCGGAAGGCAGAATTTTTTTGACTTTTTCTCATTCTAGCAGCATCTTACGCAACATGGTAGCACAGAGCCTGGGGAATTCAAACAAAGCAAATAGAAAAGGTCAGAAGTTCTGCTGTGGAATTCAGGGCAGAGATTTCTCAAAGAAACAAAGATGCTCAGAACCAATAGAGTTCCCCCATGCTACGCCCTGGTGGACTGTGTGCCTTGTCTTTTGTCTGCTGCTCATTGGCTTGTTTTTCTTGCCTTGCTGTTTACATAAGTGATGGTTTAGCTCCCTAGGTGACATTTGCAGAGAAGGACCATGGTCCTTGTTCCTTACTTAGTATACTAAGTGTTCCTCCTCCCGTGTCTTGCCTGCCAAGACTCTACATTCTTCATCCTTTGGAGATTTTTTTATTGACACTCTTGCCTCCCATTATCTCTGCTTTCTCTGATTGCTGATTTTGAGTGTTTCTTGGCACTCCGAGACAGAAAGTCAGCTGATCCACAATTTGTCAGTAAAGTGCTCTCTCTCTCTCTCTATCTCTCTCTCTCTCTCTCTCTCTCTCTGATATTTGGAATTATTTTCCCTTGAAATATAATATATGTTTACTTAATAAATATTTGCCTCCCTGGGCCAACATCTCTAATTCTCCATAACTTTCCTCCCACCCCGACTGTGCCCAGCCACAGAAGTTCATCACGTGGCTTCGCAGGTGCCCACAGACAAGCCATCGTATGAGTCACCCTGCTCTGCAACCAGCTCTACATCTCCATCCACACAGTGAGAATTTGCTGGTGTGCTTCTCTCCTCTTACAGCATTTTTTATATTCCAGCATGAATTACTGTTATTTATGTACATTTTGTATTCCCACTTCTGTGCAATAAATACCTAGGAACCATATGCTATATTGACCTCAAGGAGATGACTTCTTCTTCTTCTTCTTCTTCTCTTCCTCCTCCCTACTCCTCCTTCGAGACAAAGTCTCCCTATGGAGCTCTGACTGTCCTGGAACTCATTCTGTAGACCAGACTGCCTCAGACTCAGAGAGATCCACCTGTCTCTGCCTCCTGAGTGCTGGGATTAAAGGCGTGCGCCACCACCGCCCGGCCTTCTTCTTCTTCTTCTTCTTCTTCTTCTTCTTCTTCTTCTTCTTCTTCTTCTTCTTCTTCTTCTTCTTCTTCCTTCTTCCTTCTTCCTTCTTCCTCCTCCTCCTTCCTCCTCCTCCTCCTCCTCCTCCTCCTCCTCCTCCTCCTTCTTCTTCTTCTTCTTCTTCTTCTTCCTTCTTCCTTCTTCTTCCTCCTTCCTCCTTCTTCCTCCTTCTTCCTCCTTCCTCCCTCCTCCTCCTCCTCCTTCTTCTTCTCTTCCTCCTCCCTACTCCTCCTTCGAGACAAAGTCTCCCTATGGAGCTCTGACTGTCCTGGAACTCATTCTGTAGACCAGACTGCCTCAGACTCAGAGAGATCCACCTGTCTCTGCCTCCTGAGTGCTGGGATTAAAGACACGTGCCACTACACCCAGCATGACAGCTATAACCTTTTCAAAGAGGATGAAATAATATTTGATTATTTCATGGGATTTTCACAAAATCACCTACAGAAATGGGTGGCATTCTAGTGTAAAAACGTATCCCACACTGTTCAAAGACCAACAAGAAGTTGACGGAGCCAAATATTCAGGCTGGGCCTTTTGTCCAGTCTAAGAATAGGACTCCTTTTGTGACAGTTGATTGGCAGGTGGAGTTTCTGTACTGGAATCCTTGGGCAGTGAGAGAGAGGGAAGTTTGGAGGCAGACAGATAGATGTGGAGGCCTTTGCCAGCCTCGCTGAGAAGGACTAGAGCCTATGCAGAAGAAACGGTGAAGAAACTGGCAAGGGGTAGAGGAGGTCAGTGAAGCAGAGCCAGCCTGTCATGTGAGTGGCTGGGTTCTTGCAGCAGTGCCCCCCTGGTGATGGGTGGCAGGGTTGGGGAGGATGAAGTTTCCTGCCTTTGGTTGAAGCTGTTTCTGAAGGCCGGGCTCCCCCTGAGTTGGATTATAATGAGGTCCTGTTCACCTTTGACTACTGTCAAGGCCTCTTCTCATTGGCTGTCCCCTGTCCTAGACTCACTGCTCTCAACTGCTCTATGCAGTTTCTCCTGTTTCCTCACCGGCTCCACACAGCACATCTACAATTTCTTGTCAGATTCTTAAAGACATGCCCTCAGGACTATGGGTCAAGTCATGTAAATTCAAGGACTCCCAGAAACAAAGAATTCAGAGTACAACTCTGAGCCAGAGTCAGACCACAATGAAGCCCTTCTCTCTGCCTAAGCCACCTGGATTGCATGCCCAGTCAGAACGGGCTTTGTCTAGTACCACAGTCCACGGGAGACTGTGAGGATTGTATAGGAGTGTGTTCAGGTGAGGTGTGTATAGGAGTGTGTTCATGTGAGCTTTGCATAGGACTGTGTTCAGGTGGGGTTTGTATAGGAGTGTGTTCACGTGAGGTATGTATAGGACTGTGTTCAGGTGGGGTGTGTATAGGAGTGTGTTCAGGTTGGGTTTGCATAGGAGTGTGTTCAGGTGGGGTGTGTATAGGAGTGTGTTCAGGTGGGGTTTGTACAGGAGTGTGTTCAGGTGAGGTGTGTATAGGAATGTGTTCAGGTTGGGTTTGCATAGGAGTGTGTTCAGGTGGGGTGTGTACAGGAGTGTGTTCAGGTGAGATGTGTATAGGAGTGTGCTCAGGTTGAGAGTGTATGGGAGTGTGTTCAGGTGGGGTTTGTACAGGAGTGTGTTCAGGTGAGGTGTGTATGGGAGTGCGTTCAGATTGGGTGTGTATGGGAGTGTGTTCAGGTGGGGTGTATATAGGAGTGTATTCGTGTGAGGTGTGTATAGGAGTGTGTTCAGGTGAGGTGTGTATAGGAGTGCGTTCAGATTGGGTGTGTATAGGAGTGTGTTCAGGTGGGGTTTGTACAGGAGTATGTTCAGGTGAGGTATGTATAGGAGTATGTTCAGGTTGGGTGTATATGGGAGTGTGTTCAGGTGAGGTGTGTATAGGAGTGTGTTCAGGTGGGGTTTGTACAGGAGTGTGTTCAGGTGGGGTGTGTATAGGAGTGTGTTCAGGTTGGGTGTGTATGGGATTGTGTTCAGGTGGGGTGTATATAGGAGTGTGTTCAGGTGAGGTGTGTATAGGAGTGTGTTCAGGTGGGGTGTATATAGGAGTGTGTTCAGGCAGGGTGTGTATAGGAGTGTGTTCAGGTAAGGGTGTGTACAGGAGTGTGTTCAGGTGGGGTGTGTATAGGAGTGTGTTCAGGCAGGGTGTGTATAGGAGTGTTTTCAGATGTGGTGTGTATAGGAGTGTGNAGTGTGTTCAGGCAGGGTGTGTATAGGAGTGTTTTCAGATGTGGTGTGTATAGGAGTGTGTTCAGGTGGGGTTTGTACAGGAGTGTGTTCAGGTGAGGTGTGTATAGGAGTGCGTTCAGATTGGGTGTGTATAGGAGTGTGTTCAGGTGGGGTTTGTACAGGAGTGTGTTCATGTAAACAGACACTGCTCAGCTAGAGACCTTGCACAGCTCATCTGTGATGTTTCTACCAGGCTTCCTGCTTGTCCCGCTCACATGTCATTTGCTAATGCATTCATTGTTTTTATTTACTTACTTTTGCAGGTTGTGGGTTGAATCCAGAGCCCATGTTCTGCCTCGCCTATGCCTTTTTTTTTTCTTTTTAAATCATGCTTTTGACTCTCTTGAGTTTTACCTGTGTACACACACACATACGCACACACAAACACAGTTCTCACTGTTCTGTCACTCTGGGTTTAGGGTGAAGCTTGCATGGTTGTGCTGTCAGAGGTCTGTCACTGTGGGAACTGTCCACCAGCTCCTGCTGAGGAGTCACCCTTACGACCCTCTCTCAGTTCCCACACCATAAACCTAGAAAAGAGTTCCAGATGCCCGGGCTTCTCACAAGGCTATAGGAGCACGGCAAGCCATGAGCAAAGCTTATTGACCGAGAATGCTGGTGTGCTTGTGTGCCACCGTTGGAGGTGACGTGCCAGTCTCTCTGCCATCAATACACTCAGATTTGTGCCAAAATGTGAAAGTCCCTGAGGGTACTGTCCACCATAAGGGGATCACACACGGGCTAATGACTGATGGCATTCCCAGGGTCTTAAAGGTGACGTCTTTACCACAGCTTTCTATGTAACCAAGAAACTTACTGAATTTGTATGCATAAACCCATCTAAATAATCCCCAACACAGTCCTGTCAGCCCATTCAGATTTGCTGGGGGTGGGGGTGATGGATGGGCAGAAACTGGAAACAGGCTCCTACAGAACAAGGGCAATATTATCTCACTCACAGGGCCCTCCCCCCACTGCATCTGAGGGCTTCTGAGCTGTCCACACACTTGCTGCTCCAAATGGACCAGAGCACACAGGGATGACAAATTGGTCTCTCTGCATTTGCTGTTTTTCTCCTCAGTCCCCAGCTATTCTCTTAGACGGAAAGAGATGGACCAGCAGAGGGATAGAGTCATTTTTAATTTCTGCAGGCAAGTCACAGGCTCCTTGCCACTCAGTCCTGATTAAATTGTGTGTGCGAGCGAGCACACAGTGTTGCTCTGATTTCCTCTGTATGAATGCTTATTCATCTTCAGCCCTGGCCTCTCTGATGGCCATCTGGTTCTCTTTCGGTCTCTCACACATCTGCCCCAGAGATTTGGAAAATGGGCTTCATTTAGAAGCCTTAAAACCATCTTCCTGTGACTGAAGCTTGAAAGGGAAATCACGTTGTTCTATCCCTTGGATCCTGACCAGTGGGTGAACCAACCCAGCTTCCCCTGGGATCTAGAGCTGAGATGTCTTCTGTCACATCTGCAGATTCCCTTTTTTTTTTTTTTTAAACAATGGGAACATTAAAAAGCCTAGTGTGAACTAGGAGTGACCATTTCTCCCGAGGTCTTCCCTGGGACCAGATATGCTTGTGCAATGGAAAAGCTGGAGATAAAAGCCATGCTGTTTGTTTGTGAGGCCTCTGGAGCCAGCTGAGGAAAACAGATGTTTAGGCGCCAAAGGCTAGATGAGTCCCAGTGTTTGAGGCGACCTCATCAGTGCTGCGAGCAGCATCCCCAGAACGTCGCTAAGTAATAGACTTTAGCTTGGACCCGAGGAGCCGATTCCTGGGGACACTTGAGCTTCCTCTGCTCCCACAGATGAAACCTTGGTGTCCATGGTTTGTCTTGTTCAAAGTGGTGCTTTTTGGCAGTTCCACAGTAAGAGAAAACATCAGTGGAATAAGGATGCTCACGTGGGTGCTGACAAACATAAACCCCCTTTGCAGACTGTGATCCAGAGGCTAAGAATCCACTGAAAGTGATTGTTGTCTAAATTTCCTTGACCTTTGAGTTATCAAACAAAAATAAAGATGCTTACTGGCTTTCTCAGGTCTCTCCTCCATCTCATTTTGTTCCATCTTAGCTAATGAGATTCTTGATGTTGCATATAGAAGGAAGATTGGTTTTCCAACATCTGTAGATTAGACTGCTTCCCACTGAAACACTCAAACCGGGTTCTTCCGTTCCAACAAGATTGGATTTGTTAGTCTCACGTGTTCTTTACTTTTCAGTGAAATGTAAACGAGCCAGAGTGCCATGAACCCATAACTGTACCACGTTATTAACCCACTACCCTTGACATTTTTAAAAAAAAAGGGGGTGGGAGGGGCAAACTCTAACCTATACACAGTGTTTGTTCCAGATAAAAATCTTTTTTTACTTTTATTTATTTTTTCTAAAAAAAAAAAAAAAGGAAACTGTCTTTTTTCATTATACATACCAATCCAAGCTCCCACTCCCTCCCTTTCTCGCATTCCCTCCACATACCCTCCTGCTCCACCCCCATCATTGCTTTGGGGGAAGGTCCAGACCCTTGCTACTATATCTAGGCTGAGCAAGGTATCCATCCAAAGAGAATTAGGTTCCCAAAAAGCCAGTACAAGCAGAAGGGATAAATCCCGGTGCCACTGCCAGTGGCCCCTCATTCTGCCCCAGCCAGGCAACTGTCAACCATATTCAGAGGGACTAGTTTGGTCCTATGTTTGTTCCTTTCCAGTCTGGCTGGTGTTGGTGAGCTCCCATTAGCTCAGGTAGACTGTTTCAATGGGTGTACCCATCCAGCATGGTCCTGACCTCTTTGCTCATATTCTCATTCCTCCCACTCTTCAACTGGACTTTGGGAGCTCAGTCTAGTGCTCCATTGTGGGTCTCTGTCTCTGTTTCCATCAGTTGCTGGATGCAGTTTCTGTAGTGATATTTAAGGTATTCATCAGTCTGACTACAGGGCAAGGCTAGCTCAGGCCCCCTCTCCTCTATTGCTTAGGTTCTTGGCTGTGGTCACCCTTGTGGATCTCTGGGAATTTCTCTAGAGCCAGGTTTCTTGTTAACCCCATAATGGCTCCCTCAATCAAGATATCTCTTTCCCTTGCTCTCACCTCTGACCTTCCTCCATCTAAACTATCCTGTTCCCTCAAGTTCTTCTTGCCCCTCCCTTTCTCCCCTCCTCTTCACCTCCAGATAAAATCTTGTTTCTGGAACTTTAATTTTTTTCCAGGGCAGTTTCAAGAAGTTAAAATGTCAGTTTGAAAGTGTCTTCTGCAGAAGACATGCAATTTCAGGCCAGAGGCAATTTGACTGTTACTGAAGCTACCACAGCTAGGTCTTAGCTTTCTCTGGTATTGGGCATAGGATTCAGTCCCAGGCCAGGGCTGTTTGGTTGCATCACTTCTCTCCCCTCATTAAGTCCCATGGTGCAGAAAGGACTCAGCAAGATGGATACACTGCAGACTGCATCACAGGTAAGGAAACCTGAACACAGGCAACTGTGATCTTTCATGATGGGCCTGAAGCAAGCCTAACTAGCCTTGGCTCAAGAGAGCAACATTGTATTTCTTTTACTTCATAGTAAACAAACCTACATCTTCTTCCTGGGACACTATCTACCATGTCAAGTCTGTTCACCCAGGATAAAACCCAGTCTATGTTTCTCTTACAAGAATGCAAAACCAGTGGAGAAATATGTTCCAATTGGTTATAACAGAAGCTTGGCAACAGCATTAAAGAAAACTCGAGGATGAAAATGTACCAGGGATGTGGGGAGGGATGGTGAGATGGCTCAGCGGTTAAGTGCACCCACTACTCTTTTAGAGGACCTGGGTTCAGTTCCCAGCACCCACAGGGGAGCTAAAACAGCCATCTGTAACTCCAGTTTCAAGGGATCCATTGCTCTCTTCCTGCCTCAGAGGGTAACAGGCATGCATGTGGTACACTTCCTATTTGTAGATAAAACACTCACCCATAAGATCAAAATAAATACTCTTTAAATGACAATGTTCTTGGCTTCTCTAAAGGATGCCAGTCAGTCTAGAGAGCTGTCTGGAGCTTGTGGCCCTGGGGAATCTTCCTCCCAAGGGAGACTGGCTGGAACAACCTGGTCCTGCAGGTTGAGAAGCTTTTAGTATGAATCTGAAAGCTCCTGTATTTGCCTTTTACCCTTTGAAACCAAATCATCCATTTCCTGGTGTCCTGAATCAAGTGTGGATTGTGCCTTTGACGGATCCTCCATGTTTCAAGGAGCGGGACTTTCAGTCCTGGACCACATTTTTCATGTTCACTAACACTTGGCCTAGAATTCTTGAGACTGAAGATGGGAGTGTCTCCTCCTCACCCCACCCGCATTTGCTCAACTGTGCTCTGCAGAGTCCTGAGCCAGACCTGCTCTGAGGGTCCCTAGGCACCTGCCCTCGGGCCTCTGTCACCTACTTCTTGAGATTCATCTTGCTTCAGATTTAAATGTTCCAGGGTTAAACAGAATCGCTTCCTGCTGTACATTTTTGGTCAGTAATTGGCAACCTCTGGTGTTTCATATCCTTCCCCTTTGAATGTCTTTTTTACCTCCTGCTTCAATCAATTTCTTATTTCGCATCTCTGCTCTGCCCAAGTTCAGATGCCTTCTCAAATATTTTTTTCTGTCACTTTGACTTTTAGCACAGATGTTTTGTTGCCAAAATACTAGTCTAGATTCTGTCCTGTAAGGTCCACTATGGAGAAGTACTTGGTGAGCCCTCTATTTGGGAGAGTAGCCATTTTGAACATTGCTATCAGTTGAGAGTCAGCCACTGCCCAGGAAGCCATCCCTGTCCACCAGCATCAGGTTTTTTGACTTCTTCCTTTCCGGTTTATGTCCCCTTGAGCTCCTCTGGTTGTCTTATTGCTCTAGCTAGAACTTCAAATACTATATTGAATAGGTATGGCGAGCATAGACAGCCTTGTCTTGTTTCTTATTTTGGTAGAATTGCTTTGAGTTTCTCTTTATTTGGGTTCAGGTTGGGCTCCCCGGGTCTCCTTGGGAAGGGGAAGTAGAAGAGATTTCATGAGTGGAATGAGGGCAGGTGGGGATGGGAGCATGAGTGATCCAGTTGGTGGAGGGGGCAGGACAGAAGGGGAGAAGACTACTGAAAATGGGGGATGGACATTTGGGGGTCAGGTGAAAACTAGACCACAGGGAATCTATCAGGATGACCCCAGCTAAGACTCCTAGAAATAATGGATACATAGCCTGAACTGGCCATCTCCTGTGACTGAATTGGTGCCTAGCCCAATTGTCCTGAGAGAGGCTATATGCAGCAAATGATGGAAGCAGATGCTGTCCCAGAGCCAAACATTATGTGGAGTTCATAGAACCTGCAGAAGAGGAGGAGAAAGATTGTAGGAGTCAGAGGGGTCAAGGACACCACAAGAAATTCCACAGAATCAACTAACCTGGGCTAGAGACTGAACCAACAACCAGGGAACCTGCATGGGACTAACCTGGGCCCTCTGCATGTATGTTACAGTTGTGTGGCTTGGTCCTCTTGTGGGACTCCTACCAGTGGGAACAGGGGCTGTCTCCGACCTTTTTACTGGTTTTGGGACCTTATTCCTCACCACTGGGTCACCTTGCCCAGCCTTAATACATGGGAGGTGCTTAGTCTTACTGCAACTTGATATACCGTGTCTTGTTGATGCTCATGGAAGACCTGCTGTAAACGGAGGCAGAGCTTTTCTTTTTTTCCTGGCTGCCCAGTCCCAAATAATCACACAAAAGCTTATATTAATTACAGAATGCTTGGCCTATAGCTCAGGCTTATTACTAACTAGCTCTTATAACTTAAGTTAACCCAATTCTACTAATCTACATTCTGCCACGTGACTTCATGGCTTTACCTGTTCTCTAGAACATCTTGATTCCCTGGCAACTGGCTCACATCTCCTGGACTCTGCCCTTCTCCTCTCTCTATTCTCAGTTTGGCTTCCCTGCCTGGCTTTATTCTGCCTGGCTATGGGCCAAATCAGCCTTTATTACCAACCAATGAGAGCAACACATATTCACAGCGTACAGAAGTATTATCTCACGATAACCTGCTTCTTCCTAAACAGAACAGAGGAGTGAACCATGGGATGGGAACAGTGGAGGAGTCAGGGAGAGAAACTGGGAGGAGAGGAGGGAGGGGAAATTGCATCTGGGATGTAAAATTAATTAACTAATTAATTTTAGTCGTCTTCTTAGCTCTTAGGTTTGCTGTAATTTGATAGCAACCCCCACCTCCATGTTCAGTCCCCAAACATGGCTGCTTCTCTTTGGGCTTCAAACTTTTTCTCTACTTAATCTCAAATAAAACCTGCTGGCTTTTTGTAGCTGTGAGGCTGAAATGAGTATTCCCGCCATCTAGAGCTTGTCATCAAATCTAGAGATACTCTGAGACCTACCTTGGGAGGGGAAGCTTGAGCAGCATGTGTTTTGTTCCTTCAACTAAAGCTTCCTCTCGCCACTGCTGAGGCCCCTTAAGGTCCCTGCTAGTGCCTCAGCGAATCCTCACACCAACTCTGGAAGTAATCCTATCCCTTTCAAAGTAAGTGCAGTTATTTTCCCTTTCCAGAATGAAGAAACAATCTTGGGCATCAGCACTTTGTTAATGTGTCGTGGGCACAGTACATACGTGCTGTCACACACAGGATATGGCACATGCTTCCTGCACATACATATAGGGTGGGAGAGGTTCCCATAACTGCTGATAAAAATGTGCATTCTTAGAATAGCAGTAGACACCTGAGAAGCTTCCATTTTCCTCCTCTGTCTCACAGTGAACTGGGAGGGGGCGCAGGAGAACGAGGGCCCTGCAACCTGGTCCAGCTTCCTTCCACGCTGCTGCCATTTGATGTAGGGCAGTGGGGCATTCCAGAGGCCCTGAATTGCTTCCTTAAGCCTGGGTCTTTCGGGACTTTGATGGTCACAAAGTTTAGCTTAGTCATTCCTTGCCCTTAGGAATCTCCCTCAGATACCTGCAACCATCACTCCGCCCTCCACACCTGGATCTGGCTGAGCCTTCCCTTCATGGTCATTGCCAGGGATCTTCTGTGAGCAACTTGAGCTGTGTGGGTTCTCTGTGCAAAATTGGGTTGCTGCTCAGCTTTCTCTAGCCCTCACTTAGGATTCAGCATAGATCAGATCTTTTCCATCACATCTAATTGCTTATTGGCTTCCAGAATATTCTCATAATCATTCATTCATATTCCTTCTCTTTCTCTCCCTCCCCCTCATTACCCTTTTCTCAACTGGTTACTGTGGTTTTAAGAGAAGCCTGCCTCCGCGAAGCAGAAATCCACGTAGTAGATTTAATCCTCCCCTGCAGCCCCCTATTTCAGATGGGGCTGCTGACTGGAGCTCATGACATGACTTACTAATAAAGAGACACAACCAGGATGGGTGTCTCACAGCCGGGGTCTCCGCCAACCTTCCTCTCTGCAAAACCCAAAGCTAAAACTGCTTCTTCACTGAGAGAGGATTTCACAGACTGTAGGTACGAGAGGCTCTATTAGATTCCAAGAGTATAACAGCCTGGCCTTGTACTGACTGGAACTGCTGGACTGAATGGAGACCTTCCAGAACTTCCTGCTAATTTACTTCCAGTACAGCTACAAATGTCATTTCCAGAGTGGGCTCCTTTGTTCTGCGAATTTGGAGCAGGGAATACTCCCAGCAAAATGATTCTTTTAACGTGGGCATTTCCACACAGTAGCACAAGACTAAGGGAAGGCCCATTGTTGTCAAAATGATACTTTTATGCTGCTTCCTGCTAGAACATGGAGCTAATGTGTCTCCAAAGCCCACTTCCTGTTCTTTGAGTTCCAAGCCCAATGTGACAAACCAATTTTCTGTTAGGGGAGGAAATGGTCCTATTCCAATTCAGAACCCTTTTGCTTTTGTTTAAATAAAGCCTGTGTTGGAAACTTATCCCTGTGTGGTGTTGGCTATCTACCATGAACCGGGCCTTCAGAAGGGCAAGTTTGGCCCTTTGGTCTTTTGCCGTGGGCATACACAAAGCACCTTGACCAGGTATTGGTTCCTCAACATCGGATTCCCCAGCATCCAAAATAACAAAAAATGGAACTCTATAATTGAGGATTGAATTCCTAATGCCCCTGCCTCCACCTGGGGAGTGCTGGAGTTGCAGGTGTGTACCACTACACCCAGCGAGGTTTTCCTTATACAGACCAGTCCTGTAATGTGTGTGCTATTATGGTAACATTCCTATGCTAACACTTCTAGAAAGTTCTGACGTAAGTCTTCATTCCTGCCTTGATCTCAGTCGCGTGTCCTTTGAAGAGCTTTGCGGTGTATCTAGACGCATTCACGTTTTAGCCACAGTTTACCAAAAGACTTCTTTGGCATCAGAAATCTCACAACTTGTACGTCACAGAAACTAGGTATCATTTCATTCTTTGTTGCCTTGGGAGACTGAGGGGGAAGCACTGTTCTTGAAGGCTTTGGTTGGCTGTCTCTAGTTTGAAATCTCGTCCTCAGCTCCCACTAACGCATCCTTGATTCTGTGGATGTGTTAGAATGATGGAGACCAGAAGAAAGGCGTTCCTAACTCTAGAAACAGGGCCTTGGTGGGGAGGCAGAGGGACCTTCCTTGATATAAGCATCTCTGGCCAGTTTGGTCTTGGCCGCCACCCACTCAATAGCCCCAAAGCCACATGGACTTGCAAGCAGAGATCATCTTTTTCTTTAGGCGAGCCACAGCCTCACTCTGCTCTAAGAATTGCTGCTCACAATGGTGCTTCTGCCTCTTTCCATGCCATTTTTCATCTCTCTGAATGATTCCTGTTTGCATGGTTCTTTTTACTGGGTTTGCATCGAGGTCAGGGTTTGAGGTTGGCAAAGGCATCATCCCTCTGGAAAACCTATAAAACAATCCCCAGGGTTCCCTTCATAAACTAACCCTGGACACCAGCCAGTCCCTGACGCTGTGAACTCTTTGTTTATTATTACAGGATTAGTTTCCTTCCCAGTACCCATTTCTTCGTTCTCTCATCCTATGCTCCTCATTTTTATCTGAAAAGATACTTGAACCTTAAGAAGGGGAATTTTCAAACCTACAGATTATATATATATAATATATATTATAAAGTTGACATACATAATCACCTCATAAAAGACAAGGCATTTGAGAGACAGCTTTAAATTTTTTTATAATTTACATACCGAATTACATAGACATATGCCCTTGCAGCTCTGTGTGCATAGATAGCATGAGCTTATTTATTTTAATATGAGGCTTTCCCCCATCTAGAACCTCAAAATAAAATTCTAAGGGGGGAGCGTATTATTTGATATAGTTAATACGTTTTCAGTTCATCCCTTGAATGTGACAGGGGCTGTAAATGTTCATGTGCATGTGTGTACGCATACATAAAGGCAGGCATACACGTGTGCATGCTTGCAGAGGCCAGAGATTGACATTGGCTGTCTTCCTCAACAGACCAACCGAGCTCTGCCTTCTTTTTAGGATTTATTTTTATTTACAAGTCTGCTGAGTAGTTTCTCAAGCCCATTCAACTTATTTCTTTGAGGCACCATCTCTCAAAAAGCTCCAGAGACCTCCTTCTCTCTGCACACACCCACCCCATACCCACCCTCATCATTCCTAGCCCCTCCTACCCTTTCTGCTGGAGTTAGATTCAGGCCACCACTCTCTGCTCTCTCCTTGGGTTCGGAGGATCTAAACACAAGGCCTCAGACTTCCATAAGGGGCACTGTACTGACTGAGCCATCTCCTCAGTACCCCTTGCCCTCCAAATTCTAACAAATGCTCCCAAACACCCAAGTCTCCTGCTTCAATCTACTAGTGTACTTTTGAGCATGGTTAGCTTTTCTGGAATGCCTGACAGCCTGACCTTTGGGGTGATCTTTTCTGAATCGCTTTCTGGAAGCTGATGTGAAACACGACCTACAGACATTTGGCCTGACTGACACTTCCACAGAGCCTGGCCAGTTCAGGATGAGGAGTGTGGAACATGGAACGTGGGGTGGGTTGAAGGAAATACACTCCTGTGGCACATGACATTTTAGCCATTGGTGTGGGTTAGATATGCAGTGGAGAGCCCTCAGAAGATTTATGGAGTGATGTTAAAGTGCCACAAATGCTGATGCCGACGTTAGCCTGTGCCACAAGATGTGAGGCCTGGCATAGCGTGCGCAGTTCTATCTAGATCCTGGCAGTAAAGACTGAATTCCTCATTGACGTATTTTCTATACGACACAGTTTATCCTCAACAGTTGCGATCTTACAAGGTGAATGTAAAATGTTGTGCCTGGCACTGGTCTCTTGACTGTCCAGAGCACCTTACTCCCACCCCTAATGATGCGCCTAGGTCATCTAGGTCTCACACTATACTCTTCAGTATTTCCGTAGTGGCAAAATTGTCTTAAATCACATTTCCAGAATATATCTTTGACTGTCACTGGCACAAGTCAAAGTTTAAAAACAGGTTTGGATTTCTGGTTTGATGTCTATCTGTGGCAACCTGCCTCCTACAAAAAGCAGGAGACCTAGACTCTCAATCTAGCCTGGGGTGACCTTGACCTGGGTAAAATGGGAGTGGAAACAGCCCCAGGGGTCCTTTCCTTCAGGTTTGAAATCTTCTTGAGGCCTCTGAGGGGGAACTTGCCAGCTTGTAGCACACTGGTTATCTGAAGGGTGGGGTTGTCATTCTGTGAGCTATTTCTCTCATGTGACATTGGTATTGCTGCTTCTCCAGCCTGACTGAGATAACTCCTTGGAGGCCCGGCCTCTCCCGTCAGCTCTGTGCTCTGCCTTTTAGATGCCCGACTCAGAAGAATCCCAGGACGTAGGCAGTTCTGAAGAATCCAAGGGGAGCTTGGAAAGTCCCAAACAAGGCAACAATAAAATGAAGCTCAAGAGCCGTCTCTCAGGTAAGTGGCAACACCCTGCCTGCGGAGAATGAGAGAAGCTTGCAGTCTTGGAATGGGGAAGCGAACCCACTAACAGAATGAACACTCTGGGGAGAGAGTATGTGGCTCAGGCCGCCCCTCAGCCTGTCACGTACCCCAGACTGGCCTGGATTCCAGTCCTCCTGCCTCATCCTCCTAGGTGGAGGTTAACAGGCTTACACCTAGGGGGATGAGCCCTTTATCTCCTTTAAATCTCAGAACTGTCTCCTCCAGTGATGCATGCCCTGGCAGAGCAGCCCTGTTAAGCCTAGCTGCCCACGTGACTGTTTCTTCTGAGCCCTTACAAAGTGCATGTCAGCATGTGTGTGAGTCTGTTGAAACTTCAATTTCCTGAATGTTTAGCTCATTTACCTTAATGAGGTTTCAGGTGACCCTCTAGGCGCCAATGCTCAGGCAGTCCTTAGTCTCAACATCCACATGCCCCACCCACCCTGCGAAAACAACTCTCAGCCCACTAGAACAAGGGGCAAAAGGATTTCATCTCATATCGCATTTGCATCTCAGCTAAGCAGAGAAATGACAGAAGAGATTGCAACTTTCAGAACTGATAGCTTCCATATTCGACGTGTACTGTGTACTTCCCTAGGTGGGCTGGCCTGTGCTCTGCGGGAGACAGCAGAAGACACATATGACTTTCATGGGCCCTTGGCACTTTTGCCTTATTGGATACTTTTTTCCATCAAAAATTAAATTTCATGACCGTGTTCCCATGCTGATACACGCTGAGGACTGAGGAGCTGGCTCAGTGGGTCAAGTACTTGTTAAGAACTGAGTTCAGATCCTCAGTACCCACGTAAAAACCAGGTTTG
The DNA here is from genome assembly GCA_028555095.1 of Dicrostonyx torquatus. Taxonomy (NCBI): domain Eukaryota; kingdom Metazoa; phylum Chordata; class Mammalia; order Rodentia; family Cricetidae; genus Dicrostonyx; species Dicrostonyx torquatus. The sequence goes on along the minus strand of JAQHUG010000237.1, from coordinate 2,965,993 downwards.
GCCCACATCTGTAATCCCAGCACTGGGACTAGGGTAGGGCAGAGACAGATGACTTCCCCAGGGCTCACTGGCTGGCCTCAAGCTGTGGATTTAGTGGGGAATCCTGGCCTCCAGCCTTCACAAGCAAACGCAGACCCGAGAGCAGCTGCAACACGAAAACACCACACACAAACAAAGGCATAGACAGCAGACCCTGCCTGGCTCCATATGCGCACGCATACACTGCATTCATGTGCATTCTGTCACGCACAGTCAGTGAAACAAGTAAATGGTGCATAACGATAGAGAAAGGGACCTAATGCCAACCTCTGGGCTCGAGACACACTGCATGGACCTGCATAGTTCCATACACATATGCGTATAACACACACTAACATACAAGATATGTACTAAGTTCATTGCTGTCTACTCATTGCCGTCACGCTCAACTTTTCCTGCATTTAAAAATGCACTAGAGCATTTTTAGGGGTCTCCAAATGTGGCATGGGCTCCTGGCACAGTACCTACTGGTGTAGTGGGTAACTTGGCTCCAGCCACCCGCTCACAGGCATTGGGAAAGGGAGGTAGAACTTAGCTTTGGGTCCTTAGCAGTTGGTAACCTTGCCTCCTTAGGCTGTTTTGTATTTGTTTGTTTTTCAGATTTTCTAGACAGGGTTTCTCTGTGGCTTTGGAGCCTGTCCTGGAACTAACTCTTGTTGCCCATGCTGGCCTTGAACTCACAGAGGTCCGCCTCTGCCTCCCCGAGTGCTGGGATTAAAGGCGTGTGCCACCACCGTCCGGCCCTTAGGCTGTTTTTAAACCTTCAGCTTCCATTCCAAGAGCTGTACCTGACTTTGAAAGATTAGGTTAATATTTTTGTTTCCCCATGTATTTATTTATTGCTGCAGATGTGTGTGATGCATAAGTGGTCTGTAGACTTGTGCAAGCTGTGGCCATCAGGATTGCACAGCAAGTGCCCCCAGGTCTTATTTTTAGCTCCCAGGAAATCACCCAGCACAAACGCATAGTGTGTTAATATCCCCTATCCCATCATTTTCTTCTGCACCCAGATCCCCGACACGGAAAGGGACAATGCTGCCAGTCCAGACAATGCCCCCCATCATCCAGCTCTCTGCTGCGTTTATTCTCGGGGAAGATGAATAACATGGAACCATAAAGTACATCTCTGCTAAAGTTCTAGTCACAAAATATAGTTATTTTATTGATAATTGGGAATAACTAGGCAGCATCATGTTGGGTTGACTTTTGACAGAAAGATATGGCATTGGGTAAAAGGCTCTCACCTAGAGGCAAGAAGCAGCGCCCCCGGCCGCAGCTGAGAGAGACCCCTTAAAATCCTGTGTGTACAAGGGCAGAGAGGAGGCAGTGGTCAGCTTGGCAGAGTTTATCAACACTGTAATCAATCCCCGGGGAGGCTCTCTGAGTTCTCAGGAGATACAAGGATCTTTGAAACCACTGCAGTTACATTCCTTATTTTATAGATGAGATCAACTAAGGAAGTCCCAAAGGTCATTGGATTGAAGCCAGGAAAAAGGACCTATGTTCCAGACAGTTCTTCCCACCACTGGCTTCCTGGGGACAGTGAAAAGAATTCTGCCCCCTACCATGTAGAAGGGTTTCTAGATTCAGATGGGAGCGGGGGTGTAGCTCGAATACCTTCCAGATGTGCCCATATTGTCAGTGGGGAACCAGCCTTGCCTTTAGCTGATAGCCAGTCCAGGGCTGCTCACTGTTTGCCACAGGGAGTCTCACCCTTCTCAAGCCCTCCAAACCTGTGATAGGGAAATGTGGAATAGGGCAGGAAGCATGCAAAAGCATCAATTGGACCTGGGTTCAGTTTCCAACTCTGCACCCACGACAAGTGACCTGGGCCCAGTGACTTCTCTGGAAAGGAGGATTACTCATACACTGGTTCTCTCAGCAGATGTGAAAGCCTTCCATGTGTCCCCCCTTTTGGAAGACTGATGAGAGAATGTGGTTGGCACTGCCACTCCAAGGCATGACAAGCCATGGACCCTTCCCTCAGAAGCACCCGTTCATTGATTTTATTGTCAGGGTCATGAGTATAATGGTCATTTTCATTTTCATTCTTATTGTTCTTGCCTCTTTCCTTCTCAAGAGGGAAACAAAAGTTTGAATGGCCTCAGACAGGAAGGCCTTCGTGAGAACTCTTAGTCCCCAGGGAAGGCAGCCCACATGTACACATAGTGGTGGCCTGGATAAGACACACATACAAGCGGCAGAGTGGCTGGGAGTCCCTCTGGATTGTGGCGCTCGTGGAGGCATCCGGAAACAGCGGGATAAAGGAAGGCTGAGACATGGGTAAAAGACTGGAGACCAGGAGGAGAGGAATGTGAGATTTTCCAGGCAGTGGGAGGAAATGAAAGACATTTTGGGCAACTGTTTTCAGTCCTCTCTTGTTTGAAAGGCCCAATATAATCTGGTGGCAATAATGAGTCAGTCCGGTGACGTTTGGCAAGAGTGCAGGGGAAGAACAGCAGGCTGTGAGGTGGGAAGTGATGGTGTTGTGTAAAGTTGTGTAAACTTGTGATATTTCTATGCTGGTTCAAGAAAGAGAGAGGAACACATCCCTGACAGCCATCAGGACAGAGCACATTCACCGGGGAGGGTGGGATGGGTAAGCCTGGCAGCTTTATCTGGAGCATGCTAAAGAAGCTGGGGGACCTGGGCTGTGACGGTACTGTAGACTGCTTCCCTTGAAAGACATTTGCATGTGGGAGTTTGATTATTTTTAATATGAATGCTTGCAGGTCTGTGTCTAGGCCCAAGGAGGTGAGGAAGGCGTGGGCTCTCTGAAGCTGGAGTTCAGGCATCTGTGAGCGGCTGGATGTGGGTGCTGGGAACCGAGCTCTGGTCCTCCGTGAGGACAGTATGTGCTCTTAGCCATGGAGCCATTTCTCCAGCCCCACACAGGAGGTTTTAATGCCATGGGATCCTCACTTGTCTGTCCTCCAGATCTGGGTGTTTGTTTCATATTCTCGAATGAGTCACTGCGGTGTTCATACATCAGGGTATTATCAGTGGAAGCTACCGTGTGTGGTTTCTCTCCTGTCAATGATAAGCGCCTCTCTGTCAACCCAGAAGGAATTTGCTTCTACTAAATCTTTTTCAGATGAGTAAGCATGCCAAGAAAGATTAATCTGGCCCATGAATTACAGAGTTATGAATTATTTAAGTATGTGTATGAGGTTCCAGCCATTTCCATGAAGGCTTTGCCTAGTCTGGCTCCAAAATGACTAAAGCAACATCATTCGTCATCTCACAGAATGTTTTTTCTAATATTCTAGCCTAGGTTTTCCTTCCTGCCTACCTCTTTTCTTGCCAGCAGGGGTCTCCTTTAACTTCAGTACTTTTGATTTATCCATGTTAAGCTCTTAAGTTTGCGATCTTTTTAAATGCAAAATTTTCCTTTGTTGCAAAGGGATTTCAGATGTTTGAAAACTTCCTTCACAAAGTTAATACTTAGCTTTTGAAAAGCTAAGCCTTAAGTGACATCCATTAGCTGTTATCACTACCATATCATTATTCAAAACTCAACAACATGAGGCACACACACACAAAGTTATTGCAAAGGTTTCTTAAATAAGATCTAAGAGCATCAATTATAAAAGTAAAAGCTGGTTTGCAGCCCTGCTTGCAAAATTACAGTTTGGTCCACAATGGGCAACACACATAACTGTGGTCCCATATAATTATATTGCATAGTGCTATTATGGCCACCCATGATGGCTAGTTTTAATTGTCACCTTGACACAATCAGGAATCAACTGGAGGGATTCCAAATGAGTGACTCTCTAGATAAGGTTGCCCTGTGGGTATGCCAATGAAAGATTTGCTTTATTGGGTTAACTCAGGTGGGATGACCCATCCTGAATGGGGTGGGTACCATTGGATGGGCTGGGCCCTGGACTGGAAGGGGCAAGCTGAGCACTAGTTGCTGCTCTCTGCTTCCTCATGAGATGTGATATGATGAAGCTCCTCCCTGTGATTCCCTGCCATGATCGACTACAACCTGGAGCCGTGGTCTAAAACAGACCCTTTCCCTCTATGTTGTCAGGGTATTTTATAAAGCAACTAAATTTAGACTCTGTAATATCTAAAATGATAGAAAAGAAACTATGACCCATCTTATTTTGTGTAAACACACTACACTCCTCAAAACACCCTGTCATTAAGTCATAAATGGCTACATCATACTGTTAAAATTATGACTTTTTATTTGCCAGAAAATACCATTAAGACAATGTAAGGCACAGATGTGGAGAAAATCTTTGTAACTCATAGATCCCACAAAGCATTCATCATCTCACACATTACAATAAAAAAACTTACTAAGAAATCAGCAAGGAAATGTAATGAACGAATGGGCAGATGATGTAAACACTTTACAAAAGGGATCGGCTGATGCTTTATACACAGAAGTGTGAGCTCGTCAGTCATCAGTGGAATGAAAATTGAAAGCCCCAGTAAGATCCCATTGTGCACCCAGGGGAACAACTGGTATTAAAGACTGGTAGAGAGCAGGATGACAGAGTTCATCCTGCAGGTAAGAGTACGGAGGAAGGAAGAATGCCAGGAGCCAGCACCGCCACATCGACACAGCACTGGGAAGACCTTACCTTCACAGGAGACATACATGAGAACCCAATAGCTGTAGTCTTGATTCTCGATCAGGAGTCCCACAGATGCATACCTGACCCACAATGCTTTCTGCATTTCTAGTGGGCTGTTTAAAAACCAGTAATGTGGGGACAGCGATGTGCTGTGTGTACCAGCACATGCACACGTTCCTACTGTTTGACATCTAAAGCTTGAAACAGGCCAATGTCCCTCAACAACAGGATGCATAAAGTATAGTGTGTTTATACAATGAAATGTTTCACAGAGCGGAAATGAACAAACTGTTGGCACATAAACAGCATGGTTGCATCTCACAAACTAAGTATGTTAAGGACAGGCAAGACAGCTTGGTGAGTAAAGGTTCCTACCCATAATGCTAATGACCTGAGTTCCATTCCCAGGACACACATAGTGGGGGGAAGAGAACTGACTCCTGCAAGTTGTCCTCTGATGGCACATGTACCCCCACATGATGGCACGTGTGCCCCCACATGCATACATACACAAAATAAAAATAGAATAAATGTAAGAGCAAGGAGCTCTATACACAGAAGTACATATTCGTTCATATAGAGTTCAAAATTAAACAGGTGATCAGTGATGCTTAGATCACTGGTCTAAAGGTCACATTACCGTGGAACATTCAACGGTAATGGGGGGGCTTTTGAGATTCTGGATTATGTCTCTTGATCAGTGTGTTAGAGGTCATGTGAAATTTCACTCATGTACTTTTGTGTACATTTAAGTTATGCTTAGTAAGCATGAATAAAAACAGAAAGTCATTGCTAAGCCAGGCAAGGCTGTACATGCCAGTTATTTCAGCACTCAGAGGTTGGAAGTCACATAGCACAAGAGAATTCTGAGTTCCAAGCCAGCTTGATGCATAGCAAGACCTACATCAACTGTACATCTCAAAAAAAAACCAAAAAAAAAAACAACCAAAAAACAAAAAACCAGTATTGTATGTGGAATAAAAGCAACCACCTAGCAGTGAAGCCATGGCAACTGTGAAGAGATGCTCCTCCATTGCTAGGAGACCGCCTGCCAATGGTCCCCTCACCAGTTTCTTGCTGTTCCCGCCACCCCTGCATCTGACTCAGTGCACACATTGCTCCTTAGGCTGATTCAGAACCTGGGGCTAGGCCTGGGCAAACTTGGTCCTTTATGCGTCTTCAACCCCAGACCTTCCGAAACCACAGTGATTGCAAACGCGTTCTGTTAATGCTCTTCTCAAGCCCCGCCTCCACCTTTGTTGTTGTTGTTGTTACAGGAGGTGTCCACCGCCTAGAGTCTGTTGAAGAATATAATGAACTGATGGTACGCAATGGGGACCCCCGGATCAGGATGCTGGAGGTTTCCCGGGATGGCCGGAAGCACTCTCTTCCCCAGCTGCTGGATTCTACTGGGACATCACAGGTTAATCCCGGGCTATGGGGCCTCTGGTTCACTCGGTTAGAGATGAAAACACATATTTGGAAACCCTGTGTCTCCATGATTGTGTGTGTGTGTGTGTGTGTGTGTGTGTCTGTGAGAGAGTGAATATATTTTATTCCTTTCCAAAGATCTCTATGGACCCCTGTTCAGAAGAGCTGCCCACTGATAAGGGCCATGAGCATTTGGGCCTAGAGAGAGAGCTAGAGCCACGGAGAGAATATGAGGTCTACCCAGAAAGATTAGAAGGAAGCCAGCTCCAGGGTTGAAGAAAGTGGGGAAATATCTCTTAATAGATCTCAACATCTTGGTTCTCTTCATGCTGTGTGTTTTGGAACTAAGAGTTGCTCTCAACTGCCAGGAGACAATGGCGTCTCAGAGTCTGTGGCAAACCACCATTGCTTATTTAATAGGAACGTCATATGTCAGAATAAACAGCTCTGTTGGTGGCGTGAGCGCGTGCGCCTATACCATGCCTGGGTCCCACCTGCTGCAAAGGACTAAAGGAAGTGCTTAGCAAGAACTCTGACTCTCCAGCCCTGGCTAAAGGTTCCTCCCCAGTTACTTTGTCCCTGGCCCACTGGAAACTAGATGACAGGCTCACAACCTACTTGGAAGGAGGGTCAGTCTCCGGGAAACTTGGAAGGAGGGTCAGTCTCCGGGAAACTTGGGAGTTCTTTGGGTCCTGGTACTATGAGTCAAACGGGAAATCACTAGCATTTTAACCCTGGATCTATCAGAAAAGCAGGACTGGAAGAGGAGGTTCCAGCAGTGAAGTCTCCAATATCACACTTGGGGACTCCTAGGTGATAGGAGTCTAAGGGTCTTAGACCCTTCTAGTGTGTTATGACCGCTCTGCAGTGGAACAACTGAAACTCAAAATGGCTAAATATTTTACTCAAGGTTATGTGTAAGATTCTCTGAAGGAAGATTTTAGTCAATCATGGTGTGAATATGAAGTATTTAAGGCTTTTGGTTTTTTTCTGTTGCTCTTTACCTGACATGGGGGGGAGGCATGTGTCAAGTGTCAACGCAGGTGCTGATCGGGTTGTTTGTGTTGAGTTTACTCCAAGGCAGATTGAGGTGCATGAAGTACTGAGAGAAGGGAGGATAAAGACTGGAAAAGGGTCTGTTCAAACTCATCTAGACCAACAACAGAACAGTCAGGTCTGTGGCCTCCTTAGAAAGACCCAGGGGAGCAGAGGAAGATCAGGAAGTGGTTGTAGAACCTCATTTTGGGGCTATTTGAGTGTGAGAGAGAAGCCAGGGTTTACTTCTGTCATGGCCGAACCCTCACACTCGGGTCCGTGTCTATCATCCACAAACACCCATGTAGCCAGGCCCTGGGAGTCAGGAAGCTCGTGCTGGGGTAGACAGCCTTACCAGAGAGCTTTCCCTTCTTCACTTTGTCCTTTCTCTTATCTTTGGCCCTCTTCTCTTTCTCTCAGGTTTTACACACACACACACACACACACACACACACACACACACACACACACACACATTATTTCATCCACTAAAAGGTGCTGCCCAGTGTAGAGTTATCTAGTAAAACTTTGGGCATAGGTATAAGTGGTTTGCGTGTCTCAGCCTGAGAATGTACTGGTGGAGTTGAGGAGTGCATGTTAATCTTAGTGAGCCTTCATTCAAACATATAGCCACTGGTGGCCAGTGGGCAGTGCATCATTAGACAGCATAGGTGGACACGGTGCAGAGCGACCCCTTAAGCCCTCAAATGGCCACATGAAGCTCACAGGCCTTTGGCTTCTGCTTGTTTCCGAGAGAGGGAGCATGAAGCAGGGCTGAAGACTGGTGATGAGAGAAAGGGGTCCCCAAGGGGATCCTGCATGAACCTCTGTGTTCAAAGGTTGGCCAGCCACAGGCTGTGTCTGGCGTGCTCTGCAGTGGTGGTAACACTGCCAAGCCCACAGCATTTATTTAATGAGACCAAGTCTGGGCGATCCATGTTACTGGCAGATACTCTGTCAAAGCTCACAGTATAAACTCTTCCAAGCCACCAGAGGATGCAAAATACCCCCGGCAGGAGGGAACATCTCATTCCTACATATGAATGAAGCAGATACGAATCAAGTATAAGAACTATTTTGCGATGGCTCTTTTCTCAATGATATTTTTCTACCTGTGCTATAATATCTGCACCACAGAAGACATTTATTATTCCAAGAGCGAGTCAGAGGATGAAAGGCTCACTTAGCAGGAGCTACTTAATCTCCTGATTATGTTATCAGTATGCACTCTGCTGATACATGTGGTTATCATGGGTGGGGGCACGAAAGGGGGATTGAGGTTGGAGCTGCTGCCAGAAGGGAAAAGTGTGGCTTATGGGAAAGTATTTGACTTTTCCAAATACGAGGGATTAGAGCTGAAAGGCTGCCGCTTCTCAGCAGGGTATTTTATGTGGAAAAACAGTTGTCTGGGTCTGTCTGTGGTTTGCAGTTTATAAGAAACATGGGCTTGCTGAGTTTTTGAATGAGTAAATTAAGCTTAACGATGGTGAGATATGTTTTAAACATGATTTTGAACTTGGGGCTGGGGTGGGAGAGATTTTCAAGAAGAGCCCAACCCCAGGATGGTCATCTTTGTTCTCCTGACTCCATTCCAGAAGGATCTTTGACATACAGTTAAAGACAAAGTGTGTGACACAGGTGCTTAGAGTCACTAAGCAGCCCTTTGTGACAGGGTAGGTATGGCAGGGCATGGCAGAGGGAGGCCCTGCTCCAGTAGTATCTAGAGTAAACTTTCTTTAAACCAGTGGACCACAGATGGACCAGTGGGAATCGCTAACTCGAAAGACAGCTGAGATTTTCAAAGTCTCTTTGTATGCCCGAGCCCGCAGCAGGGTAAGTGAAGATATCTGGTCTTGCCTTGTGCTGGCTTTCAGGAATACCAAATCGTGAAGAAGTCTACCCGCTCTCTGAGCACCACCCACGTGGAATCTCCGTGGAGGCTCATCCGGCCGTCCGTTATCTCCATCATCGGGCTGTACAAAGAGAAAGGCAAGGTAAGCTCTTTTCAGAGGAGGGATGACATAACTTCCCTGTCATTCCTTCCTGTGGCCCGCACAGTGAGAGGCTGGTACACCCTCCTTGCCCAACTGATGCAGGGAGTTGCCAGCCCCTCAAGAGATACTAGGATGGAAGGAAAGGATGGAAAGAATGATCTTCCAATTTTTTCAGTTCTGTTCCCAAATCTTTTCCCCATTATAAGAAATATACCCCCAGCACCCTCGGAGAATGCCCCCTCTATCATTTTGAGTGACAGTCATGGCTTTGCCATTAGGTAAATATACAAATAACTTGATGCTATATAAATACTGAAATACCTACTTTGACAGCATACAAAATGGAAAGACTGAAACAAATATGGCCACAAGGTGTGGAAGGGCTTGAAGAGCCATTTGCTCATCAGTGGGAAACTCTGATTCTTGGAGTCAGAGACGGTCAAATATTAGAAACTTCAGATGTTCAACCTAAATCCCTCCCTTAATATGACTAGCCTAGTATACTACCACTAAATCTGAGGAGGGAAATAGGGAAGGAAAACTTGAAATTAGTCTCCTACCTAAACCCCAAACCTGAGTAGAAAAGGTACCTCGGTCAAATACTATGGAGAGAAAGGGTTTTATGGTTAAATTCTGTAGTGTCAGCCCGGACTCTTGTCTACTTTGAACATAGGGCCTTGGCTTTAGCATTGCTGGAGGCCGAGACTGCATTCGAGGCCAGATGGGGATTTTTGTCAAGACCATTTTCCCAAACGGATCAGCCGCAGAGGATGGCAGACTCAAAGAAGGTAAGCGAGAGTCTCTTGGTGATCTGTAGTGATAGCCTGAGCCCTTGAGAGTCTGTCCCCTTGCAAGATGTGACGGGATGGCATGACAGCTGAGGTCATGGTCTTGAGAGTATTGTAGACCTGACCTGAATCCAGCACCTCGTCATCAGGGTCTTGGGCAGACCATATAACTCAAGCTTCACTCTCCTGGGCTACTTGGAACAAACTTAGAATGTTAATACCTACCTTGAAGTGTTTTTTGTGGGGATGAAAACATATTGAATATGGGAAGTAGCTTGATGTTTCTGTTGCAGACTGTAGGTATTAACCGTAGTTACACCGTTAAATATTGGTCCTTGCTCGGGTTCTCTGCCTTAAATATTCCTGAGAATTTGACAGTCCAGTCTTACCTTAGCACTAATGGGAACACAGAGACTTTAGTAGCTTTTTAATGTCTTGCTGTTGGAATCGATACTTTGTAGCTGGCTCCTAATTGAATGCCTTTCCGTTCTCCATAGTGTCTGCCATGTTATCAGACATAAATACAACAGACAAGTAACTTTGGGTGTAGATTAAAGTATCACCAAGGTTTTCAGATACACCTTTCAAATAAAGTTTTCAAACCTTTAATTATACCTTGTATTTTTTGGTCCTTAAAGCATTTACAAAGCATGTCTATGTATTTAAGTTATTTCACTAACTGTATTACAAACCCGTAGAGCAGGTATTTTGGAGTGAGTCTTTTGTAGGTAAGGAAACTGGCTCTCAGAAATGTTCAGTAACTAGAAACCTGCTCCTCTCACCGTGTAGCCCTGGCTGGCTGGAACTCCCTGTGTAGACTACGCCAGCCTCGGCCTTGTGTATGCTAGGATTAAATGCATGCATCCCCATGCCCAGTCCCAGTCATAGTATTTCTTATAGTAAAGAGATTCTTCTCGTTGTGTATGTTTGCATAACTTACAAAATATTTATCTGGATTAAGATGTTTATGTAATTTCATGAAGTCAGTAAATTGTGAACATAACTGCATAGCACTGACCAAGGCAAGAAGCCTGTTTCCCTCTCCTTTCTAATATGCATCTTTTTTATCTTTAAGTTACATTTATTTATTTTTGGTGTATATGTGTGTATGTACAATTGGGTCACAGTTCATATGTGGATGTCAGAGTTAGGAGTCAGTTCTCCATTCCCACAATGTGTGTTCCAGGACTCAAACTTGTGTCATTAGGCTTGGCCGCAAGCCCCCTTACCCGTGGAGCCATCTCACTGGCCCAATATCTGTCTTTCCTGGGGTGATTATGTCAAGATATTTCTAGTTATCTTTAGAAATGATTTGACTGTCCAATTCTGTTGAATCAAAGTGGAGTGGCCACAGTATTACACAGGTTTGCTTCTGTTTTAAAAACAGGTAGAGGGAATCAGGGTGTCCTGGTTTTAGGCAGAGCTTCTAGGAGACTTCATGCAACAGTATGATCTGACCAGGAATAATACTTCTTGGGTAACATATTTATCTCTTTCTCTCTGAGGAAAAGTTAACCCCTGGTGCTCTTGGGATCTGTTTTCAGAGCAGTGTAAAAATCTAGTCGAGATGTCTTAGAATGGATGTGCCATGTGTTCATTTGGTTGAAATTCATCCTGTGAGGTTGGTCGAATGAAGCAAAATGGGGGGGGGTGTCAATCATTACGAAAGGTTAATAGTGGATGATTCTCCTAAATATTATTTTTTCATATGTGTTCATCTATGAGAAATGTAAGTCACTTGGCCTGGACTTCCAGCCATTGAGTGATATGCCTTAAAAGCTCTCCTGTAAATTCTATGCGCATGAGTAACCATTTTGGTGTTCCTGTCCTGCGCCCATGTAGATAACCCTCCAGTCATAATTGGACAGTTAGTGATGCCAGGCTGTTCTTAAAGGAAGAGCGTTTCACTTATTGTGTGGCTTGTACAGTTGCGTTGCAGAGAACGCATGGGATGCTGCTGCATTTCTATGCTCATCCAGTGGGTTCCCATACGCACGGCGTGCTCTGAGATTGGCTGTCTGCAGCAAACGTGTGGTTTTCTGCTGTTTGAACTGTCATGTGGTACAGAGCCTCTCTCCCCTCCTGCACTGCCAGCCAGAGTCTGTCTGCTTTTTCTGGGACATCTTTTGCTGTTTGATAAGCTGTTATTCTAAAACCCAGCCATGTCACAAGAGCCCAGATGAGACCCAAATTGTCAGAAGCCACTAGCATGTCCACATCCCCTGACATTCCCAGAAGGCACTGTGAGCAGCATGGAACATGACCTGACTACAGGTTGTCAGTGTTGGAGATGAGAAGTTATTGGAGTCAGGGAGAAGCACGTGGACATCGCACACACACACAGCTCACAACCTAGCACACCCCTGTAGTCATTGGCATCAGCCTGCGGTGATCTCTGAGGCAGAAACCTATACTCTTGCCAGCCTGAAGATGGAGCCCTGGGACCTGCCCCGATAAGGCCAGATGTCCAGACTATTTCTAGAAGTGGGGCTATCAATTCTCAGTCATATCTAAGCGAGATTTTCTCTCTACTGTTAATTGAAACCCTATTCTGTGTTGTGTTGAGTCTCTGGACTTGGGTAGCTTGTGTTTCTGCAGATAGGAGCATGGCTTCCCAAGCATGCCTGTGTTCAGGCTTCCTTCAATAGATTTATGTTTTTAAATAAAACTGTTCAGAGGAATCTAAAATGGCTAAAAGACACTTAAGGAAATGCTCAACATCCTTAGTCATCAGAGAAATGCAAATCAAAACAACTCTGAGATTCCATCTTACACCTGTAAGAATGGCCAAGATCAAAAACACTGATGACAACCTATGCTGGAGGGGGTGTGGGGAAAAGGGAACACTTCTGCATTGCTCGTGGGAATGCAAGCTGGTACAACCCCTTTGGATGTCAGTGTGGAGATTTCTTAGAAAATTAGGAAACAACCTTCCTCAAGTCCCAATAACACCACTTTTAGGTATATATCCAAAGGATGCTCAATCGTGCCACAAGGACATGTGCTCAACTATGTTCATAGCAGCTTTGTTTGTCATAGCCAGAACCTGGAAACAACCTAAATGTCCCTCGACCGAAGAATGGATAAAGAAATTGTGGTACATTTACACAATGGAGTACTACACAGCAGAAAAAAAAAACAATGACATCTTGAATTTTGCAGGAAAATGGATGGAACTAGAAAACATTATTTTGAGTGAGGTAACCCAGACACAGAAAGACAATTGTCACATGTACTCACTCATAGGTGGTTTTTAAACATAAAACAAAGGAAGCCAGCCTACAAACCATAATCACAGAGAACTTAGACAACAATGAGGACACTAAGAGAGACTTACATAGACCTAATCTACATGGGAAAGTATAAAAAGACAAGATCTCCTGAGTAAATTGGGAGCATAGGGACATTGGGGGAGGGTTGAAGGGGGGAGGGGACAGACAGGGAGGGGAACAGAAAAAATGTAGAGCTCAATAAATATCAATAAAGAAAAATATAAAAACAAAAAAATAAGACTGTTCAAAACCTGAAACGGCAGCTCAGTCTCTGAGCATAAGATATTTCTTGTCAGAGGTGTCAATGGTTAACAATCAGGTCTTCAAGCTTTCCACGGTGGGTTTTGGCTTTCGGTGGTAGTGATTGGTTACTTTGTTGGTTGCTTGATATTTTATTTTTGCTTTGTGTTTGCATGTGTTCTTTTTGTTAATTGACTGGTTAGCTTGGTTTGGGATTTCATTTTGTTCTGGTTTTGGTGATGGTAGTGGGTTTTGGTTGGTTGGTTGTCAGGTGGTTTGAGTCATGTTTTAGTCCAGACACTCTTATTTGGTATCCTAGGTTGACTTTGAATTCACTTTGTTACCTCAGCTAGCCTTGATCCTCCTGCCTCAGCCCATCCAAATCTAGGAATCCAAGTGTGCCCTACCAAATCCAGCCCCAAAGTTGTTTAATTAAGTATTGATTATAGAATTATTGCTGTAAAATGTGAGTATATTTAAACTTGTATTTATTGTCTTGTTTAGGGGACATCCCTAGGAGCTAAGTTAGTTAAAATGGATCAGAACCATAAGAGTTATGTTCGTAGGGTATGCCACTGTAGGTCAAGCCAAGCAGAGTCCAGTAAGTTAAAGCTTAATGTATTTCCTCACGTTTGGTCACCAGGAGATGAAATCCTAGATGTCAATGGCATACCAATAAAGGGCTTGACATTTCAAGAGGCCATTCACACCTTCAAGGTAACAGCATCCCCTTGGGACTCCTTTGTTCTCTTCCTTTTCTTCCTTTCTTCCCCTCTGGGTTTTGCCATCTGACTGTTTCCCACCCGCCTGCTTGTTTTGCAGCAAATCCGAAGTGGGTTGTTCGTCCTCACGGTGCGCACAAAGTTGCTCAGCCCCAGTCTCACCCCATGCTCCACTCCCACACACATGAGCAGGTCGAGCTCCCCAAGCTTCAACAGCAGTGGGGGACCTCCAGCAGGAGGAGGTCCTGAGGAAGGTGGTTCTTCATCCTTGGGGCGGAAGGCTCCCGGGCCCAAAGACAGGATTGTCATGGAGGTCACACTCAACAAAGGTACCCTAATGGCTCCTCACTCCCCGGCTTTCTCCTCACAGCAGTCTGGGATCTGCTTTAAGTTCATTCTTTAAATCAGGCCTTTGGAACCACCTGCTGTCAGCAGCAAGTGCTGCTCTCTAAGTGGCCCGGGTCATCACAAGGAGAGATGTTGAATCATTTTACAAAAGGGAGGTGAAGTCTTTAAAGTTCTCCCCAGGTGAATGAATCACCATTTGTCAGGGACTTGTGCTGAAATGAATAGTCCAGCCTTCTAAAATTATACAGAAAGACAAGAATAAGTCAACACTGGTAACTACAAGTCCCAGGTTCTCAGCAGATCCGGATGCTTTTCCTCATTTCTCCCCTCCCCGACTAGGACCTACTGTAGGAGGATAATCAACAATTATAAATAACCAAGAAATTAGTTGAAGGCCAAAAAAGTCTAAAAGGTTTCACATTCAGGCGAAAAATATTAGTCAATCTCCAGCTATTTCCAGACGGATTTGAGGAAGTCCCTTAGACTAAGCAGAGAGTAGAGCCTGAGATAACATGAGAAGCAGGATTTACAGTCTGTGTCTGGACCAAACCAAGAGCGTATTTATCTGGATGTCTGTTAACTCTGTAAACTGCTTGCACGTTTTCTGGTGACGGTGTAATGTTAGCTCCTGTTGTCTTTGTGTCTCTCCTAGAGCCGAGAGTTGGATTGGGCATTGGAGCCTGCTGCTTGGCCTTGGAAAACAGCCCTCCGGGCATCTACATCCACAGCCTTGCCCCTGGATCCGTGGCCAAGATGGAAAGCAACCTGAGGTTCGTGACATCCCTGGCATATAAGACCCCATGTACAGTCCTGGTATGGTCTTGAGTTGTGAAGACACATGTTATCAGTTGCTTCGACACAGACAGAAGCAGAGAGAGACATATAGCCCAGGCTGGCCTTGAACTTACTATATAACCAAGGATGACCTTAAACTTCTGATTTCCCGCCTCTACCTCCCTAATGCTAAGATTACAAGTGCTTACCACTATGCTGATCTGTTTTACTTAATTTTTTCTGTGGAATTCAGCATCTTTGACTTTCTTTCTAATAATCTAGCCAAAGACTAATGTTAATAACATCTCCAAAGATGAAAACCTCATATGAATCAAATTTGGTTGAATCATAGGACTTTGAATCTTGGCTTCTGTGATGGTTTTAACTGTTAACTTGACACAATCTAGAACCACCTGAGAGTCTCAGTGAGGGATTGTCTAGACCAGCTTGGCCTGCGGGCATGTCTTCAGGGGATTATTTTATCTTACCTTAATCGTAGGTGGGAAGTCTTCCCACTGAGGGTGGCCACCATTCCCTAGGAAAGGGATTCTATATTGTAGAAACGTGGCAAAAGCAAACTAAGTGTGTGTTCTTTACGAATCTCTAGTCTTTGGGTTCCTGTGCTTCAATGTCCACACAGTGATGGAGCACTCCCTAGAGATGGGAGCTCCATGGGCCCTTTGTCAAGGGCTGCTTTTGTTGTGGTATTTTATCACAGCAACGGACTACAAAATGAAGACAGCTTTCCTGCCTGCTCTGTGGTGTTTGGGCTCAGAAGTTCAGTGTTAGAATTTTGCCGAAATAGAACTCTAGGCAGATCATCTGTGGATATTTCAATATACTCTTTCACTCATCATTCATTTGTGCAAATGTCAGCCCATAACCTGGAACTGCTTATATTGGTTCAAGTGACCAGATGCAAAAGAGCCCTGGAGTCATGTGCACGTGGGAGGTCTTGCTATAAAGGTTGAACTTTCCCAGTAGCTTTCCTCGCCATTTGAATGAGGACGACTACAGTCTGTCGTCTAAAGTGATGGACCATCAGACTTCTTAACTCAGATGGTTGAGTTGTGTAGTCAGCATTCTGTGCCACAAGAAATCTCAATACTCTTTCCTACAGTAATTGCAGTGGTTGGTGCCCACCTAAATATCACAAAAATGTGCACACGTTACACAAAACTCTCTGTGCAAACAGTATCACCTTTCTCCCCCCCAGCCCCCATAACATCTAAGTCCTTTGTCAAAACAGCATTTGTTGGTTGCCATTTTGGAGGCTGTGTTAATAGATTATATTACATTTTTCGTTAATCATCAGAGTGAATTTTCATATTGAAAATAAACTTAGCAAATCATCCAAAGTACATTAAAGAAAATATACTTTTAGAACCCAAGGAAAAAATCCTTTAATGACATCCCAAGTTGATGTTTCTTTCTTGAATGGTTCCATATGCCTGGGGCAAGGCAAATGAACATTCCTCAAACCCCATGTAAAGGGTCTTTGTTCTCTCTTGCTGAGCACTCTCCTGATAATTTCAAGTCAAAATAGGCAACTTGTTGTAAATTTCTCATTTGTTCAAATTTGAAATATTTTTCCAAATTCTTAGGTAACCTTGGCGCTTCAGATATTTCCTCCTTTGACTATATTACAGTAATCATTTCAAGATGGTAGGAAGAAAGACGAAACTGATAGGGGTCAAGAGGCTATCATGTGATAACCACACAGACCTGAGAGAGCTCATGTGCCATGTCTGAGTGCTCTCTGGGAGCCTCCTTTTTAAAAGGAGTACTTAAACCTCTCTCAAGTGTTGTATACACTACTTCGTGTGGGACCTCGCATACAGTAGGTGCTCAATCAGTGGTACCCTTCATCGTTGTCTTTTTATCAGTTTTATTCGTTTACTATTTCTTATAGTGTCCTTGGCCAACTTAAAATGTGATGTTTATATGAACGTATTGCTTTATTATAAAGATGAAAGAAGGCCATTTGCTTCTTTGAAGTATTTAGAAAAGATTTTGTATTCTAAACCTCATCCTGAAAGAAAGCTGTGTTAGCTTTTAAAAATCTGACTGTTGCCGGGCGGTGGTGGTGCATGCCTTTAATCCCAGCACTCGGGAGGCAGAGGCAGCAGATCTTTGTGAGTTCAAGACCAGCCTGGTCTACAAGAGCTAGTTCCAGGACAGGCTCCAAAGCCACAGAGAAACCCTGTCTTGAAAAACCAAAAAAAAAAAAAAAAAATCTGACTGTTGCCACAATGTGTTATTATGTCTCCCTCTCTAGCCGGGGTGACCAAATCCTGGAGGTGAACTCCGTGAATGTGCGCCATGCAGCCTTAAGCAAAGTGCACGCCATCTTGAGTAAATGCCCACCAGGACCCGTTCGCCTGGTCATTGGCCGACACCCTAATCCAAAGGTGAGCTATCTGACCCTGATCTGAGTATGGGCCAATGGTTTGGCTGCTTGCACAGTCAATGACAGTGTTCATACCTGAGTCTCTCTGCTTCAGGGAGAGAGTTCACTCAGCCAGGGCTGGGTGTCAGCCTATGACTGATGTACATGGGAAGGGAATCTTGGATCTGGACATCATCGTCACTCTAGAAAATTTTATTGGAAAATGTTGTCGAGGTTATTTGATGAATTTAAAATCTGAGTTCCTGGAAAGTAGGACTCTGGTAACCCCCATGGCTAGTTAGCTACTGGTAAGATACTTCTTACCTACTTCAAGAAAACCTGAACATGCCAGACTAGGTCAGATTTGAGATATCTTAGGGGTGAAGAACCTGGGAAGATGGATCAATGAATGAAGCAATTGGCATCATGTGAAATTAATTGCCTAATGTTTTCTTGAGCTTCCTCTGGGTTGAAGGCAATGGTAGCATCCAGAGCTTACACAGATGGATGAGGTCATAGTCTCCTGACAAGGAGCTCTAGGCCTGACGTCCATGGCGTCTTAGGAATACTTCACAAATTACGGAACCTATCTGTGTTTGTGAGTGACACTCAATCGCTTATGTCAAACTTTCAGTCACCCATGCCCCCAAAGACAATCGTTGTGTCAAGGTGAAAGAGCGTTAGATGAGATAACTGAACTATGTCCCCTCCTGACCTCCATGGTTGCTCCTGTCAATAAGATCTAAGAGCTCACTAACTTAAAAAAGAACTGAAATAACTTTTTCAACTGTTGACCCATAGAGACTATTTGGTCATCTCTCCTCTGTTCAGTTGCTTTTAAATGTTTTAAGTAACCATAGATACCTCAGCAAGTTCAATTCAACCCACCGTATAAAATTATTTTTGCAGAATAGATTACTCAATGTAAAAAATTAGTTTCCAAAGTTATGACCAGATTGTATTTAAACTCAAAAGGCTCAAAACATTTAGCTCTTCCGGATTTGCAGCATATGAGATGCGGTATCATTTTTATTATTATCCTGAGTGGTCCCAGGATGAGCTGCTCCCGTGCATCTTAGACTTTTATGCCATTTTATGCCAATAAAGGCCACAGCTGCTGCTGCTATTGCTGCTGCTTCTCCTCCTCCTTCTGTGGCTGTTATTCTTGTGCTCTTGTTTTGTGTGTTTTCATGACACGATTTCTCTGTGTAGCTCTGGCTGTCCTGGAACTCGCTTTGTAGACCAGGCTGGCCTCAAACTCAGGGATTCGCTTGTCTCTGCTTCCCAAGTGCTGGGATTAAAGGCAGGCGTCACCACCACTCCACCACCACTCCACATCTGCATCTTCATAAGGACATCATTTTAAGCACTAAGTGACATTCGTTTGTAGTATTGGTCCTGCCCTGTGCAGGCAAGTACTGACAAGCTGTAACTGCACGTCTTGGTCTGGGAGTGCAGTGACAGTGATGATGTTGGGACAGAGATCTCTTTAGAATGATTCAATGCCCCGGTTTTTGCTGTTGTGGATTTGTTTTCTTCTCTCAGATTGTTTCATCTGCATGCGTTCTCAGAAGCATCTTCCCTAATATATATTTTAAAGATCTTGGTTTAGAATCTGTTCTGCTGGGTAAAACTCTTTCTGCTGCTGTCCTTGGGGTTCTCTCTGGGTTCCATTTGACACCGTTTTGCTTTGTGAGCCCAGCAAGTGAGAGCAGTTGCCAGCTCGCTCCTCCATGTAGAGCCCAGTGCTCTCATCATCTTTTTCCATGCAGCACACTGTCCAGCATGTAGCTGACCTAATGCCCCCACCCCGGTGACATTAGAAATGTAAGCCGCTGGCCTCAAGGCAGAGCTGACTTCCAGCATCGCGTGGGTGGTGATTTGTTCAGAATCTGCTTCATCTCAGCCTAAAAGCAATTTTGCCACCACGACCCATATCAAAACACTATTTCAGGGCAAAGCCTAATCGTCCATATGGATGGGTGGTCTGAGACCCCTGTTGAACACACAAATGGATTCATTTTCCCAGTCACAACTTAATGGCCTGCTATAGACTGGAGATGTGTCCAGCAAAACCACACTTGAGTGTTGGACCGGTTTTCATGTTTCTTCCTCGGTAAACATGATGTTCTTGGTTGTCACATGATACTGTATTTTTCTTCTGGTCGAGATTCCATCTTCGATTTAATGTATTTTTGAACCACTAATTCAGTACTCTGTGCCAGGAAGACATTTTGATACAGACTATATGCGCTGCCGTAGTTTTCGTGTGGTTCCAAAAGAAACACCGCAGCATTTTCTCCTCTCCTGTTTCTCATGATGTGTGGAGCAGTGGCTGCCCAGCTGGGATATTCAAACCTTCCAGGTCTAGACAGCTGAGATTTGGATTTGTTCCAATAGCAGCTTCCCGCTTACGCTGAATAGAGAAAAGATGGGGGCAGGCAGGTAACAGAAATAAACCGGCTCTTCTCCCTCTTGGAGAAACAGTTGCAAATACTGAAAGTCTGTTTTCAAAAAAGACACCTCATTGATGCTGACATTTTCCCTGGCTCGTTTGTACTGGTCCATTATTTGTACTGTTATATTTTGCTTTGTGGAGGGGTGCATGTGTGGGCCAGCCCGCATGCAGAAGTGTATTATTTTATTTCCTGTGAGCCTCACTCTAAAGTGTCACACAAAGGCCGTGGTGTCATTATGATTCCTCTATTAGGGTAAACCTGTATTTATTTATTTATTAAGACAAATCCACATTCTTTTCCAAATAGGACTTATGTTAAATATTATTTTAGTATACAAATTACCATCCGAAATTTAAAATATTCTTATCTTTGAAACAGAAACTAAGTTTTCTAGTTATCTTTTAAGATGGGATCA
The DNA here is from genome assembly GCA_028555095.1 of Dicrostonyx torquatus. NCBI lineage: Eukaryota > Metazoa > Chordata > Mammalia > Rodentia > Cricetidae > Dicrostonyx > Dicrostonyx torquatus. The sequence goes on along the minus strand of JAQHUG010000237.1, from coordinate 2,945,492 downwards.
TAGTCTGGTATAGTCCCATGAGTAGTGACAGTTAAGGATAATGATTAGGGACCCGGGAAATGACTCAATGGGCAAGATGCACAATCACAAGGACCTGGTTTCAGATTCCCACCATCCATGTAAAA
>JAQHUG010000237.1:2875966-2944692 GCA_028555095.1 Dicrostonyx torquatus | reverse complement strand
GTGTGCCACCACCGCCCGGCCAAAACTATTTTTTTAAATCAGAATAAGATGAAACTTTTCTAAAGAACAGGGTAGCAATGGAGAAAGATTCTCTGGATGTATCACTGTATTAGTAAATACAAAAAGAACAGAAGAAATACAAACTTTTTTTTAAAAAAAAAAAACTTCATAGTAATGATTATTTCAGCAAAAAAAAATAATAAGTATTACTAAAGTCAAAAATGCCAAGATAAGATCTGGTACTTTGTATGCTAATTAAAACATTAATACTATACATACAGACACTACCACACACATATGGGTTCAGGAACCTTCCATAGTCTCAAACTATTTCCATACAGATTACTCACTGATGACAAAACTTCCAGCAGAGAAGTCTGGCTCAGCATAGCTAAGGTATAAAAGTCATCATATCCACTTGTGGGGAGCATGGCCCCCGAGTGACTGGAGAGGAAGCCATTTCTTAGCCTTTCTGAACAAACAAACAGAATCTGAAGCTAAGAGAGAAGATCCTCAGAGAATCTTTGGATTGCCCGAGACTCCTCCTGAACACCTGTATCTTGAAAGAAAGACTCCATATAGGTCCAGATTTCAGAAGGCAGAAACTACCCAAGAAGAACTTGAGAAGCAAAGCGGACAGATCTCTGTGAGTTCGGGGCCAGCCTGGTCTACATAGTGAGTTCCAGAACAGCCAGAGCTTCATAGTGAGACCTGGTCTCGGGGTGGGGTGGTGGGACAGCTGGAGACACATGGCAGCTGGGTCTTGGATGGCCAGAGCCAATCTTCCTACAAAGCAAAGGAACTTGGGCACAGGGACTCATAGCAGTTCTGAAGCAAGTTGTGTGACGTGGCACCAGAGTGCCAATCCTGGGCGATACTGTACACACTGAATGCAGGAGGAAGTCGGGAGGCAAGTCCTGGCCTCTGCACAGGCTGGTGTCACACGCTGGGAGCTGGTTGCAGCCTATAGAGACTTTGGAGCAGGACTTCAGAAGAATGAGGTTAGAGCGACCACCGAAGCTGGAATGTGAAATGTATGCTATACTACACTCAATAGCACCATCATTCCCACATGTACAGTACAGAAGCCCTGGGGTGACTGGATGGAGCCGCTTGGCTATCAGCAGATTCGTAATTATGCACTGACAAGCAAAAGTTCATCGTATCTGCAACTTGCAGGTGACTTAGCAACAGGAGAAGGAATACGGCAAGTGTGGTGAGGTTAAAAGTTAATGGATTGAGGGGACTGGGGAGAGGTTCAGTGGTTAAGAGCATCGGTTGCTCTCGCAGAGGACCCGGGTTTGGTTCCAGCACGTGCACAGCAGTTCACAGCTGTCTGTAACTCCAGTTCTAGGGGACCGGATGCCCTCTTCTGATTTGAGGGCACCAGGCACGCACATGGTGTACATCACACATGCAGGCAAAACATCCGTATGCACAATATAAGTAAATTTAAAAAAAAATAGTGAATTTGGGCAAACAGTACAGTAGTCTTAGACTTTTCTTGCATATTTCATAGATTTTTGTTAGAACAGGGTTTTTAATTTACAGGTTTACTTTTGTGTAGGATGTGCATGTGTGCATGTGTGCATGCCAGGGTGCTCATGTGGAAATCACAGGCCAACTTGTGGTAGTTGATTGTTTCCTTCCGCCACGCTGGTCCCAAGACTTGAACCCATGTCCTTAGGCTTGTGGAAGGCACCTTTATCTTGCCACCCGAAGGAGTGTGTGTGGACATGTGCACACCGTGGTACTGCGGAGGAGTCGGAACAACTTTCTGGAGTCGGTCATCTTCTGTCATGAGGGTTCTGGGGATTGGACTCAGGTCATCAGCCTTGGCATCAAGCACCTGTACCTGCTAGCCTTAAGTTCTTTCAGAAAGGATGGGAACTAAGTGTTCTAGAGAGTGGAAGATATAGCGAATTTGGTAACCATAGCATTCAGTGCAACTCGGGACGAGTCGGTGGCTTTGTTGTGTATACACTATTTGAAGCAACCCGCCAACCAGCTGGACTTCCATGCTCCGAGTTACTGCTGCTAAAGCATTCCCAGTCTCTGACCAGAGGGTCCCAGCCACTATTATTGGTGGGGAAATAATACATACAAACATCTAACTTGTGTTTTCTGCTGAAAACCAGGTTTCCGAGCAGGAAATGGACGACGTGATAGCGCGCAGTACTTACCAGGACAGCAAAGAAGCCAACTCCGCGCCTGGGTTAGGTATGGTCATGGCACATTCGTGATTCACCCACGGGCATGCCACACACAGTAGCATAGGATTCTCTGTGATTACCAGGGCTGGCCACAGTTGCTGTCAGAGTCTACACTCTCTGTTCCTTCTTTTGATTTCTGCAGTTATTTAATGTGTTTCATTAAAGGCCTAATCATGCATGCTGCTTACCTGACTTCCAAATAATTTGAAAAAGTTAACAGCTATTCATGAATCTTGTTTGAAGTGCACATGTAGAGGAGATTGACCACCAAAATATGGGTAATTTGGTAATATAGAGTTGTTATCCATCCAAATGCTGAGGTTTCTTTATATTGATTTAAAAGTTTCAGTACAAACTGCCCCCAGTTTGCTGCTGGAGGCAGCAAAAATTCTCAAGGTTTTCTCCTTCCGTGGAAATTTTCAGGTAGGGAAGGAGTGCGAGCCTCCTCAAAACATTTCTTTTTTTTTTTTTTAAAGATTTATTTATTTATTATGTATACAACATTCCTTCCATGTATGCTTGCATGCCAGAAGAGGGCATCAGATCACATTACAGATGGTTGTGAGCCACCATGTGGTTGCTGGGAATTGAACTCAGAACCTCTGGAAGAACAGTCAGTGTTCCTAACCTCTGAGCCATCTCTCCAGCCCCAAAACATTTCTTATTAACACTTAAACTTGTATTGAGTTTTAAAACAGTTTCCTTATTGTGGAGACCTAGAAGGGTTCTACAAACGTTGCCTGACTGGCAAGAGACGGCTTTGACATTTAGATTGATGCCCTAGAGGAAAAGCAACTCAGAGATATGAGTTACTGGATGTCAAAGGGAAAGGAATGGGATTTGGGAACCGTGAAATCCCCGATGATTTGCATCCATAATTAATATATTTAAAGTGGACTAAGCCATAATAGGCTCTTTATCCGGGTTCTCTTATCCCGACACTTCTACTTGATCACTCAGCAAAGGTCTTTTTTTTTTCTTTTTTTTTTGAAGCCGGAATTCTCATGCCCTAAATCTCTTTTGCCTATGACATGTAATTTAAAGTCTACAGGCTGAGCTCTTCGCCCTTCAGCTAAAAAGTTAAGATCGACATCCAACCATATCCCTAGTCCTTTCCGAGTTTCCTGAATGGGGTTCATTGGTTCATTCATCCTGCTGGCCATGCACCAGGTGTCACTGAGTACTTAGCAGACACCAGGTGCGGTGTGCAGGCAACACCACTGCCCAGTGGGCTTGCTGAGTAGTGGGAAAGGGAAGCTACAAAGATCCACTCACCATTAAACTGTCCTGTATGCACAGACATTGAGGTGTGAGCCAAATGAGACTCTCAGTGATATCACAGAGCAGGAGGAATCATAGCCAGGGTGCTACAGCGAGAGCAGAGTCTTGAGGGATGGAGGGAGGTGGGGTGGGAGAGGGTAGACAGGTAATCAGGTCGACTAGATGTGGGGGCGGCTACCCAGGTAGGCTATGCATGCATTTACCTATGCATGGAACTCACTAGTGGCACTCAGGCAAAGGATAGTTTTGTTAAATATACTTGGCTCCCCCTGCTTTTTGATGAAATATGTGAGCCTGCTTGTAACTTGAGATTGATCAGATTAATGATTTTCCCAATCCTTCCCACACAGGTACCCCCTTGAAGAGTCCGTCTCTTGCCAAGAAGGTGAGTCAAATGCACTTGGGGACCACAAACTGGTTTTTAGAGGCTTCCCAGTCAAGTCCCAGACCCCAGCACTTATTTCTGCAAATGAATCTTTTGGCCACTTTGTACAAGAAAGTGGCAACCATGCCACTTTGAAAACCAGCGCCCCAAGGTGTGTTTCTCTTATTTAGTATTCACCCAAGAAAGAGCAGAGCAGAAAAGTCAAAGCCCCAAACATTTCAAACTCTGCTGGGGTTTGGGAGAGCCTGCAGCTGTTGGAACACTGTGAGGCATTCCTCGGTCCCACTAGTGGGCAATCCCCTCCCCTACCCCACCCTACCCCACCACCACGTGTTCCATCAGTTGGCTGGGTCATATGGCTTAGTTTTTTATTCTCCTTTCCTATCCACTCTTGCACTAGTTTTGTTTTGGTTTTGCTAAGAGGATTAATAAACTACTGTTGTGGGGGCTGGAGAGATGGCTCAGCAGTTGAGAGCTCTGACTGCTTTGCCAGAGGACCTGGGGTTCAATTCCCATGGACCCATATGGCAGCTCACAGCTTTCTGTAACTCCAGTTCCAAGGGGTCCGAGACACTCACACAGACATACATGCAAGCAAAATACCAATGCACATAAAATAAAAATAAATATGTAAATAAATTTAAAAAAAACTACTATTGTGGTTTTTCCGGTCATTGCTAAAAAGTGCCCCCTCCATCAAAAAGCAGTATCAGCCCATGTAAATGGAGATTGGCAGTTGCTATCACAGCTGTTCCCAGTGATCAGAGATTAAAGCAAAGTGCCCCTGAAAAGATGGGAAGTCATGAGTGTCGCTATACTTGGCTCTGGTATATCTCCCTAGGCTCCAGCATGTTCTTTTCCCAACAGGACTCACTCCTCTCTGAAGCCGAACTCTCCCAGTACTTTGTCCACGATGGGCAGGGCTCCTTGTCAGACTTCGTGGTGGCTGGCTCTGAGGATGAGGACCACCTTGGAAGTGGCTGTGGCACCTCAGATGATGGCAGCCTGCTTCTCGGACCCTCTGGTGAGCAGGGAAGCTTGGGGGGAACCGGGGACTCAGTAGTGCAGTAAGCAGCTGCTAGTTCCCCCATCTCTACTAGGGGTCTACTAGGACAGCAAGGAGAGAGAGCTGGAAACAGTGCTCCGGGCTGAGTAGAGGTGCCTCTACTCTCAGCACTGGGTGACTAACGCACTGTAGCGCCAGCAGTGAAGGTGGCTTATCCAGGTCCCCTTCATGTGCTATTTACAGCATGTCATCTTGAGTTTCGTGGCATCAAATCAGAGTAAGCAACCCAAGGCACTCACAGTTGAGGGGATCCCAGGCAAACCCCAGATCTCTTCCCTCTAAACTTCATTCTTAACAGAGATGTGGGACTGTGAGAGCCACTGTTAGCAAAAGGTCACTTCTACTCAAAAACCCTTGAGTCTGTTGAAATGAGATCATTGAACTGTATTGAGCTCTCAGACTTCTTCTGCCAAGGTTTCCCTTTCCATGTTTATTGTCAGAGAGGCAGACAAGGGCGGCTGTGACTCACGGGAGCCACAGTGGGGTGTGCAAATGGCAAGCCTGTACTTCACACTATCGTGTGGACAAAAAGCATGCCAGAGACCTGCAGAGGCACATGCTGTGTCAGAGATGCCCTTGAGGAGCAGACAGCTTGGGCTGTCTCAGGTGATGAGAACACAGGTGTGAGGGACATGCTAGCCGCTTACCTGGTAGAGAGGTGTTCTCGGCATTTAGGTCAGACCCTCGGGAACTCGGGAGACAAAATGAAGCTGAACTATGAATTCTCCACCCCTAGAAAGCCCACCATTCAAGTTAAATAACCTGCAGTTGGTTTTTGTTTTCGTTCTTAAGGGTGAGGAGATTTCTCAGTAGGGAAAACACTTGAAGCATGAGTTAAGGATGAGTTTGGGTCTTAGAAGCCACTTAAAGGCAGAAAATCAGGAATCCTAGTACAGAGAGAGGGGAGACAGGCAGGAGAACCCCCAAGGGGTTTTTAGGTCAGCCACCCTGCCATATGTAATGGCAAAAACCAAGACACCCTGTCTCAAATGAGGTGGAAGAGGGGGATTGGCACCTGAGATTGTGTTCCAACTCTGCCCGTGTATGAATATGTGCCTACTCCCCTGCATTCACACTCAAACACACACTGAAGATATATGCATGTGTATATATGTATCAATATGTATATCTATGTGTATAAAAATGGGGCGGGCAGAATTTTTAGAAAAGCAATAGACTGCCCTTGCTGTTTGAACTCCAAGAAACCATGTTGTTTACATGGAATTCCAGTGGCCAGAGGTTGTGCCTGCCACGTGTAAATTCAGAAGTGCTTAGGGACAGTGACAGGACTGTGTTTGTTTGTTTGTAAGTGGCTGGACAAAGCAGTCTTTACTCTTGATCAACAAGGTGTGCTTAGAAGAGCAAACACTGGGTTTTATTTCTTTAAGGTTATAAAGTTAGGCCTAATAGGAAACCTGTGTTTGTCTGACTCTTCTCTCTCCTTCCACTGCAGCTCACAAGGAGCCAGGGAAAGCCCGGGCCAACAGCCTTGTAACACTTGGAAGCCAGAGGACCTCCGGGCTCTTACACAAGCAGGTAACCGTCGCCAGGCAAGCCAGTCTCCCTGGAAGCCCACAGGTCCTCAGGAACCCCCTCCTCCGCCAAAGAAGGGTACGTGGCTATGATGGCAATGATGCCAGCGATGAAGAAGACTTTGATGGTGAAGGGGACTGCATTTCACTCCCAGGAGTCCTTGCAGACCCCAGCAGGCCTCTGGTAGGTGATGACACTCGGCCCGCCTTGACAACCTCTTCCAAAAGCATTGATACAAGTCAGCAAGAGGATAGAGCCCGGAAACCACTGGTGAGCAAGGCCTGCTCCGTGCCTCTCCTTGGCAGTGTGCTGGACCTAGAACACAACATTGCTGATGGAATGGTGGGTACTCCTCCTAAGGCATCCAGCCTGCCAGGCTCTGTCGAAACCCCCAAGAGTGGGCCTGGAGGCTCTGGGAGAAAGGAACTCCCAGGGTCAAAAAGTTCACCAAAGCTGGAATACAGAGTCCATGTAGACACCCAGAGCTCAGGGAGCCCAGAAAATGCCACCTCCCCACCACAGAAGAATGGAAATCTGGTGTCCAGACACAAGCCTGTGGCTAGGGTCAGCCCACACTACAAGAGGTCTGCTCACCTTGAGGCCCCAAATGGAACAGCCAACGGACCATGTGGTCAAGACCTGAAAGTCCAGGCTCCAACCAGGAAAGATGCTGTCACTGGCCATCAGCCAAGTGGAACTGCAGAGAAGGTAAATGACCCGCTTTTCTGTTAAGTTTGAATATTGTGCGAGTGACTGCCGAGGGCTTCGTAAGGTGCAGGGCAAGCTGTAGGAGAGTGTGGTGATGACCGGACAGTCTTTTGACTGTCATGTAATGGGTGCCCAGTACTAAGGTGGCAGGCTGTCAGTCATGAGACTGACTCAGCCAAAGATCTGTGCTCACTGCCTGGCAGGGCGCGGGGCCAGCAGTGATGACGGGAAGGCGTTGCAGAGCCAAGGGATTAAAGCCGTGGGCCTGGGGCCAACTTCACTGACCAATTGGCACAAGTTGAATGATAGCATGGGCAAGGCATTGGACCTTCTTGGGCCTTGATTCTTTGGGCCAGGAGGCAGGGGGTTGCTTTCTGCTTTGGTTGGCTGAGGGGAATGACCAGCAGATGTTAACTGTCATTGTGTCCAGCTGATGAGGTCAGGAGGGACCGTTGATTGCTTTCAAGATCCCTACAAGGGAGTGAGTGTGATCAGAGCTACGTCATGTGAAGCCAGGCGTGGCAGCACGAGCCTGCAATGCTAGCACTCAGGAGGTGGAGGCAGGTGGATTTGGTGAGCTTGAGGCTAGCTCTGGCTACATAACTAAGCCCTGTCTCAGAAAAAAAAGAAAAAAACTAAGAAACTGCCACATAAAATAACAGTGTCCATCCACCACAGTGGATGCAAATTAATTAGTATAACTAATTGCTCTAATTGCTCGTATGTTCATTATCATCTCATTGTTCACTTAATTTTTGTAGTATATCTCTTTCCTAGCAAAGAGGAAAAAAGAAATTGTTCAGACTTTGTATTTTCCCGGTTTATTTACACATCCACTTTAAATCACAACAAGCTATCTTCCTTAATAAGACCTTAAAAATCATCTCAGACTCTTCACTCAAAGTCATAAAATTTGTATGCAGTAGAAGTCTTTTTTTCCCTTAACCTTATACATTCATATTTTCTCCTCTCCTCAAAAATTATATTTACTGAGCCTGGAGAAACAGCCCAGCAGCTAAGAGCACTGGCTGCTCTTCTAGAAGGGTTGAGTTCAATTCCCAGCAACCACATGGTAGCTTACAACCATCTAGAATAGGATCTGGTGCCCTCTTCTAGCCTGCAGGTGTACATGCAGGGCACTCAGACATTTTATACATATACATATACATACATATATATATATACAGATATATATATATACATATATATATATTTGTATTTACCGCTAAGCAGCACATGTTTTATGATACATGCCAATAGTGGGTGTGTTCTTTCCTTTTAGAAAATACCATATGAACTGGAGGTGTAACTCAGGGGCACAGTGCTGGCCCATACACATGTACATACACAGTCCTGGATTTGATCACCAGCCCCCTATCCCTCCCCACATGCTGGCTCACCATTAACACCACCGTAGAAGGCCAGATCAGGATTTGTATTCATAATTACTCATATCTATTAAAAACAGTTCTTGTTAAATATAGTGTCACCTGTCTGTCAGGTTAGCAGTTGTGATTAGACGGGGCTACAGATGAGATCCTTAGTTAACATGAGCACACAGACACCAAGCTGGGGGCTTATATATATTCTTAATTGTATTTAATGTGTGCATATTCCGTCTCTGTGTCTCTGTCCTTCTCTCTCTCGCTCTCGCTCTCACTCAGTCACACATGTGCCAGGCCGTGAGTGTAGCAATCAGAGACCAACTTGAAGGACTCCCTCCTCTCCTTTATGTAGACCCCGGGGATCAAACTGGGGTTGTCAGGCGTGGAGGCAAGTGCTCTTATCCACTGAGCCATCCCAGCCCAAGATTTTCTAATTTTGAAATAATTACAGTAAGAAATTTTGAGTGGTTGGAGATATGGCTCAGTGGTTCAATCCATAGCACCACATGTTGGCTCACAACCTTGTGTAACTTCAGTCCCAGGAGATCTGATGCCTCCAAGGGCATGAGGTGCACAGACATACACTCATACACACAAAATAAAAATAAATAAAACCTTTAAATGGGGAGGGAGGTGATGGTGGTGGCAAACACCTTTAATCCCAGCACCCAGGAGGGAGAGGCAGGCGGATCTCTTGAGTTCAAAGCTAGCCTGATCTACAGAGTAAGTTCCAGGATATCCAGAGCTAAAAAGAGAAACTCTGTCTTGAAAAACCAACAATTAATAAATAATGTTTTTAAATTGGAATGGGGTAGGTGGGTGGCTTTGAGCAATATTTATGTTAAATGCTTTTCTCATAAAGATTTTGGTTCTAAAATTTGACTTTATGAAAAACTGTCTCACTCACAGTAAGACATCCTCAGATATGAAACCAGTGTTTTCTCTTTCAGTGTTTCCTGATGTTTCTATTTAGCACCTTTTAAGAAATTTTGTGATGTGGTGGTTGTTGATATGCATGCATGTGTGTGTATGTGTGTGTGTGTGTGTGTGTGTGTGTGTGTGTGTGTGTGTAGGTACACACTCCCATGGGCATATACATAGGTCAGGGAGGGCGTCAGGTTCCCCCTCTATCACTGCCTGTCTTATTCCTTCGAGACTGAGTCTTTCACTAAACTGGCGCATGCTGATTTCCAGCTAAGACAACAGCTAGTGAGCGCCAGCGACTCACGCCCCAGCTCCAATGCTGGGGCTACCAGCAGGCACACCTCACCTTCCAGCACGCACACTGGGATCTGAACTTAGACCCTCTGTCTGTCCAGCAAGCACTCTTACTGGGCCTTCTCCCTGGTCCTAGTGAGAACTCTTTTATGTAACAGAAAATGAGCTGCTTTAAGATATGCAGTTGAAGGACACTTTCCACGCCATTTTCTGTCCAACTACCACTCTTCTGCTGCTTTCATGTTTCCATTCTCCCTCACCAGGAAACAGAAACTTAGCTAAGTTAAACACCACGCTTCAGCCGATGAGTTGTGAGAGACACATTATACCTTCGGAAGGACACCCCTCCCCTTCCACCACCACCTTTGGGCTACTTTATGATGCACCAACTCAGTGGGTTAATTTTGATTGGAATTTTTTGTGAGTTTTAAATTTGTTTTTGTGTTCAGTATTCCATAGAAGAAAGGAAGATAAAGTAATTGACACTTGGCCTAAGGGAAATCTTGAAATATTTCATACCGGTTTCATTTCTCCCAATTTGCCCTCTCCCTCACTTAGGAATTGATTGTACAGTCTTGGCTATCCTTACAAAATGTTAGAAGGTACCTCTTACCTATATAAACCTTACCTGCTGTTCTTATAGCTATCTCATCTTTTCTTTAAAACTTTTGAGATTTGGCAAGTCTTTTAATCTCCTCTTGAAAGCTGAAAAATCCGAGGCTTAGGGATGAGAATCCAGAGCCTGGACCTACCAGCTCCCAGCCCCGTCTTCTGGCTCCCAAACTGATTCTCCTCTACTGTCTTAGGATGCAGAAACCCTGAAAAGCTATTAACATGGCTTCTGCTTCTCATTGTGCCAGGAACTTCGGGGAAATCTCACCCCGGGGGACAGATTTGTCCCCACCAACTGTGGAGCAGCCAGTAGCCCATGCCACCCAAACACTGGACCCCCCACAGAGAGCCTGCAGGGCGGTGCACCAGAGTGCGAGCCACACCCTGAGAATGGTAAGACTGTTATGTTGGTTCCATTGAGGGACAGGGAAGCATCCTGAGAAAAGTATTGCAAGAAGATAGTCTTGAGGAGGGAAGGAACCGCTGAGGGAAATCAATATTTAGGTGTCAACTTCATGAAATCGCCATCCTTGATCACTGTGCCCACCCACCCCGTGTGCGTCCCACGTCGAACGCTTCCGTATTCAGTCTTCATTTTGTGACAGAGATGAGACATAAGAAATGGAATCCCCCTGCCCCGAATCTCTCTAGTCTGCTTGTATGAAACTTTGTGCACTGAGAAATGGCAGTAAAAGCCTCCACAAAGAAAAGTAAAACGTAAATAAATAATAATGTAGGAAAACTACCCAAGCATCATGGGAGACGGACTGACTGCATGGAAGCAGAAATCATGACCAATTACATCTTCAGTTGTTTTTTTTTTTTTAAGTCAAGCTGAATTAAGTGACTGCAAATCTTTTTAGTGGCTGGTAATTACCATAATGGCCTGATAGCCACTCAAGTGTTGGTGATCTGTGATAATAGAAAAATTAAGGAGCTCCCTTGCCAATCAAGGCAGTCCCATAAAATTTTTATTATGTTTTATTTATTTAGTGTGTATATTTGTGTGTGTGGATGTGTACGTGTGTGTGTGTGTGTTCGCATGTCAAGGTCACAGGACAATTCCCCATAGTTAAATCTTTCCTGGGGATTGAACCCAGGTCTGAAGGTTGACATCAAGTGCCTTTACCCACTGAGCCATCACCGGCTCAGGGATGTCCTACAAATTTAAAATTTGGAACTTATGGGCTCCCTGCTTCAATCAGTCCTGGGTGCTCGAATCACAGGCTTATGCCACCGTACCTGTCATCTACCTACACACTGCTGACTACTCACAGAAAACATGCAGATCCACACACACGCACATGCGTGCGCACGCGCACACAGACACACATGCACACACACGCACTCAGCCGCTCCTCCTTCCTCAGTCAGTGATAATTCCGTTACCATGGTTTCTGCTCCGCCTTTCAGGTCCAGTTCACAATCACCCACTATTGAATGAATGCTAAACGGACAATTTTCACTAGCAATTTGACTCTACTGCTAAGCGCGTTAACTTAAATGGGGTTCCATTTGCAGAAGATGAAGTTACATGGAGGCAGTTCAGGATGTCACCTTTCAAAATAGCCTTCATTTGAGAGCAGTGCCCCGTACATCCTAAGAGTGCATGTTCTGTAGAACGATTGTCCAATGTTCTCCTGGGAGCCTACATTGCCCTCCGAATTGAAGAAGCAAGAGACCACTTTCTTTTATCACCAAAACTAATCTCCTCCTAATTTGAAACAGTGCAGAAAATCTATCCACCCAAGGAATTATTCTAGACAGGCTAATTTTCCTGGTCCTGAGGCGTTTGTGCCTTGAGGAGGTGTTTATACAGGTATATATTTGGGCCAGAGAGGCGGTTAGTCTCCCAGCCCCAGAGTCAAAGAAAAAACATCTGTTCTGTGTTCCCTAGTGCTTTCCCACCTGTTCCGCTGTGCTTCCAACCCTCTGCAGGTGTTTGTCTGTCCTCTCTGGAATTTACACCAGCCTTAGAGAAAGGTGCAGCCAGTAAATACAAGTGTCAGGAACTGATGATGTTTAATATGTAATGATACACTTGCAGGGTTTAATTAACATAGAAACCTTGAAACTTATCATTATTGTGCTACTTATCATTGAAGTCTCACATGCAAGGAGCCTGAGAGAGTTGGTGCAATGATGCTCTGGCGCCCTCTAGGGCTCTGGAGGTATACCTGAAATGTTTGCCCTGCACATTAAGTTACCTGACTCATACAATTTTTAGTGCTTCTGTCTATCTTATTGTGGTATTTCCATTCTCAAAGGGACCTTGACTATTGAGCATGGCCCTTCTTCCTTACAATTTTATTAAAAATAGTTTAACTGCTTCCCAATGTACAGAAAAGATATTCTTCAAAATGTAACTTTTTTTTCAAGGGCAAGATCCTAATTGATAAAAGAAGGAACTCTTTACCTTTAAAAAAAATCTAGTTTTTGAGCCTATGAAATGGCTCATCAGGTAAAGATGCTTGCTGCCAATCCTGAAGACTTGAATTCAATCACCGGGACCCATATGGTAGGAGAAGACACTAACTCCTACAGGTTGTTCTCTGACCTCCACATATGTGCCGTGGCACCAAGTACCCACACATATACACATAATAAATAAATAAAATTTTAAAGTCCTGATTCTTAGAACATGTCTAAAAATCATACAAGGCAAGAAACATACGACATCATATACAGACCAGGTCCGAATCCAAGCGCTGATAGAAGCTTGGGTTCTCCTAACAAGTCACACAAATCCTCAGGTGCCTGCCTCATGCGCTGGATTCTGAGGCATCTGTGAGGTTTCTCCATGTACTCTGTATTAAGAAGGCACTGTCTAGTAAAGCAGTATGCATTATGTGTATGAGCATATGTGATTTTCCTAAGGGAAAAAAAATCACATCTGAATGTATACACCAAGCATGGGATAGGCATTTGGTAAGGTGTGTACAGGCACACACAGTTTTCAAAAAGGAAGAAAGACTTGTCCTTGTATGTAGGAGCACGCCACCTGACAACAGCGATGCTGGTCCTGAGGGCTGATCTACAGCCCAGGCAGCCATGACTTCTCTTTGTTGGCCTCTCTTAAAACAGGAACAGGAGCCAAAACCTCCAAGGACTCAGCAGAGCTGCTGTGAGGAAAATCTCCAAGAGGTGTGGGGAGTGTAGACGCCCTATTTGTTGCTAGCTCTATAATGAAGTGCAGGTCTCTTTCTTATAAAAGTTAGCAAGTTTTTGACCCAACTGAGAAGATGGAGAAGCTCCAGAGGCGATCTCCATCGCTCTTCCTCAGTGTGTCCTGTTGGTCCCGTTGTGTGTACAACAGACAGGATCAATCACAGTCCTGTGCTGCTGCTTTTCTCAGTATGGTACCTAAGATACCCAGAGAAAGCAATGGTCAAGCAGCTACCGTGGCGACGGTGCTCCTGCATGGCAGGGGTGGCATGGCAGGTCACGCTGAGCCCAGGTGACTCAGGAGCACTGCAGACTGCTCTAGGAGGCAGCTGTACCTGCATTCCAGAAGCCTTCCACCCTGGGGATGTGCCCATGGGAGGACATCTGGTGGGGGTTCCAAATGAAGCACTGAAAGGCAGTCCAAGGGTTACCTCCAGATAACTTCATCTCCCGCAGAGGGGCTGGGGATAAGGCTCCATTGGTGATGTGCCTTCACAGATGTGTGCAGCCCTGGGCTGGATCCCAGCATCACATAAACTGGTCCTGGTAGCTTACACTTCTGTAATCTGAGCACTTGAGAGGAAGGTCAGGAACTCAAGGTCATTCTCTGATAAATATTGAGTTCAAGGTTAGCCTGGGGCACACAAGAACCTGTCTCAAAATAAATAATAAATAAAAACCTCTGAAGATACACACTTTGCAGCAACTCAGCTCACTAACAAAAACTGCACAGCAATGTGCCTGTTAGTGAATGTTAAGTCAGCGAATCTGAAACTGGTAAGTGGCCTTTGGCAGCCAGAGACATGGCTCAAGGGTTAGATCCCTGAGCCCACATATGAAAGGAAAGAGCACACCCCTACACACAACACACACACACACAAACCACGATAAATGTTCTTTTCAAAATGGCCTGAGTAGTCCCTTCCTCTTGTCACACTGCCATTTTTCCCTGTGTTTGGTGTCAGCAGAAGTAAAGATGTTACACCTGAGAGTTCACAAGGACAGGAATGGTGCTTGGCCACCTGAGTTCAAATCCCCAGTACTTACGTGGTAGAAGGAAAGAAGCAACTCCTATAAGCCGTTCCTCTGACTTGCACATGTAATGCAGTATGGTCTACACACACTAAATACATGTAATTTAAATTTTAAATTGAGACTGGGCTGCATCGGTGCTATCCACTTTTAATCCCAGTGCTCAGGAGACAGAAACAGATGGATCTCTTTGGGTGTGAGGCCCAGCCTGGCTAGCCATGGCCTCATAGTGAAACCCTGTCTTAAAGAAAATCCAGAGTTAGGGATAGAGTTCAGTGGGGGAGTGATTGCTTGGCATGTTCAAGCCTCTAGGTTCAAATGCTCAGTACCACCAAACGGAAAGAAAGATTGTAGTTAAAATCCTATCATTCGGTATGCAGCGGAATTAGTTGGGAGAGCGCTTGCCTAGCCTGTGTGGGTCCAAGGCCCTGGGTTTGATCCCCAGTGCCAGGTAATCTGAGCACAGAGGTGCAGACCTGTAATCTCAACATTTGGTGGGGAGGGTCAGTAACTAGACCAGAAGTTCAAGGCCAACCTGAACCTGTCTTTGTCTCAAAAACAAAACCAACCAATAGCAGGGCATTGTTGGCACGCACCTTTAATTCCATCACTCTAGTAGAGGCAGAGACTGGCAGATCTCTGAGTCTATACAGCCTGGCCTGCACAGACAAACCCTGTCTCAAAAAAGCCACCATCTGATTTCATAGACGAGACGTGAGAGGAACTTAACATTTGGGGTAGCACTTCTCAAACCGAGACTTCTCGTGGCTCTGAGCCTGTTTCCCCACTGTGAGATGATACATGGCAAAGTGAGATTCGCCCAAGAGAGTGCCCACCGCAGGGCTTTCCAAGGTCAGAGCAGCTCTCAGAACCGCTCTGGGACTTGACTTCCAGCTGCCCCCTGTCCCTGCACCTCAGAGCTTTGTGTTTTGTACCTGTCTGCTTTCAACCTGTTTTCCTCCTCACCATTTGGGCCAAACTATCCCTCATGAGCTCCTCTCAAGCTCCCCCCACTGCTGAGGTTTCCTGGACTAGCTGGTTTTCAGGTGTCCTGCTTCTCCAAGCCATGGCAAAGGCAAAGCTAGAGCCCTGTGTCAATGGGAACCCTAGCTGGAGCATCTGTCATTCCCATTAGCCCCATCTCCTTGCTAAAAAGCAAGCCCTTTGACTAAATGTACAGGCACAGGCCTGTCATGGAGTCTGAGTCAGGAGGAGCAACAGGGCTCCACAGAAAGACTATCTCAAAAGGCAAATAGAAAAGGTAAGTCTCGGGCTGGAGAGATGGCTCAGAGGTTAAGAGCACTGGCTGCTCTTCCAGAGGTCCTGAGTTCAATTCCCGGCAACCACATGATGGCTCACAACCATCTATGAGATCTGGTGCCCTCTTCTGGTGGGCAAGCATACATGCAGACAGAACATTGTATACATAATAAAGAAATAAAGAAATTTGACTTGTTTGGCTACACCTTATTTTTTTTTAAAAAAAAAAAAAAGTAGAACAGGTAAGTCTCTTGAGTTTGGAGGTTTGACTGTTGGTGAGATCTGAGGCTGAAGTCACTCATGTTGGTGCGGGAATGGGACGAGACCTGAAGCCTCTGCCCAGTCTAGGCCAAAGCTAAGGAATAAGACCAACTGCCTCTCCCCAAAGCTGCTGCCGACAGAGGTGTTTGGGTCAAGAAATCTAAGCAGGGGATTTCTGGTGTCCCTGTCTGGAAGCAAACAAAGAGAGAAATGGGCAAGTTTAAATGTCTGTCCTGCCTGTTTGTCCAAGTTATTTTAAGGCCATTAGAAAAGGGTTGTGGTTGTTGGCTGTGAGCACTCTGCAATTTGAGAGATGAAAAGAAAGGCCAGAAGATCTATAGGTAGGCTGTGGAATGTCTGAGAAGCAATACTGAAATTATTTATACTTTTTTAAACCTCTAGAAGGTTTCCGTTTGCTTACACTTTCCCTATCGCCCTATACAGGACGGGATGGTTCCTCAGCCCTCCCTCCCCCAGGAAAGAGAAGGGAAGCTCATCCTGTCTCCAGCGAGACCGCCACCGTCACAGAGCAAGTTGGCCAGCCTTTGTCTCCCAGGACCGCGGAGCCTGAGTCCCAGGGCGTATCTAAAGTGAAACCAGACAGCGAGCAGAACACATCTCCTAGAGAGAAGGCGGCCTTGGCTCCTCCTGACTTTATCAGAACCTGGGCTGCACCTGGGAACAGCTCTCCCAATGCCAGGAGAGCAGCTGTCCCCCTGAGCACAGAAACACCAGCTACTGCCATCCCCCATCTCTCCCTTGTGTCCCAAGAAAGGAGTCAAGGTCCCAGCAAGGCCTTGGAAACAACAGGACTCTGCATACCTAGAAGCTGGAAGGATGGTCCTCAGCTTGAAGATACAGCTTGTATGTCTGGGAAGATGTCACATGCCAGCCCCTCTCTGCCACTGACTCCTGACAGAACCCTGTCAGGGGACAGAGAAAGCCCTGTGACAGACATTGGCAACTTCATCAGGGAGGCCTCTGAGGCAAGGTCACAGTTCTCTCAGAAAGCAGACTTCGGGGCGCACCTGGGCACTTTTGAGGACCAGTCACAAGAAGGAGCTGGGGATGGCAGTTCCCACAATGCCCAGTCAGTCAGAAGTGACCAGACATCCTCCCCAAGGAAGACTGAGGGCACAGGCTCACCCCCGCCACCACAGTGGGCTTCCCAGCCTTCCGTTTTGGATTCCATCCATCCCGACAAACATTTTGCTGTGAACAAGAACTTTTTAAACAACTACTCTAGAAATTTTAGCAGTTTCCATGAAGACAGTATCTCCATCTCCGGCCCAGGGGACAATACGGAGCCATCACTCTCATCCATGTACGGCGACGCTGAAGACTCCTCTTCGGACACTGAGTCTCTTGCTGAAGTGTCACAAGCAGCCGCCAGGAGCAGCTGGTCGCCTCCCCATTCTCATGGGTCCTCTCATCAGGGAGGTACTAGTGAGTCTGAGGATGAGCAGATAGAAATTTGCTCCACAAGTGGCTGCCCAGAGAACCCGGGGACTGCCCATCCCCCTGCCCAGGCTGCACTCTGTCGAATTCTGCCACTCCAGCACAGCGCTCTAAGTGAGCCTGCGGCGGGGGACGCCTGTGAAAGAGTCTGCTCCTTACCAGGGACTCCACACACCTCCATCTCAAGCTCTTCCCAGCCATTTTCCTTCCTGGATGTAAGCTCTCAGGAGCATGAGACGCGGGTGGGCAGAAATGCTTCACAGAGCCACAGGCCCTCACGCACAGAAGAAATCGTGGCCACCACCGGCACGAGCTCAGTCATGGGAGACAGCCAGCCTTCAGAAATGGCCAGCCATGGTCACAACCTGCCATTTGCACTTAGGAACCCAAATGTGGTAAATGGCTTGGAATGTGACCTGCTGGGTGAAGGAACCCCAGACAAAGAAGAAGCCGAAGCAGCTGCCGCTAGCATGATGCACGGTGTCTACGCCCTGGGTGCCGAGGGCCCGAAGAATGGAGAGACTGTTTTGTCAAACCTACACATTGCCAAGAGTCGCAACCTGGATGACTTACTACAGAAACCAAAAACGATCTCCAGGAAGCCCATCATGGCCTGGTTTAAGGAAATAAATAAAAATAGCCAGGGTACACATTCCCAAACCAAATCTGAGAAGGAACAGTCCTCGACGCTGGCTACAAGTCCTGGCTCCAAAGCCGAGATATTGAGCACCAGCCACAGCAAGGGGGTGGCTGTGCCGAAAGCTTTTCCTCCAGGGCACAAGAACGAGGAAAATACAGACCTCCCCAGGAAAAGTCCAGTGGAAACACTAAATAACTGTCAAAAACCCAAGTACGGCCCTAAGCTGAGGAGGCTGAGTGGCAAAACCAAAGCTGGTCCTGAGGCCCCCGTGGCCAGTTCTGTTAAGGCCAGCGGAACCGACCACAGGAAGACCTTGGTTTCACCCCAGGCCGCCCATAAAATGCTTTCTAAGGCAGCATCGCACCAGCTCCACACAGCTGACCAAGAAGAGCCTAACAACACTCCTGTGGACACCCTCAAGCCTCCCCAGTACGTGCCTGAGGGCAAGCCACCCCTGGCTCCCTCTGGGCCACCAAGGACCTCGGCATCAGACACGAGCATGAGAACCTTCACTTTACCCCTTAGCTACCCCAAGATTCCCCCTGAGCAAAGTGCAAGCAGTCAGTTCCACATGGCTGTCTACTCGGAATCTGACACAAGTTGTCCAGCCACCTCCAGGTTCCCTAGGTGTGGAGCAGAGGGCAAGGTGTCCCATGGCGACTCTGAGTCACTGAATCCCACAGCACCAAGGAGCAGCATGGCCTTGGCTGGGATCAGACAGAGTAGGCCGTTCACACCCTGCCGAGTGGACTTGGTGGTGTCAGAAGCAGCCCAGCCCAGGGGGATCATTGAGAACGGAAGTGAAAAAACCACTAGGGATCCTGTAGAAGGGACAAACCAGCTGAAAATAGTTGATATTTCTTCTGAAAGAACGCCAAAGAACGCATGTGGTGACAAGTCACCTGATGATGACAGGGAGGGAGGGCTCTTGACCCAGAGCAGCTGTAAGGAAAAGAGTGGACTCAGTCTCCGGCAGTCAGCAGGGCCAGCCCCAAAGTATCCGCCCTCACCTCCCTCTCAGGCCTCCCAGGTGGAACGGGAAATGCGCTGGTCCTTCGGCACGGCCAAACCAGCCTCCTCCCCGCAGCTGCCTGCTAAAACATCAGATTCCTCCCAAGGCAGATCAAGCCAGATGCCAGCCTCCCTAGGGGTGCCCAAGAATGGTATACCCATGGGCCCCGGGGGAGAGGAGCACCCCTACTTCACACCAAGGCCAGCCACCAGGACTTACTCCATGCCAGCCCAGTTCTCAAGCCACTTTGGACGAGAAGGTCCTACCCCACAAAGCCCAAGTCGCTCACCTCAGGATCCCCAGGTCCCTGTGATGAGTATCAGTCTCTCTGAGACAAAGGCAGCCAAAGGCGTGACTAATGGACAGGGTACATACAGTGCAAAGCCTCTTCTGGAAACATCAAAGAACCTGCTACCTGTGGATGGAAGGGACATCAGCGCAGTCCCTGAGGTGAGCTGCTCTGTCCCAGACAAGGTCAAAGCCACCAGGAGGCATTACTACTCTGAGCAGAACTGGCCCCATGAATCTACCTCGTTTTTCTCTGTGAAGCAGAGGATCAAGTCTTTTGAGAACCTGGCCAATTCTGACCGGCCCACAGCCAAGTCTACCACATCCCCGTTCTTATCTGTGAGCTCCAAGCCTCCCATTAGCAGGCGGTCATCTGGCAGCATCACTTCAGGGAGCCTCAGTCACCCCAGCGACATGACAGCAAGGTCACTGAGGCGAAGCCTGAGTTCCTGCAGTGAAAGCCAGAGTGAAGCCAGTGGCCTTCTTCCACAGATGACCAAGTCTCCGTCCAGCATGACGCTGACTGTCTCCAGGCAGAATCCACCAGAGACTAGCAGCAAGGGCCCCAGTTCAGACCCAAAGAAATCACTTGTCCCTGTGGGAACTCCCACCTCAACAGGGACACCAGCCTCCTCACCCACGAAGAGGAACAAGTCCTCAGTACGCCACACCCAACCTTCCCCTGTATCCCGATCCAAGCTCCAGGAGCTGAGAGCCTTGAGCATGCCAGACCTGGACAAGCTGTGTGGTGGTGAGGACTACTCCGCCAGCCCAGGTGCCGGGCTCTTCAGAACACAGCTGGAAATCATCCCCAGGAGGTCCCTCGGTTCCCCGGCTACCTCTCCAGCTGGCTCCCCAGCTAGAGGTCATCCAGGCCTCAACGGAAGGACCAGAGTCTTCCCAGGAGGAAGCCCTCCAGCCAGTGACCCCGCGGTAGCCACTGGAGTCAGGGATGGGAATGAACCTGTGCGGATCCTACCTTCTGGGAAAAGCTGGTCGATGACGTGAGTATCTAACCTCCCCTCTTTCTTCAGCCAGCCTACTTCCATTGAGATTGCTCATAGATTTATTTTAAAGGTTGCAAAGGTGCTAAGGGGAGCCCCATGCCACCTCTTACTCTTCCTAATAAACACCTTACACAACCTTAGTCCATTAGTGAGAAGTAAGGATGTAACCCTAAACAACCAGCCATATGTACAAAGCCACAGGCTTCAGATTTAGCTGAATTGATTCCACAATCTTCTTTTCTATTCCAGGATCCAATCCAGGCCATGTTGCATTTTCTTTTCTTTCTTTCTTTCTTTTTTCTTTTCGTTTGTTTGTTTTTGTTTTTTGAAATGAGGTTTTTCTGTGTAACAGCTCTGACTGTCCTGACTTGCTCTGTAGACCAGGCTAGCCTCTAGCTCACAGAAATCCATCTGCCTCTGCCTCCTGAGTGGCAATTAAAGACCACCACCACTACCACCCGACTACAGAGCATTTATTAGTCCTAGAAGCATAAAAAGCCCCGGAAGCCACCTATGCCCGCCAATGTGTGGTGGCTTCAAGGACGTGAGTAACAAGAGAAGGAGGGGGCAGCCTATGCCTCGGGGAATTCTGGGCCTCTAGAAGCAGCTGGAAACTGCTAACTATGTGGAAACTCTGGCCATTTTAAAATGTTTCACTAGGGCCTTCGATTTCTAAACAAGTCAGAAGCTGTCTGCTAGACTTCTGCTCTGGTCCCTTAACATGCTAGAGGGATCCCCAAAGTCACTTGCTACACTGTCAGGGAAGGATATTCAATCTGGCTTTGCAGGATTCTGTGGTTACTCTGGGGCAGGAGGCCACAGCATGGCAGGAAGTCCTCAGGAAATGGACAGGTTGTTTTCCTTTTAACCTTCAAATCTGTTTTTTACTTAGTTTGGATCAACTCCTTGCCTCAGCGGGGGACCAGCAGAAATTACAGGCCGTTTTGTCATCAGTGGGGTCAAAATCCACCATTTTCACTCTCATTCAGGAAGCGAAGGCACAATCAGAGGTGAGTGAACACCAGAATGGCAGGGCAGCGCTGCTGGGGCCATGGGGGCTGATGCTGGGCTCAGTCTGCCACGCTTGAGGGGCTGGACCTTGCTGCGATGGAGGTGTCCCCTGCAGCACTGTTCAGCAGCCTTTCCACCCCATGGACGAGTTTGCAGGGGAGATGCTGAACCACTGTGTACCTCTGTCCTTTCCAGTGTGGCCATAAACTAGGAAGGGGCGCCACCTGCTGGTAGAAGGCTCACACTGTTATAGCCCCACTTGGGCTCTGTGTGACAGTGAGGAGTAAGGAAAGACAGCGTGAGTTCCACCTAGAGCTCCTCTTGGGGTAATAAGAAATTGAACCTCGACGGGTGAATATGTGTAGAGAAAAAAGCAAATAGAAACGACTGATAACATACTTGGATACTAATGGCATCTGCAAACACTATGACGGCAATTACCCACCCCGCCACCTGGCACCATCTGGGGTTTCTCAGTTAAGGAGCAGCCTTACCATCTAATGGGCCAGGATTGGGAGGAGATGGGGGGAAGGGGAGGTAATCAGAAACAAATACCTGTTAGTTCCCTCTCCATTCAGATTCTCAGCCTGTTGGTTCAGGTACGGACAGTCGAGACCCTTAGTGGAATGGACAGCTTTAGTCACCATCTTGCTACCTCCCTCACTGGCAGGCATGTGTCACAGGCCACAGTCTCACTCTGAGACATTGTCTCATTCTTGCCAGGCCATCTTTGCTCCAAAGGTATTGTAATAGATACAACGCAAAAGGACACAAGAAAGCCTCAACCAGACAGGGACGTAAGATGCATTCTCAGAAGGCAGAGGCAAAGCAGTGCTCTGGGTGCAGACCAAACTCCAGGCCTCGCTATTGGTCTGACACCCTGAACAAGAGTGCAGTTTGGTGTCGAGGACCATTGCTGGTTCATCAAATGTAGCTTTCTTTTCCTGTTCCTCTTTCCCCTCCTATCTATGCCAGTGGCACTTCTCTGCTTTTCCTACAGAGAGCGTGGTACACAGGGGCTAAAACCAGAACTGCACAAGCCAATATCCTGGCGCCTTCTGGTAGTCCGTGAAAGAGAGACCGAAATCCCAGGTTGCTTTTCTGTCTACCACACACTCAAGCTTTGGTGGGAGGACGCTGTTTATCTGGCTTCCCAGTGGTGTCCCAAGTTTCTCAGGCAAAATCTGCCCTGACCATCAGCCACTAGTATACTTGTTTCTCCAAACACCCCTGCAAAACATAAATTTAAATAAACAAAAATTTTGATGACATCATGCCCATTTTAAGGTGCACTGTCCCTGCTCTAGGAAGAGTGGACATGGAAGAGTGTTTGTGTCCCAGCATCAGACTGCCTTCCAGAAACTGTGCAGAGAACACTCACTAAGCCACGTGCCTGCTTGCGTCTCTGTTTGTTGAGAAAGCCTAGAGGTCAGGGTCACCTTTCTATGCACTGGTCCGGGAGGCTGAAGGTGCCCAAGTCTTCAGGACTTACCAATAGAACTAAACACTCGTCTATCAGAATTTCCTAATCAACTGAACTCATGAGTGGTTTTCGGTTTCCTTTTTGCCCAGTCCTCAAACTTTGTTAGCTTGAGAATATCTTGAAGCCCTTGGTGATTACTTCATGAAAAACCAAGCACTGTAGAGCTTTAAAATGTTAATGGATCATGTCTAAAACGGGGGTGAAGTCAAATTTCAAAATACTTAGTCCACTTATATGTAATCTATCTGAAGATATCTTTTGACTGATGTTTGAAGCAAGGCAATCTAATGTTATTTAACCCTAGAGCACTAAGATGTTATAATCTCATGTGGTTGACAATTCTCACCTACTTTGTCATACGACTACCAGCTTATCAATTGCACCTGCAATTCAGTTACCCAAATATGGGAACACTGGTGTATAAAACATGGGCCGTTATCCCACCTCTTGGTACTTATCTTGAAGCCCAGGTTTGCTAATAACTGTGGACTTGGGGAGTGTGATCCCGTGGTAGAGTGCTTGTACAGTTTTGTACAAGGAACGCACAGTAAACTGCCTTGTTTCTCTTCACCAGAACAATGGAGACACTTGCTTCATAGTCTTGAAAAAAGAAGGCTCAGGTCTTGGATTCAGTGTGGCAGGAGGGGCAGACGTGGAGCCAAAATCAGTCATGGTAAGCAGTCATGTTACAAGGCTCGTGGAATATTCCTCAGTAAGCAGCAGAATTTGATGAGAACAAAAAAAAAAGAACAAAAAAAAAAAAAAGAATTTGATGAGAACACAAATTCCAGTCAGAGATCTCTGAGTTTTGGTCCCTTCTACCATCATGGAAACAGGAGCATGGGAATGTGGGGCCCAGGCAACCAGGCCATACATAATGGGGCCCAGGCTCACTACTGCCATGGCAGGCAGCACCAGGTTCCAGGAAAAGCCATAAACTGGCACCACCCAGGGAGGGCCAGCATCTAAAGGGAAGGACCTGAAGTTCCAACCATTGGCTAAGATTAGATAAGATCACCAGATGTCCCTGAGCCCTGGACTCACCTCTTCCCCTTTTGCCAAGACCCCTAGACCAATGTCAGCCAATCAGGGTCCTGAACCCAGAAATCCCCTCACCCCAACCTCTACTATGGTAAACTGGGCTTGGCACTCTGCTCTCAACCGCTGAGTCGAACTGATAGAGAGTCCAAGCTTAAGCTTAGATAAAGGCTCTTTGTTTTTACATATGAGTGCAGACTCCATGGTGGTTTGGGGGGACCCTGAGATCTGGGCTTAACAGGAGAAAACAGTATGTAGTGTTTCCAGTGTTTTTACCCAAAGCTAACCTGATGTGTAAGTCAAATGCAATATATGTTAGCATAATGCTATATTGTAGCAATTTATGGTTCTGCACTAGAAATGAGTCACATGCCCCATACTTGCAAATAGTAACATTCTGTATCACTTGGCAACCTTGAAGCCATTTTTACTGGACAAGCCCAAGTCTTCTCCATCTCTATTCCTATCCACCTGGGTCGTGCTGCTACAGAGATTTGTAATTCCACCCAGCTCACTGATAAAGTGAGGACTTTTTTAATTGAAAGCCTGGTGCGAGAAAGCTCTTTGACTGGATTTGCAACTACCCTCTCTCACTATCAGTTTTGTGAATACACTTACTGTCTTTTCCTTTCTGTCCTAGGTCCACAGGGTGTTTTCTCAGGGCGTGGCTTCTCAGGAAGGGACCCTGAGCCAAGGGGATTTCCTTCTTTCCATCAATGGAACTTCCTTAACTGGCTTAGCCCACAGTGATGTGGTGAAGGTTCTACACCAGGCCCAGCTACACAAACACGCCCTCCTGATCGTCAAGAAAGGGACTGAGCAGCCTAGGCCCTCTCTCAGGCAGGAGCCTCCCTCCACCGAGGGAAAGGGTCCACTCCCCAGAAGGACCTTGCCACTGGAGCCTGGAGCTGGTGAGTCTCTACTGATAGTGAGTAGGGCGTGTACAGCTGGCTGGTAGAGCAGACTGTACCAGGACTAGACTGGACTAGGAGATAAAATAGTGGCCCTTGTAACAGGAAATTCAGTGTGGAAGGAGAGATTTCTGAACACCGTGTATCCTCAAGAAACATCAGTAGGCATTGTCTCCTGTTTTTAGTGGACTATAAGGAGATGAAGGGGTAAGCATGTTTCTGTGTTTGAAAAGAGACTGTTTGTTGCCTTTATGTGCCCAGAGTTTAGGAGAGGCTCAGAATAGGCCCCCTTTGCACTGTCCACACTGGCTCAGAATGGCCTCCCTTTGTGCCATCCACACTACTAGTTCTGTTCCAAGCCCAGGCTCCCCAGCCATCAGAGAAGCCCTATAGACTCCCTCAGCATCCTCTCCCACCGTCAGTCTAGAGGGCAGGTAGCCCCCAGTTCAAGGCAGGCAGGCCTTTGTTTCTCCTTAGCATCCATCCTGAGAGTCAAGCCTTGATGTGGCATGAGCTATCTATCCATAAAGCCTTTTTGGAAATGCTCTAAGTTTGATTCTGTTAAATACACTAACAGTCCTGTCCGGATGCCTCTGCAGAACACGCTGTCCTCAGTGTTCCAGTCCTGCGGGGTCACCTATACTCAGAGCCGCGGTCCTACCCAGTCTAGGGAGACACCAGTCATGGCCATGCTCACCTCTGTCCAGGCAGCACCATCTAAACCGCTTGGTGCATTCAGTGGGAATTCCACTTGTCCAGGGAAACACTGAACACTCTGTCCTGATGGCTTCCAGAATGTGAGCCACGTGGAGTTCAGTTACAGATTGACTGTCCCGCTGTCACTGAAATCCAAGATTCCTGGGGCACGTCTGTGCATCTAGCCTGAACCAGACTGCAGTGTTCCGAAGCTGCAGCACCTTGCAGGCTTCCACTTACTGCTATTTTGTATTCCATTGCAACCTTCCTCCACTCTGCAGTTAGCCCGTGCCAGACTGATAGGCATCTCTCTGATATGGGCCTATCTGGGCAGTGGAGGCACCTGGACAGCTGCTGAAAACCCTGATGACTAGAAACTCCCCTGCTCTACTGAACCAAGAATTCTGGGGAGCAGGGACCAGGCATGGGAACATCTACAATGCTATAGGTGATTCCAAGGAGAGCCCAAGGTGGTACCCATTCTGAAAGCCTCCCTTCCCCCTTTTAACAGCAAGTCACCCATTAAAAAAATTATATCACTCACTGTGGTGGTGCATGCTTTTAATCCCAGTACTTGGAAGGCAGAGGTAGGCAGGTCTCTGAGTTCATGGACAATTCTGGTCTGCAGAGGAAGTTCCAGAATAACCATGACTATACATAGAGACCCCGTCTCAAAAACAAAACAAACAAAACCCAACCAAACAGACATATATACCACTCTCGGTATTAGCAAATTAGGCCATGTGGATTGGTTTTAAACTGCAATAAGGAGCTGGTAGTGAGGTCTGTCCAACTGTAATCCTAAGGTTTACATTAGGTAAGCAGTTCATTCATTCGTCGTCCCTCTATTGCCACCCATTCAACTCCTCAGTACAGACTTAAGGGAACTAAAAGGCAAGTGTACAGTTCCTGTTCAGTCCCCAGCCTGGCCTTTCCAAACAAGCCATAGAGTTCATATCACCATGGAAACACTTCTCCTCCCCACTCCCCGCACCCCAACAAGAGTCAGATGCCAATGAAGGATCCCAGTGTGAGGGAGGCAACCATGTCCCAGGGATGCTGGGTTTCCTCTCATAGAGGCACAAAGGGCACAGGGCAAGGAAGGAAGCCCTACCCAGTTCCAGGGAGCTTCCCAAATATGCCAGTCTCTCATGAGCCAGGCACTTCCATGCCACTGCTTTCAATAGCAGATGGTGACATTCTGTTGCTATGGTAGCCAGGGTTGGCAGGAAATCGAATTTGATTCACTGAGTGTGAGTTCCAGCCTCACTGGGATGTGTGCTACCAGAATGCGAGACTTGCCAAGAGCGGTTTGTCTCCTGGGCATTTCAGCCTGGGAGAGAAAGCATTCTCTGCACTTACGGGATACAAGAAAGCAGAGGATGTGAGTCCAGTAAGACAGCCAGGCAGGGTGCTCCCTCCTGAGGGGTCAGCCCTGATGCCGGGATCAAAGATGGTACACAATTCCCAGCAGACAAGACTCAGGGGTGATCAGAGTCCACGGTGCCCGTGGCAGGCAATGTGTTTCGGGGGCATCAGACAGGTGGCATGTTGAGCAGCCTGTCATTTTATCATGACAAATGTCCTTCCTGCAGGGAGAAACAGAGCTGTTCACGATGCTCTGTGTGTGGAAGTGCTGAAAACCTCAGCGGGCCTGGGGCTGAGTCTGGATGGAGGAAAGTCATCCGTGTCTGGAGATGGGCCCCTGCTAATTAAAAGGGTGTACAAAGGTAAAGTATATCTCCATGGAAACCCATCCATGTGAGGACTGAACTGCTTCCGAAGCCTGCAGTGCATTTTTTTTCTATAACGCTGAGTTGTATTGTGCGTGTATTAAAACCCCCAAGGCCCGGGTAGGTGCCAAGGTGAGCATTACCATCAGATACACCAGCAAGAGCACCAAATATCAACCAATATTTCCACTGAGTTCAAATACTAGACTGCAAGCAAAGAGGTAAATGGTATTTAATGGTTTCTTCATCAACTTGAAATTCTCATTTTATGACCTTGGGAAATTATTTGGGCTGGGGAGATTCTGTTGTTTTTTGCACGTGTGTATGGTATGCATATGTGTATGCATGTTTGTGTGTGTACACATGTGAAGGCCCACAGCTGCTATCAAGTATCTTCCTCAATTGCTCTCCACTTTATTTGCTGAGACAGGGTCTCTGGCGAGCCCTGTGCTCACTAGCCGAGATCTGCCTTCAGAGTGCTGGGATTACAGCTGATTCGCACACATGCCCAGCTCTTGTGTGGGTTCTGGAAATCTAAATTCTGGCCCTCACACCTGCGTTTGTTCTAAGCAATCAGAAGTTATATAATGGTATGGCTGATATCAACACATACACACTAACAGACCAGAAATTAACTTATAGTTAGAAGTGATCAAGTCACGAGATTGCTTTTTCTTACGATTGGTTGGTTTGGTGTATGTGTTTGGAAAAAGAACAAAAAGTAGACAGGGTCTCACTATGTAGCCCCTGGCTAGCCTGGAACTCATAGAGATTCACCTGCTTCTGCCTCCCTGATCTGCTTTGGCAGTTTCCGAACTTGTGATCTCCAGTAACTACACAGACACATAGTATTAGTATGAGCCGTGCTTTAAAAAAAATAAAATAGGTCGCTGGGCAGTGGTGACACACACCTGTAAATATCTTGAGTTCGAGACCAACCTAGTCTACAGAAGGAATTCCTGGACAGCCGAGGCTACACAGAGAAATACTGTCTCAAAAAACCAAAAAGAAAAAGGAAAATATAACAAAATTGGAAGGAGAAGGCCAAAACTACCAGCTTGTGCAACCCCCAGAAGCCACAGGACGAAAATAAGCAGGGAATGCTGGCCCAAGTTGTTGAGCTGCTCCTTCATCTGCTCACAAGACCATCTCTGAGAGACCCACCTTCCCGCACCAAGACCATCCCTGTTCCTTCCCTGAACCTGTCACACTTTGTCCTAGCTCTGTTGTCAGTCACAGCCAAATACATACAAACAATGAATTTCTCACATCTTAGGAGAATAGTTGTAAAACCTCTCCATCTGGGTCTAGTGGCTCATGCCTGCAACCCCAGCACTCAGGAGGCAGGAGGAGCTGTGGCAAGTCTGAGGGCAGCTTAGACTATATACAGGGAGTTGTAGGCCAGCCAGCCAGGGCTACGGAGCGAGACCCCATCTAAAAACAAAACAAAATCAAGTTTCCATTCAAAGGAGTAATGAAGCCGCTGATGGTGAGCTGCCTTGTGGGGCCCAGAAATGTGCAGTCAGAACTGAAGCTTACAAGCCACAAAGGGCAGGAGCTGAGCACCTCTATTTTTATGGGCTGCAGATGTAGGCACCTAGTGATGGGAAAGACTGGGGCTTGTGCCCCAACAGTGAATTAGAAGCAAGACAGCTTGCTTGATAGCTCACAATAGCATGCAAGACAGGCTGTCTGTTTACGGGCCCACGTGCATGCAGAAAATGTGAATCTGGAGTCAGCCTGTTGCATGCACTACAATAGGCTTAGTGCGAGTCTAGAGGAAACCCCCATGCTCATCCACTCATTAAACTGACAGAGGCAGAAGGAAGCAGAAGCCTGTAGGAGTACTCACAGGCAACAGCTCCCAGGGAAGAGGGCAAGGTGCACCAGGGCATCTGCTGCCAGAACTCACACTGAGAGCCCGTTAGAAACTGAAGGCAGGCTAGCAGCTGGGCAGTCACGAAAGTCTACATCCGCTGGCACCTTGAGCTTGGCCCTCCCCATCTTTAAAACCATCTTTGGCTTCCCGGTCTTCTGAAGCTTCCACCAGAAAACAGTGATTGATCATTACATTCACTTAAGCCAGTGCCTTAAGCCCAAGTGAGATCATGTTCTATATACCGCCCTCCTGGATTCCTGTCACCGCAGGTGCCTCGCTAAGTCTAGCTACAGACAAAGCGGTGAAGGGGGTACAGGATGGACCTTCTCCCAGAGAACCTCGCCAGCCCGACAGATATCCTCATCAGTTTTTGGTATGGGTGTGTGTGCGTGAGTGCAGAGGCCAGAAGACGATGTTGGGAGCCCTGAAGCTCCTGTTACTGGAGGGTGTAAGCTACCAGACATGGGTGCTAGAAAGTAAACTTGGGTCTGAATTTAGGGCCTCTGGAAGGGCAACAGCAAGATTCTTAACTGCTGAGCCATCTCTCCAGCACCTTTATGTAACATTTTATCATGGAAGTTAGAGCACAACTTTCTCAGTCTGTCACCTTTACCCACTGAGCGATCTTGCCAGCCCTAA
This sequence comes from Dicrostonyx torquatus, assembly GCA_028555095.1. Taxonomy (NCBI): domain Eukaryota; kingdom Metazoa; phylum Chordata; class Mammalia; order Rodentia; family Cricetidae; genus Dicrostonyx; species Dicrostonyx torquatus. Next base: position 2,914,778 of record JAQHUG010000237.1, on the reverse strand, counting down.
AGACCTAAAATGGCTTTTAGAAATGTATATCTGCTCAGTCTTTTGAGACCTGAAATTTCTAGGAAAGTCAATTTTTTTTCCTTTCATACTTCAGTTTTCTCTTTCAATGGTGACATTTCTTCCTCAACGTGATTTAGGTATGTCCATAGCAGGGAGGAAATGGAGGCGAGTTTAACTGTCTTCTGAAAGCCCCTACGTGTGCTCTAACTTCCACAAAGCTGTGGACTGTAGAAATGTGGGGAGGTGGGGAACTCTGGGGAGCCCTGCATGGAGGTGAGCCCGCAGATAAACTAGCACCACAGTCCCCACGACCTGATGAGTAGGTCATCAACCACTGGAGCTCAGAGCCTGACACAGCCCCAGCAGATTCTCAGATGTTGGTGCATTAGCTCTTGGCTTTCTTTGCCAACTGTGTTATCGGTTTGTTTGTTTTTAAAGAGATTTTACTGTTTGAGTTCACAAGACCTTCTGCCAGTATTGCAGAGGCTGCGAATGATTCATATCGGAGTGGGAACTCCTACTTAGTCTTATAACACGCTGGCTGGTAAATGCCACTCTCTATCCTAAATGTTACTATCCAAATCAGGCAGAATTTAGCATCCTTATCATTTCTGTGTCTCAGGATGCTTGTGAACAATGACTACATTTTTGTTTTTCAAGACAGGGTTTTTCTGTGTAGCTTTGGAACCTGTCCTGGAACTCACTCTGTAGACCAGGCTGGCCTGCCACCCAGCATGACTCCTTTCTTAATTAAGGGGCAGATAACCATGAGAAGAACAAAAGCAAGCCTTCTGGACTTTGTGCAACATCATGAGTCCCTCAGGATCACACCAATTTGTGACCTTTCTTGGCCAGTTCATAAATCTGTTCCTTCACGTAGTTAGACATCAACTTCAGCCAGGTGGAGATGCACTGGAGTGGGGCAGAGCCCTTCCCTGGACCCTGCATGTGACCCATGATGGCGGTGTTCTGGTAGCAAAAAAAGTGATGTGTGGTTCTTTACAGTCTGGATACTCCATTTGAGTGAATCCGTTATCTCCCCTTTGCCAGCTGTAGGCTTGTTTATATGGGGACAAATGTGCTCCACAGGTACTTTGTATTGTTTAACTCCCTGGGGGTGGGGGGAAATAGTGCCCTCTCCTAAGACTACAGGAACATCATCTTTCCCATTTAAATTTTTAGATGCCTTTTGTTAAGGATGCAGGCGTTATGTTTCTTCTGCATTTGTTCTTGCAGGTGGCGCAGCAGAACAAGCCGGAACAATAGAAGCTGGAGATGAAATCCTTGCTATTAATGGGAAGCCTTTGGTTGGGCTGGTGCACTTTGATGCCTGGAATATTATGAAGTCTGTTCCAGAAGGGCCTGTGCAGCTAGTGATTAGAAAGCACAGGAATCCGTGAGTCTTAACCAGAATCCCCTCCCCCAGACTCACATCTTTTAGCAAATCAGAATGACTTATTTAAGGATGGGCTCTTGAATCAACACACAGCTTATACAGATATCCACGACTGTACTTTTACATGAAGCCTGGACCACCGAGGCTGGAGAGTGTCATTTCGTTCAGTGCCTGCCCCTGCCCCCCCCCTGCAGTGGATCAAGAGCTCATCCGTTCTTTTAGGACACCTAGCTACACCTTTGCATCTTTCTTGCCTCCTCTCCCAGCATCAGTCCTGGTGAGTGGGGACCAGAAGGATAACACAAATGTCCCAGCTAAAATGATGTATGTATGTAGATTTATATAATTTTGTAAGTAAATGACATAGTGCTTTTAGGTACATACATGCAGTGGAAAGCAGAGCTATGGGTCTATGTATGTTACCCTGAAAAAGAGAGACTTAAAAGAAAATGAATTTATGACCTAATTGTTAGGCAGAGCTCAGGAATTATGCAACAGTGAAAAAGATGACGATTTTAAAAAGTGCTATTTTTTAATGAACGTAATGTATGATGTGGACTGGGAAGTTCTGGTCATTTTCTGTTTCTGAGAGTGTAAGTCATAAGACTGTTACAGAGTGACAGTTCCGATGAATTGCAATAAATAGCTGAGAACTTCCCTGCTCGGGAGGAGGGAGTTCTAGCCTGAAAGCACCTTGCATCTAGTTTTCAAACTTGAGTGTATGTTTGAATTCAGGACTAGTCAACGTAAGAGCAGGCAAAAGTGTGTTTCTGTGCCCACACACACACACACACACACCACCTTAAAGGCAGTTGAGAGTTAAATCCTTCATCATGCAAATGTAGTCAGTCTGTGGTCCAAAAGAGGAGCTTCTGCACATCCTCTATGGAGATTCCCTGTTGGTTTCGTTCCTTTCTCCCACCAGACCTAAAGCAGCAGAGTTCGTAGTCCGGCTCTCTTCCCTGACAGAGCTCTGCAGCGGCTCAATTTTTTGCTATTTTGGTTTTTACCATTTTACAAATTTTGCTCTTGCCAAAACTGGGATCCCACAGACCATTCTGACTCAAGGTTTATGAAACACCTCTGGCTGCCTTGAGCCTCTCCAGAGCCCTCCCTCCTCACAAAGCTGGCTTTCTCCCTCTGCGTTGACCCTATTTTCTGAAATCCCAAAGCCTCACCAGCTTCATTTACCAAACAAGGAGGAAAAAGGAAAAACAGGGTGAGTCCCTCTCAAGGAAAAGGACTATACAGTGCTTCCCACCCGATCCTCAGGTGGTGCCACCCCGTCCTGGGTCTTGAGGGTCTGGGTGGAAACATGCATTTGTCAACAATCACACATGCATGATGCTACGATTTTGTTTCTTTAACCACAGCTGGGTCTAAGGGTGAAAAAAAAAAAATCACTGAGGTGCTGAGCTGTTGCCTTTGTACATCATTTTTTCCTGAGCCCATCCCTGCTGGCCATCTGTAGAGTACACCCAGAGAGGGTCCTCAGATGGGCACAAAATAACCGGCTCATTTTCAGCAGGTTACACAAAGAAAACTACAGTCCAGGAATTAGCTAGAAAAGCCTGATTTAGCATCTACTTTTCATTACAGTTACAAGTAGGATACTATAAGACGTCAGTGCAAGGTGCATGCTAAGTTGTTAGTCTCTGGGGTCAGTTTCAGCTTTCTTACTTGAATGATAATTTGAAGTCAGCACGATAAACTTTTGTTTTCTTTTATCTCCACTCCTTTACAGTCATGCCTGTTAATTAGTAAGTCCAGTCCTTTGTGATCAGATAGGACTTTCTAGAGCGATGGAATGGTCTGAGTGTTCCCAGAGCTCCTAGCTTTATTATACAAGGAAGACCTCTGGCTTACCACACTATATACATCAGCAGGCATCTGGCTGGCTAACAGTGGGAAGGTAAGGGACGAAGCCAATGCTAGCCTGTCTTCAACCCTGAGCTAGAAAGCTATTTATCTGTCTTCAGTGTTCAAGGCATGACTAGTACTGCTAATTAGTCTAATAAAGCCCCACACTTCCTGCGTGAACACTAATGGTATTGTTCTAAACCTTTTTTTTTTTAAAGTGGTCAGTCATTCACAGTGAACTATGAGGGTAAAATGTGTCAAGACATATAAATCGTAGTTGTAAGAAAATACTATGATGGCTCAAGTAGGTGGGGTTTCATTTCCACCTTCCCACACATTGCATTGCATTGTATGGTTGACTTAATTGGCACCACGCCTGTTGTACATTATACATTATTCTTTATTTATGTAAAATAAAATGCCTTATATATTAAAGAGTAAGTGCAATAAAATGAGATGGCCTGTACATTTAAAAAATGTTGCCACAGTTATGTAAATCCACATCTCTGTAAACAATTTTTTAAGTAATTTTCAAAAAATAAACACTGCTACTACTTGATTTTGCCTCATTATTATGCAATGAGTAATACCAAGTTTTTGAAAATGTGCCATTACCTTATTATCACCTACATTAGTAAAAGGTACAGAAGCAGGGGGCCTTGGTTAGCAATGCAGCACACATCTAACATTTGTTTACATCTGCATCTGGCTGGCTCTGTCACAAATTCCTGGTCACTTCTTCCCACTCCATCTTGTCTCTAACTATCCTTGTAACTGCCTCTTTCTCCCCTTCAAGCCCGACCTATGCACGCTTCCTCTCACAACATACTAGCCCCTACAGGCTTAGGACCCTTGCTGCACTGGCCTGTCTTGTCAGCCAGTCCTGGAACCTTCCAAATGGCCAGAATCCTGGCACCTATGCCTGTTACTACAGACAAATCCCAAACTCACAAGGGAAAATCCCACCCTAAAATTTCCTGATTTCCAACTTCCAGTAGGCCTTCTTCACTACTCAGTAACTGTTGCGTTTCCCCTCACTGTTCAGAAAAGCATGCTTTTCCTAAGAGGAGCCCTATCTTCCCCTCATACGTTCACAGGGTAAAATAAAAACCATCTTTAGTGACGCTCTGCAGCTTTAAGAAATGAGTCCTGCAGAAGAGGTGAGAACAATCTCAGAGTAAGGTTCTGGTTGCCTTAGCAGAGAATGCTTGCCACTGTAACTCACTCTGAAGCCCGATGAAATAACAATATGGAAATAAACAGCAGCCTGTCTTATGAACTTGAAAATTATATCAACATATATAGTAGGATCCAAGAGCAAACTAATGAACAATGATGCTTTCGCTCTTATTAGGACACAGGTGGCAGGAAATGAGGGTTCTAAAAAAAAAAAAGCCACCAAAACCCTTCATTTGGAGGATGGTCTAGACTAGAAACAGAATGTGCTCAACTGGAATCCTCGACATGCCTCAGGGCAGTGAGGGGGGGACCTGAAGAAGGGGGTAACTTTACTTTTCCAAGTGGTAACAGGCAAGGCACCAGGTAAGATCCTGCAATAGAAAACCCAGAAAGGCTATAGCCACCATCAATCCACATGGGCTGTTCCTGATCCCGCCTCTCCAGACCAGGTAATGGGCATACTCCGCTCTTGGCCTAAGGGACAAACTAAACAAACTACATAGAATATACTGCTGACAAGGCTTGGGCATGCTGGCCTGCCTAGAACTAATTTTACTAAATTAAATTAGGCAATTTGAATGTATGATTGGTATGGAAAACATAAGCAAAACGGACACAACTGATAAACATTTAGAAGTTCAGCTCCAGACATCTTGTTCTGTGGCAGCACACACACCATGGCCAAAGGTGACTGTCTACCACATAGTAGCTAGGAACAAAAGATGAGAGAGAAGGGACAGGCACCCAAATTCCCTTCAGGGGTATGCCACCCTCCAAAAGGTTCCACCACCTCTCAACAGGGCCACACGGGCAGCCAAACCTTCAGGATATGGGCCTCTGAGATTGGAACCAACTGAGTGTGGTGCCAGGCAGTGGAGGCAAAGGGATCAAAGTTCAACCAGTCTGAAATACCCAAGATCCCATCTCAAAGACCAAAATGAGAACCACTCCAGAACAGAAAGGAGCTAGAGAAAAGGCACGCAGCCTACATCTCCATTTCACAAAAAGAATTCATGTTGAAATAATATAATGGACATTAAACCCTGTGCACAAATCATAAAAAGCAGGAAGAGCAAATACAGCCCCTGCAGGCAACGGGAGCATACATCCTATGCCCGGGAAAAGATCTGACTGCAAACCTCCAAGTGTGTTTGAATGCACTGAGAAAAATAACACACAAAAAAATATCAAAACAAGACATGAATGAATAAAATAGAAAAGTTCTAAGTTCAAGGGTCTACTCGGGAGGCAGCCAGGCATAATGACAACCTATATCCCCAGGACTCGGGAGACAGAGGCAAGAGGATTACAAGTCTAAGACTAAGACCAGCCCAGACTACATGGTGACATCCTGTGTCAGAAACAACCGGGAGGCCAGGCAGTGGTGGCACACACTTTTAATTTCAGCACCAAGGAGACAGATGGCAGATGGATCTCTGAGTTCAAGGCCAGCCAGGTCTATTGAGTAGAATTCCAGGACAGCCAGGTCTATACAGAGAAACCCTGCAACAAAATATAAAAAACAACTGGGGATCTGGCACAGTCCAAAGTGCTTGTACTTAATATGGGTTCAGAAGCCAGGTATGGTTCCATACATGTAATCACGCTCTAAGAAGTGGAAACAGGAGGGTCCCTGGGCTCACTGGCTCGCCAGTCCCAACCTAAGTAGTGAGCTTCAGAGCAAGGAGACCGGAGGAGATAGATGTTCCTGTGGATGACAAACATGCTCATATTAAAAAGTAACAAACCTACACAGCTCAGAAAAAACAATGTCAGGAGAATCATTTAGAAGCACCCATTCCCAATGAATAAACAAAGCAATGCCTTAAGAAGATAGGACCAAAGGAGGAAATGTCTAAAAACCAATAAACAGACAGTAAAGAACCCACGGGAAAGTCACAAGCATACCTCGCACCAGCACACTGACAAGCTCTGGTTCAAGTGGAACAACAGAGAAGGTGGAGAATGACTGAGGAACACCCTCCATCAACCTGTCCTTCACACACAAGCACCTGCACACACAAATGCACATACCTACACGAAAAACTACTTCAGAATACTAAAACCAACCTGCCTGAAATTGAGAGGAAAAGACTGTGACACCACTTAAGAACTTATCACGTATATTTAAACCCAAAACATCCTGTAGTAACACTGGGAGAAACATCCAGAGAATATGTTTACAAGGCACAGAGTATTACCAATTGCCAGGGTTTGACAAGAATGCTTTATGCCAAAAAGAACGTTCATAAGTACAAAAAATTTACTGAAGAATGGCTGCACTTACAATGCTGATACGCAATTACCAAAAGTGAGGGGAGAGCAGAACTACAGTGCAACTCAGCCTTACAGCAGCAGACTGGCATACACAAAGTCCCAGGTTCAATTCCCAAGACTGCCAATAAACAAACATGCCCTGAGTGTCAAGAGAAAAAGCAAATGAATATATAATACTTGAATCTGATCACTACTAATCTTGACAACTAGATTCCTGATATGGATAAGACAAAGGAAAATCCTACAGCTCTACGCGTGAATCTGAAGTATCATCAGGAAGTCAAGAAGTACTTTTTTAAATTCTTGGTCAATGTAGTAAAATACCCACAAAATGTACTAATTCCATCACTACAAGAGTACAGTTCAGTAACATGAAGTGTATCTAAGTGTGCTGCCACCACCATCTCCAGAACATCTCATCATGCCAAACTTAAAATGTTAGTTCTATTTTTATACATAAAAACACATATACAAAATGTTTTCTTCTAAAAGCAATAATCACAGTAGAAGCAGTTAAGTAAGAGTACAAATTGTGGCCTTGAAGTACTATTTCATGGAAAAAGAATCCATGGCTTGTTGGACACACTGATGATTCCATATATGGGGTAGGAATGTACAAAGTAAACCTAGAATCTCTTGCCACACCAAGAGGTCATCAAAAGACTACTGGGACTAAGCAATAAAAACTGAAGATCCAGGCCGGAGAGATGGCTCTGTGGGTGGTGGCATCTGTTTCTAAAGCCTGCTGACCTGCGTTTGATCCCTACATCCTAAGATGTAAAGAAAAAGCAACTCCTGAAAGCTGTACTCTGACCTCCACACATGCCGTGCATGCAGGCACCTAGGTGTTCTCTCCCCCTCCTGCAAATAATAACAGAACTGTATCTTGACTTTTTTTGTTTAAGCCAAGGTCTCATTATGTCACTCTGGCTGTCCTAGATCTCACCATGTAGATTGGCCTCATGCCTCGAGTGCTGGTATACAAGGCATGCACAACCACACCCAAACAAAAAATGTTTTTAAAGATCTCTGAAGAAAATTTAACTGTCCAAGGATGGGAAATTCCAGTATTGAGGATAACTGTAATATAACAAAACACATGTCTGTTGCACCGTAGCATAAAAAAAATAATCGGGCACTAAAAAATAGTTATGATTTACTTATATGTGTCCTAAAAAACCAATTTACTAGAACAGCATAGAAAAGCAGTTAGGAAAAGCCTGGGGTAATAGAAGTGATTAATGAAAGGATAATGTTCCAAGTGCAAGTTTATGCACTGTGATCAGAGTACTCTGCACCAGCAGCAAGCACTCTGGAGAGTTGAGCCATCTCTCCAACTTCTGCTGCCATAAATTCTTTAGTATCAGGAAACCAACTCTTCTTTGAAAATAGGCGAGGATGCTCTAAGACTGTGCTCCACCTCTGTGGAGTGTGCTGGAAGGTAATGGAGATAATGGTCCTGATCCAATATTCTAGCCAATAAAGTAGTAGTAAGATTTCAAATACTACCACTTCACACCCCAATAAACCCCAGGATTATCTGGAGACAGTGACTCCAGGCTGTAATTACTGCATTCAAGGACAACCCAGTCAACACACTGAGTTGCAGGGCAGTTCTGTCTCAAAAGAAAAGAAGAACAGGGTGATGAAGCCTTTAGATGGGGCCCAGAGAGTTGCCTAGATGGTCTTCCCACAGGGAGAAGGGGAAGTGGAGAGGAAGACAACCAGAAATCCACAGGACAAGAACTCATGACCAGGAGCTAACATCACAGAGGTAGCATGTTTGTGCCTCCTCATGAAAGTACATACTACCACTAATGAGACAGTTTCACCAGTGCAAGGAAACCAAACACCAAACAGCTCTTCCAGAGCTGATTCCCAGCAAAATCTAAACGTTGGAAACCTCCATAAGGACAAACATTTCAGTTTCACAATCAACTGTTTGTCAAGAGAAAAACCGGAAACTCCAGGGAAGAACCTATAGATTTAAATAAATTAAAGATTTATCAAGTACAAAAAAGAAAAATCAAGACATCTAGACCAAGGCATGTTTCAAGCACCAAGACTAGGATTGGGAGGAACCCCTGAACAGCTTCTCTCAGGGCTGTCTCATGTCCCGAGTAACAATTCTAAGTATATCTGCCCTAAGTTAACCTTTTTAAATTTAACCTTAATTTTACTAAAATACTTTTTATAGGTATTTTCATAACGCTTACTTGGTTCTCCCATGTGTTAATCATATTGCCTTTAAAAGGAATAGCTAATCCATAATCTAACCACCTGGCAAATATCGTTAGTATGACAATTAAGAGCTCTACTGATTGGGCTTAGCGATTAACAATAGACACTGCTCTTACAGAGAGCCAAGTTCAAATTCACTGCACCTACTACATGGCAACTCAACCATCTGTAGCTCCATGTCCCAGAAGTCCTGATGTCCTCTTCTGGTTTCCACGGCACCAGTCACACATGGTACAGACACATATGCAAGCAAAACACCCATACACATGATTCAACAAAATTTATTTTATGTATGTTTAAAAAAAAAAAGCTCCACTGATTCCAAAATCAAGCACTGTATACTTTCCTGTTATTAAAGAAAGCAAAAAGAAAAACACACCAACTCTAAAGACTGAGAAAACTACCAGGTGGTGATGGCGCACACCTTTAATCCCAGTACTTGGGAGATAGAGGCAGAGGTCTCTGTGAGTTCAAGACCAGTCTGGTCTACAGAGCTAGTTCCAGGACAGCTAGGGATACACAGAGAAGCCCTGTCTCAAAAAAGCAAAAACAAAAAAAAAGAAAAGCCTGAGAAAACCAACTATCACAAACACGGGTTATATCCTGGAAAATGAATACATAAGATGGCTCATTACAAAATATAGGCGAAGGATAAACCAAAATTCACAGAAAAAATGCAAATCACCAAAAGATCCTAAAACAATAACCCTGTGACAAAACAACTTGTTAGTTCTGCCATAAGAGCTAGGCAAAGGCCAAGACTGATGACGCCCTGTACATAATGAGTGCAGAAGCCAACAGCCATATTACTGGTGGACATTATATCAGCAACAATCTCAGAAACCAGCCAGCCTTGATTTGTTATATTTTAATATTTATTCTTCCATGCAGTCTATTTCTGTGAATTTCTCCTACAAAAATCAGAGAAATAGTACTAATAACCAAATAAAAGCAATACAATGGAGTCATTCAAAAAGACAATGTTTTCTTATCAAAGCAAACTGCACATCAGTGATACCTGGTGTCTAGCCACTATTCCAAGTATAAATGCACAGTAAAGTCTAACATTAGACTGAGACTGTGTGCACAATTAAAACCGTGTTACCATCCACACCTCCCTGAAGATCAGCACACAATGTTAAGAAACAATACCACCACTTCCCCAGTGCTGCTCAAACATGATGTCTATGACAGTTTACTCAAGATGGGCTGGGATGAACTACGTTTGTCCTATTCAAGATCAAAATAGAACGGAGTGCTCTAACTGGCAATAGCTCTAACTTAATATACAACGAAGAAGCCATGAGTGGGGATTAAGAGAACTTCATAAAGGTCTCACATAAACTTATGACTCATACTTCCCAGGCTACTGGGGTAAGGCAGGCCAAGCCTAGCAGACATGAATCCCATGACCAACATGCTGGGGTGCATCACTCACTAGCTGCTGTTGTTGGAGTGATGAAAAGCTAAGGCACTCACAAGTATATACCCACCTGGGGCTGGAGAGACAGCTCAGCAGTCAAGAGTACAGGTTGCTCTTTTAGAACTGGGGTTCAATCCCCAGTACCCACGTAGTAACCTCACAACTGTAACTCCAGGTCCAGAGGATCCGAAATCCTCACACAGACACACACGCAGGTAAATCAATGTACATAAAATAAAAATACATAAATCATTTAAAAAAACTACTTACCCACTTGTTCACAAATAATAAAAAGGCTGGCCAGGTGGTGGCGGCGCATGCCTTTAATCCCAGCACTTGGGAGGCAGAGGCAGGCGGATCTTTGTGAATTCAAGACCAGCCTGGTCTACAAGAGCTAGTTCCAGGACAGGCTCCAAAGCCACAGAGAAACCCTGTCTCGAACAACCAAAAACAAAAAAGGGAGGGAGGGAAGGAGGGAGGGAGGGAGGGAGGGAGGGAGGGAGGGAGGAAGGAAGGAAGGAAGGAAGGAAGGAAGGGAAGAAAGATCCTAAATGATGGAATAAATCAGAAGTTCCTGCAACCTGAGCAGAGCAGTGACATTCTTGGCCCTCTAACATATTTATGCTTCTTCTAAAAAACCATTTCTCACATCCCTATAATTTAAATAAAACTTTTTGCATATCTGCTGCTCTGGATCTGTCTCTCAGAGAAAAACAGCCTCCTCCTAGTGCCCAAGTATGAAAGGAAAACTGTAATTGGATGCCACCCTTGTTTGCTCTTGACCTTGGGATCAAAAGTCTAAGTAGCTACTAGACTTAGTAGTCTAAGTAGGCTGGGATGGTCATTTTCTAAGCACTGGGGATGTCACAAGTACTTCACAGGCAGAGAATGTCCTTATACAGTCTGTTAGACCACTGTACTGGTTCAGGTTTTCTTCAGAAAGCTTAACAATTAAACACTGTGTGATAAAGCCAAAAGGAAACAGTAACTGCTCATTCTTAGACACAACAGACATTCACAAAGACCTTATAAAATCCCACTGCCATGGGCATCTTGGGCTAGCAGCTTTTAATTTGTTACATAAACTGCAGGAATAAATATGGCATTGCACTCTTTAATCCCAGCATTTGGAAGGCAGAGGTAGACAGATCTCTGAGTTCAATTGAGGCCAGTCTGGTCTACATTTGCAGTTTCAGAACAACCAGATACATAGATTTAAAAAAAATAAAATCAAAAATAGAGAGAGACTTGTACGCAACAGTCTTTGCTGGGGGAAGTTCCCCTTCTGGATCTAGAGCCACTTCACAGGCTGAGTCACGTGTAAACTACCCTAAGATACATGCAGAAGTGCAGGCCAGACCCCTAATAACTGTGCTGGGATTATCTATGTTACTGCAAAAGCAAGTACCTATTCCTCCTGCTATTTTACTTCTAAAATCCTTCAAAAGAAAAACAATTAGGGGGAGGGAGGTGGGGTATTGGGGGAGCGGGAGGGCCTGGGACAAGGAGAGTAAATGTGAATTTTTCTTTTAACAATTAAAAAAAAAAGAAAAGAAAAAGAAAAAAGCCTGGGGCTTGTGCCCTCTCCCTTAAAAAACAAAAAAAACAAAAAAAACAATTTTTCTCAATAAAAATGTCAGTGGGGCTGGAGAGAGAGCTCAGCAATTAGGAGTTCTCTGCTCTTGCCAAGGACCTCCCTCATCCAGTTCCCCACACCAGAGAGGCTCATACCTGATGTACTTACTCTCCTGGCTTCTAGCAGGTACCAAGCACTTTCGGAGTACACATACATACATACAGGAAAAACACTCATACATATAAAATAACAAAATTAACTTTTAATTTCAGTGTACTAGTGTCAGTTTTCAGTACCCATGTCTAAAAAACAACAAGCAAACAAACAAACAAAACCACACCTTTATTGCCAATAGCAGTGTCACTGGGAGGGAAATAGGTGATTTTAATGTCTTCCTCCAAGCATCATCATAAAGGGGATAGCAACTACTACCATAGCCAGCTGAGTTGTCTGTTTCTCTAAAATTTTGCTGCCATTTATTTGTATTGTCAGTGACAGCTTTTATTCAGCAGAACTGAGTTTCTAAAACAAACACCATATGTGGCTTGCAAAGTTTAAAGTACTGCCTTGCCGGCTCTTTTAAGACAGTTTGCCAAGCCGTGCAGTTGAAATGTTACTATACCATACTAAATAAACTTCACTTGAAGCAAAGGAGATGACACAAAAATCAAATGACATGCTCATTGTGATTCAGGCACTTTCAAGATCATAGTTTATTTATTACTTCAGATAAAAAGATAGTATACATATTAGGGAGTCCCTTAAAATTCAACTCTAAAGTTATACGCATCTAGTATTTTTTCATCAAATGTTAACCAAAAGTTCCTAGACACCTGAAAGCCCTACTATTAACATGAACTATGGTAATAAAAAATTTGACATTTAATTTGTTCAATGTATAGTATTTACATTATGAAACCAATGGTACATAAACAATGATAAAGAATAAAATCAACATTAAAAAGCAGAGGTTTGTAGTCATACGATGTGCTAATTATCATAATTGTATATAAAATTAAAATATAGCAGAGCTTTCTGTTACAAAAGTCTTAATCATCTGCGTTGCAGTCATTACTTGCTACCAATTTACATGCAACATCTGCGGACTGATATCTGATCTTTTCCCCAAGAATGGATGAGTAGATATTTTGGAGCAGACATTAATTTACTTAAGGACAGAAAAAGAAAAAAAACTGTACTCCAGAGTAGTACTAGTCACAAGCCTCTTTCCTTCAGAAACCATAAAAACAGGAAGAGTTTTAAAAAGTCACAAAGGAGATGTATAGGCAGAGTATCATGAGGGGCCCAGCTCAGAAAGAGTTGAACAGATCACATCTTTCTCTCCTTCAACAATGAGAGGTCTAGTTTGCCACCAAATAACAATGAATGAAGGTAGTGAAGGGCACCAGGTACACAATTAAATTTTCCAAAATACTAAGACAAGGCAGAGGTGGCCAGAAGAAGGGCGATTCATATATAATCCGAACTATATACAGCATAAATGGAATGCAGCCCATCTCAAACTGGCTTTGTGAAACAATTGGACCTTTATGATTTAATAGCTAAAATTATAACACATGTAACCATACAATAGATTTACATAGGAAGCAAAATCCAAGGGGCATTTTTATATTACCTATTTACTGTGCTGTTTCAATTTAAAAATAATTTTGCTAAGTATACATCTCAACTGAGGTCTATGTATAAAATGTCCTAATAGATACAGATATTTACCTTTGGTGAGTTGAAGGCCTTGTTGTGACTTGTCTGAATTGTAGGCAGAATGCCAGGTGGGAAAACACAAGCTGAGGTAATCCAAAAGCTGTGCATGAGGTGACTGGAGGTACTCCGAAAGCCAGAGTACAGCAAACCCGACCAGGTAACAGTGAGAATGGCAAGAGGGAATGGCATGCCAATATGGCAGTAAGGTTGGTTGAAAACAGAAAGAGGAAGGCCTCTCGTACCAGCAGAATCCACGTACATACAAAAAGAAATTGCCACCCACCATTTTGTAGACCAAAAGCCAATTATTAGTATGGGAAAGTACAAACTACAGAAAACCAGAAGTCAATAGAAGAAAAACTACTGGTTCACATGAGAAAAAGCAAACAACCATTCTGACAGTTACTTGGTAAATGCAGCTACCACGGCCCATAGGACTTCATTGGTATTGGCCTTCAGACACTCCACTTCTGGGTCTAAGTCGAGAAGCTGCCGTACTCTCTTGGTGGCTAAATCATACTGCTCGTCCAGAAGAGGAGCAAAGGCATTCTCCAAAACATCCGAGGCATGGGCTAGGTAAATGAGGGCCAGCAAGCGCTTGTCCATTCGGTGAGGGTCATTTACCCATTTGTCAAGAACAGCTTCTTGTACTTTCTTGATGAGGCGCTGCTTAATGTTGTTATTGGTGAGAGGATGTGTTGTCATGTCAAACAGGAGGAAGTTCTGTTTCTCTGTCGTCAGTACACCTTTTTCTACCAGGTTTTTAGCTAAACGTTCACGTACATTTCTTAACTGATAGTGCAATTTTAATGGATTCCACGTCTCACCTAAATAAGAATGTTCCAGAAGTTAGAAATGATGAGTGTTATTTGCTGAACTACAACAACAAAAAAATGAATTATTAGATAAGCAAAAGAAATTTGATTCTTTCCCCCTCCCCACTAGATCATGAAGTCCAAGTTTGGATGGCTAGGTTCTAGGCACCCAATGCTTTCTCAAGCCTTCAAATCACAACCACCCTTAATCTAAAAGAGTAATGCACCACATACTCAGTTTTGTTCCTGCCTGCTCTGGCTGTTATCAAAAGGCAGTCAATAAGCGGAATGTAATGTGGTAGAGCACACACTCACCAGGTGGAGGCAGAAGGATCTCAAGTGTGGAAGCATCTGGGCTACACGTAAGAGGCTGTTCTACACTATAAAAGCATCACAAGGCCCCAGGTTTTTTGTTGTTGTTGTTGTTTGTTTTTGTTTTTCGAGACAGGGTTTCTCTGTAGCTTTGGAGCCTGTCCTGGAACTAGCTCTTGTAGACCAGGCTGGTCTCGAACTCACAGAGATCCACCTGCCTCTGCCTCCCGAGTGCTGGGATTAAAGGCGTGCGCCACCACCGCCCAGCACAAGGCCCCAGGTTTAACCCTGAATACTACAAAAAACAAGGGGAAAAAAGAAAACAAAAAACACCAAAACCAAGTCTCTATAGTATAAAAGCAGCGATTTGTTCCTACAAACTATCAATCTTCAACAGACAAAAGGGAAATGATGCTCTCTGAAACTGCCACCAGGACAGTCTAGACAGCAAAGCTTGTGTGGACAAGGATGAAAAATTATATAAAGCTGACCCCTGAAACGAAAAAAAATCTTCAAAGTTTTTTGTTTTGTTTTGGAGACAAGGTTTCTCTGTATAGTCTTTGCTACCCAGGAATTCACTCCATATACCAGACTGGCTACAAACTCAAGAGATCTGCTTGCTTCTTCCACCCGAGTGTTGGGATTAAAGGCATGTGCTACCACCACCTGGTATCATTTTCAGATCTTAAGTCTGTCATCTATAAGCACTTCCTTTTGAGACAAATACTTAAACTAAGCATTTCCAATTAAAATCATTTACTTTCAGCCTAATGTGGTAGCACATGCCTTTAATCTACAGCCTGGTCTACAAAGCGGGTTCCAGGAGAGCCAGGGCTACACAGAGAAACCCTATCTCAAAAGAAAAAAGTGAGAGAGAACCATTTATTTCAGATAAAAAAATATTAGTAACTCTGGTTATCTTTCAGATTATATGTAACAAGTTTAACTTTATTTTCTAAATGATAACCAATATCTTTCCTTTGGGGAAAAAAAATACCAAAGTACTTTTTTAAACAGCACATTGAGAATCAACCCCAAGCACCTCCCTCCACTGTGAAATCTCTAAAGCTGAAGTTGTAGAACACTAAGAGAATCAGCCTTAAGCTACATTACTGAAGTCAGTAACATGGAGCTATCACTAGATAGCACAGAGCACTGTGGCACTGGAATGCATCTCACCCAACAGTAAAGAATATCCTTGACAGGAGAGCTCAGTGCTAACCACGCACCATGATGCTCACATACAGTATCCGAGTTTGATCCCCAGCACCATGTCAGGTGCCTCACAGACAGCTCTAACTCCAATTTCCAGAGGAAACAATGCTTTAATGACCTTTGCAAGCACTCGGTACAAATACGTATAATCAGGGACACCCATATAAAATAAGACTATCCTGGACAGCAAAGCAATCCTCGCTGTTATTAGAAATATAGAGAAAATTAATTAAAAGTGACTTTTCAGATACTGGTCATAAAACATTCCAAAAAACTATGACTCAGATAAAACCTAATAAGCCACAGAACTGCCTGCCCCAAGTACACTACCTAGAGGCATATCCAAGGGAACAGAGCAGGAATGAGAATTCCATAGCACACACAGCACAACAGACACCCTGCCCAAGTCTGTGGGCAGAGACCAAGAAAGCTAAAGCAGCTGAAAAATACAAGACAGAGTACAGAAGATCTAGAGTACTGCATAATATTCAAGTCTTAGAAAACTAAGCCATACAAGTTGAAGCAAGAATCTGCAAAGCTAAGCAAACAGACAAATACCAAAAAGCTAAAGAATGCCAAGAGTTTTCAGAGAGGTGAGAAAAACCTGACCACCAAACTAACCTGAGAAAAAAGGCCTTACTGAGTGTCCAGGACATAAGGGGACTCAGAAGACCACACTTCAGGAGCAAGGTTAAGCTAGTATCAAGTGAAAACTATCTAAACCTGTGCTATCCGAGCTTTAAAGTGTAAACCACAAGGAATTTACTGGCCTGTCTACCAAAGCAAAAGCCAACACTCCACCCCACCCCCACCCCGGTCCCCTCTGGGAGGGGGGGTGTGGGAGAGGGGAAGGGAGACAATACTGAGATTGAATTTAGGACCTCCCACATGCTAGGCAGGCACCCTAAAAAAAAAAAAATCAAACACTCTTTAGACAAAGATGACAACGTTCAGCACTTAACAATCTAATATAATATTCACAATGTTCAGTATTCAATTTTAAAGCAGTAACAATAATACATTAGATTTGCAAAGAACAAAATGTGCCCCAAAACTAATGGGGGATGCAAATAGCCAACCAAATCAGTTATGAACAAAAAAAAATAACAAAGATGAGAAAAATATCAGACAAGGAGTTCGAAGAGAGTCAGTGTTAGCACCTACATAATTTAAAGGAAATGTACACAAAATGAGAACTATTTTTTAAAAAGAATATATTATCTTATTACATTATTTAGTATGCATGTGTGTGTACGTGTACGTGACTCATACCACAAATGTGGAAGTCAGAGGACAGCTTGCAGGAGTCAGTTCTTTCTTTCCATCATGTGGAATCAAACTCAGGTTCAGTCATCAGGCCTGGCAGCAATACCTTTAACCTCTGACTCATCTCACTGGTCCATAGAAGAGTCATTAAAATTTTGCAATTTACTTTGGAAAAGGACTTAAAGTATATGATAAAAGGCTGGTACTATGAATTATTAATAATTAAGGCCATTTTGTGCATAAAAAAACCTGTGGGCTCTGATACCTGCCAGACAGGGGATGCCATGCGGTTTCGTACCTGGCGCCCGACTATTCAGAAAGACAATAGCTGAGGTTTTCGCTCCAGCCTCTCTTATTCATTTGTAGATTGCTCCAGGAAAGGTAGCTATCTCTGAGCTGGTGAATGAATGCGAGTGTGGGTGCTGGGGGAGATGCCTGGAAAAAGGAATAGAATAGATAAATCCCTAAGAGGTGAAGAGAGAAAGGCAGAGCGAGGAAATGGGTGAGAATGAGCATAGCAGAGCAGAAATAGGAAGCATGGAAAAGCAGAAGGGGTTTTAAGAGAGCCTAGAGAGCAGAATGGTTTTTAGGGAGATATAATAAACACAAGGCCACGCTGAAGAATAGGACAAGTCTGAAGCGGCCTTTTAAGCTGTAATGGTGTGAAAGCCTGTTTCTTTCCACGCGTTTCCGGGGACACATTTGGGGAAAAACATCAGTTTCTATGTTGGGGCAACGGTCCCCGACAAAAACCATTTGAAATAAAGTCACAACAAATTAGTGTCTACAAGCGCATTTGGGCTCAGGTGTATGCACACGTGTGCAAACACACACACAAAAGCAAGTTACTTGGTAAGGTAATATTTACAATGTTCTCAGGAATCAGTACCAAGAATATAACCATTAAGACTTATTTCTTACCTTCTAGGTATCACAATTAAGTGATGAGAGAAACCGTCATAATTTACTGGCTAGACAAAATCGGGAATGAGGCCCTATATAAAAATATTAGTTACAGGGGAAGGGCACTCAAACTACATCTAGACTTCCAGAAAGAATAAATATATAAGAACAAAAGAAACAGGAAGAGTGCACAGCACAGCAGTGATGACCTTCTAACAAATGTCCTACGACTTCCAACTTTTAACTCAATCCACTTTCTCCTCAAATGTCTACTGACCACCTAACAGCTTGGGTTTTAGATTTTACTCTGTTTCCTAATGCCAGTGTCAGGAAAGCAAACAACCGTAAACTAAAGTCAGACAAGATGTATTAGCTGACTTTGAAGAATTCAAACCAATACAACATAAAATAAGCACATTTATGCAAATACTTTCTACAATTAACTACGCATACATATATCAGCCAGGACAGGTCTCACAATCCAGATGACATCTTGGCCATCTATTCCCAAACACTGCACTCAGGGAAGCTTGGCAGCCAAGTGCCTGATTAACTGCTGAGCCTTCTCACTGGCCCACTCTAATCCTTCTGAAAAGGTACACTTTCTTTTGTGTGTACAATTTTTACCTTTCAAAGGTATAATCCAAAGTCTACTTCCTTCCAACTTCTAAGCTTCTTCAGATGGTTTTCTGAACCACCAAACTTTTAGAGAGCCACGAGTATTAAATTATTAGACACACGTGGGTGGTTGTCAGTCTCCAAGTGTCTCTGTTTAAATTCATAGCGCCTATGTCAGTGCCGTGCAACAGTGGCATTCAAGTAGTATACACCACATACTTTTTTCTGTTGTTGGTACTTCTACAGTGCAAGTGCAAGGTAGGCATCAAATCCTGAGTTTTGCACACTCTAAATCCTTAAGGACTATACCTCTAACGAGGACAACTTTAAAACAACTGAAATTAAAAAAAAAAAAACAAAAAAAAAAAAAACAACAAAAAACCCAAAACATTCTCAGACTGGCCACAGACCTACACACTTAAATTCCTAGAATGGGAAACCAGAGTGATGGCTCAGTGAGCAAAGCTACTTGCAACCAAGCATGACAATCTCAATCCACCCAAGGCTCACACTTCTACTGTGAAGAGAACTGACTTCTACCCTGTGCCAGGACACACTAACCCCCGCCACACACACACACACACACACACACACACACACACACTAAAATAAATAAACATAATAAACTTAAAGTTATTAACCAGTCAATAGAAATCTGGTCCATTTACTCAACAGAAAGCAGGTGAATGGAACCAAGCACTCTATCACTAAGCTCCAACCAGAGCCATTGTTCCAATACTAGCAATGTGCTTTGTTTTCTCCTCCCAAGCTGGATCTACTTCTCTCATGTCAACATGGCAGCTCATTCCTAATATACACCTAAAATAATATATTCCTAATAATAAGATTGCTGAACACAACATTCTGGCACTTATGGCCAATCAAAAAAAAAACATGGGAATTCTTACCTATTTCAATGGACATTCCTCTGTATTTCAATATTTTGGGAGAAATCTCTTTAATGCTTACTCTGGTGAGAAGCACACAAGAGGCTCAAGTTGAAAGTCAAGTTCAGTCAGCACTCACACTAGTAAGATTTAGTCAGAAAGCAGTCATACAATGTTAACTAGTTAAGTATAACCACTAGGACAATAATGGCTTGGTTATACCACTGTAAAAGAAAATCCAGTGATCAAGACACTGACCACCAGACTGGACCAAGCCCAATGAGTGCCTGGTACAAGTTAAGATCAAGAGATAGCTTATAGTTTATGAAGACATCCTCACAGCTTGGCCCACTCTAAACAGTAAACTGTCCCAATAACTCTGATAAAGAATGACTGGAGACAGGCATGGTGGTGCAAGCCTTTAATCCCAGCACTTAGGAGGCAAAGGCAGGTGGATCTGAGTTGTAGTTCAGTCAGGGCTACAAAGTGATGCAACCTTGACTTGAAACAAAACAGAGCTTAAAAGAAGACTATTCCATTTTACTTAGTATTTGCTTCTCATGTAAAAGGAGATAATTTTTTCTTAAATTATCATCCCTGTGGGAGGGTCCACCTGTATTTCTGTGTTTTAATTGGTTAAATAAAGGGCTGCCTGGCTTATAGTTAGTCCAACCCTTAGGTGGGCGGAGTAGACAGAACGGAAGTTCTGGGAGGAGAAGAAGGAAGGAGCAGAAGCCATGAGCCGCCGCTGCAGATGGATGCAGGTTAGACCCTTCCGGTATGTCACCACGTGGTGACTTACAAACTTTTATAAGAGCTAGCCGGGAAAAGGCTAATGATAATAAGCCAGGCAGAGTTTAAATGAATCCAGTTTGTCACGTGGTTATTTCGGGTGCAGCCAGCCGCTGGCTGGGGGCTTGGAAGCTGGGTGCGGGGAACAAACAACACGCACCCCCCTCTCTCCGCCTATTTACAACACATCCCCACCACCATCTTCCATAATTAGAAAAGCATCTCTAACCAGGACTCGATGTTTGCTTTTTAATACATCAGCTTACCACTAAGTAACTCAATCCAGTTCTGGACCGTCTCTGGAGGTTGAGTCTCCTTAACATGCTTTAGAGCTTCGTCAAGAAGAACGTCCCCTGTTGGAGCATCCGATTTACAGATCACCTAAAACACAAGCGGTCAGAAATGATCCACTGGTACCTTCTTTCCTCATAAACCATTAGATAAAAAAAAAAACAAAACAAGTAGGCAAATAGTTCATGCTCAGAGACTTTACACTTATTGCAATTCCATTTAATGCTGAACTTTGAGCTATTTAATGCACAAATTCATTCATTAAAATATTCTTAGACCCAAAAACAGACTCAGATATATGGAAGAATTCATATAATAAAGGCATTTTACATAAGAAAACTAATTTTCTCAAAAAATATCATTAAGGAAACTTTGACAAATTGAAGAAAAAAAAACAAGATAGAGCTCTCTTGAGCTTAATCTTAATAAAAGATATGAAGGGGAAATATAGTTTTAGGAATAAGAAAACTTTTAAGACTGCCACTGCTAGCAGAAGCCTTAATGACTATGGAAAGTTACTCTATCTCCAGCCCCAACAGGGTGAGGAACAGAGACGATAGGGGCCCAAGGACAGATTCTAAATTTGTAGTTAAAACCTGTACTGGGTTACTATATTAGCAGTGAAATGTGGCTTAAGAGTTAAGTACATCGGCTGCTCTTACAGGACTCAGCTTTATTCCCAGCAACCAGCTCACAATCACCTGTTAACTCCAGCTCCAGGACTCTGACACCTTCTCCTGGCCTCTGCAATTACAGCATGCATGTGGGGCATAGAAATACATACAAACAAAACACCCAGACATAAAATAAAATAAAAGAAACCTCAAAAACAAGAAAAGTGGAGAATCCTGGGAGGTGGGTAGGAAAGGAGTCCTCACTGCCATGCTAGTTAGCCACCTTAGGTTCCCACAGGGTTCCCTCAGTCATAGCCTAAGCAATGCATTTCTAGTTAAATCTATCACAGTACCTTAGAGTGGCTATTAAAAATGTTTAAATATAACTGTGTTCTCATATTTTTATTTTATATAAATATGACTGTGTTCTCATATTTTCAAAAAGGTGCCTCTGGTTTTTTTTTTCTTTGCTCAATCTCACAAAAGATTAATATATAAGAGCTTATTCTTTAGGATTACACAAGAGAAATATAAAACCATAATGCCAACCACAAATTTAGCCTCGAGGAACTGAAAAAACAGTGAAATGAATTATAAAATATTGGCTTTAACCCAAAATAGCTAAAACCTGGCCCATAAGAAATATTTGTTTGAAAGCTGAGATATTCAGTGTTTTCACCAATATTGTTTTTAAAATTTCAGTGTGTTTTTTATAGCACAGCTCAATTTTCAATGGTGGCATGATTACTATGTTGCACAATGCAGATACAGAAATATTTAGAATGTTCACTCCATAGTGCTTAGTTAGACCAGGGTTTACGGAGAAAAAGAACTTTAGGAGAAAAGAACCCTATGTCTGTGACGTTGAAGCCATGTGACCTACTTCTTTCTTCCACTCCCTGCTCTCTCCATGTGGCCAGGAGTCATCATCATCCACTTTCCTCAAGCCCCCACTTTGAGGCAAGTGGTCTATCAGTATCCGAACAACCTGGCTATGGGGAGGTAATTTATTCCTTCTGAGTCCTGCTATAGACCTTCCTCCTATGTGTCACTCCCTCCATAGTCTTTGTCTGGATTTTATTTTATTTTTGAAATAATTTATTATTCATTTTATTTTTGAAATAATTTGTCTCCTGACTAGAGGACTTCAACATGTTTAATGTTGTAGGGATACTTTTATTTATCTGATAATTTCATAACATATAGAATATTGAGCATATCCAACCCAAATTCTCCATGTTCCTGTTCCCCCAATATTTCTCCTCTCATCCCATCACCCACACACACTTAAATAATCCACTGCATCTAACTAGTGTTGCCTGTATGCATATGGGTGTGAGGCTATCCAACATAGCATTGGCAACCTACCAGTGGTCACGCACACACCAACCTCCCCCTGCAGCCATCAGTTGCTAAAATAGGGGTGGCGCCTCATGAGCTGGCTCCACTCCTCACTAAGATGCTGATTGGCTTCATCTTGTGCAGGTAATCATAGCGGCTGTGAGGCTGTGCGTGCATGAGAACACCACTGAGCTCTTCAAGAGACAAATCTTACAATTCATTGTTCCTACTCAAAACAAATCAAAGATTCAAACAAGTTCTAAATTCCTTCAAATTTTCAAGACTAGTTGGGCAGTGGTGTTATACACACCTTTAATCCCAGCACTTGGGAGGCAGAGGCAGATAGACCTCTGAGTTTCTGAGGCCAGACTGAACTACAGAGTGAGTTCCAGGACATCCAAAGCTACAGACAGAAACCCTATCTTGAAAAACAAACAAAACAACAACAACAAAATATTTCAAGAATATGTGTGGCTTCAAAATAAATATCCTCTACTTTAGTAAATTCTTACTACCTGCAACAGTCCTTGTTTTCATTCAGAGATGAAAAGAAAACAAGACCTCTGAGAAAATGCATTATATGGACAGAGTTTCAAAAGGCCTCAGGAATGTGACGGAAAACAGATTCATAAAACAAGAAACCCTGTGGGAGCTGTAACCTCAGAACAAAGAGGCCCAGGTCAGCTGTGTGGCGGTGATGTGGCACGGGTGGCAGGCAATGAGGACATGTGGGCAGATGTAGTCAGAAACTAAGGAGCAAGATTAAAACAACCAAAAGCTGGGGTTGAGGGAGGGAGAGAAGACTCTCTCTTAGAGTCTTCCGAGAAAACACAACTACATCTACTAACTCTGGTCTCCAAAACTGAGAGAATTCTTTCTTGCTTAAAGCCACTATGGCTGTGGTCACTTAAGGTGGCTTTAAAATGAATTAAAGACAGAGTGGTGGCACATGACTTTAATCTAACACTCAGGAGGATCTCCTAAATTTGAGGCCAGTCTGATCTACATTCTGAGCTCTAGGACAGTTGGACTACAAAGAGACAAAAAAAAAAAAGAGAGAGAGAGAGAGAGAGAGAGAAAGAAACCTGCCAAGATCAGAAGTAATGAATGAGGAAAACTAGCTACCTTTGGTTTTGGTCTTCTACCTATATCTATCTTAATTAAATCAGCAATTACTTTTAAATTTTAACTTACTAAATCATATAGGATATTTTCCAACAACCTTTTCGTCACATCACTAAGAAATCACTAGAAGCAGATTGACTTAAGTTTCACCACTGTTTCCCAGTCTAGCACAGCGCATGATGTAATTTAAAAAATGAATGCACAATGAATAAAGGAACAGACGATCACCAGTCCATGGCTCTTGCTCATGTATAGCATAAAACTGACTCCTGCTAGCACATCATTTTATTTAGGCCAGAACTCTAATGAAAAGTTCCTAAGTTACTAACCTGTGCATGCATTCTATTGATACAATGACAGCTTCCTCAGGTTGGTTTTCTCCATAAGTTAGTACAGTTGCAGAAATAAAATCTGCTTCATGATATAGTTATCCAAAACAGTAATATGTCAAATTCTCTCAATGCCAGCTCCCTTGTCTTAACGGCAAATGGCTGGATTTACCATAGAGATGCCATGAGAGCATTTCTTCGGTGTCAGCCTGTAATCTCAGCCATTCAAGGACTGTCAGAAAATCTAAATTCAAAGCCTGCATAAACTACACAGCAAGACTGATTCAAACAAACTTGACCACATTACTCCACCCACCCAGTATTGAGCTCAAACACAGGCTGGCACACCCGCTAAGGCTAAGGGAGCACTCATCCTGAGCCGCATTCACTCCAACCCAGCAATATTACTTCCTGCACATAATGTTCAGTAACACATTAACGACATCCCTTCTTATAAAATTATCATTCTCTGTGTTATCAGTTGGCAAGTTCAAAGTAAGGGACGAAGCACAGGCTTGTAATCTTAGTGCTCTACAGACAGAGGCAGAGTCTCCCAGTCAAGGCCAGCATGAGCTACTAGTGAGTTCCAGACAGTCTTGGTTAAAAAGTGAAGACTCTTGTCTTTAAAAACTAAATGGCAAGGGCTAGAGAGATGGCTCAGAGGTTAAGAGCACTAGCTGCTCTTCCAGAGGTTCGGAGTTCAATTCCCAGCAACCACATGATGGCTCACAACCATCTGTAATGAGATCTGGTGCCCCCTTCTGGCCTTCAGGTAGAACACTATATATATAAAATAAATAAATCTTTAAAAAAAAAAAACTAAATGGCAACAAAATGTTTGGTTCTGGCCTAACTTTTGGATTTATAAATATAATACATTACTAAATTTAAAAAAATGGTTTTGAAATACCATGTCCAGAGTGTAAGAACAGACTGAGAGAGAAACAGTCTTGAATATCTGAAATTGAGGCTAAAGTTAAAAATCTAAAAACTAACGTAATATATTTCTGCTCCTCCACAGAAGTACCTACCTACACCTCACCATAGAGAAGAGACATAAAAAGCAATCATAGTCTTCCAAAAAGATGGGTGCCCTAGGAGTAATTAATTTCCACAAAGCTCCTGGATTTTCCGAAGTTGTCTCAAAGTCTTCCTTCAGAAGCAAATAAAACTGAACATCTTCGTAAAATGTAGTGGTCATGGATCCTAATAGTGACTGACATTTGTTGCATATGCAAAGAACCAGAAAAACCAAGAATGCAATGCAATAGACAACTATTTACACATTTTAAAGCTATTAGAAATATTCATCATTTATACAGAGCAAATTCTGCAAAGGGGGGTATTATTCAGAAATCCTCTTACCTTTCTGGTTAAAAGACTTTTTCTTCTCATTCCACAAGCCTCTAGTTGTAACCTTCCTCTCAAGGCTAATTCAATTAACATACAGCCACGTAATCCAGATGATATACAGTCATTCCAAAATGATGTGTAACCCTATTTAAAAAAAAAAAAACAGCCAATTCACCTTGATTCAAAAGTAGAAATAGCTTTAGCCAAAGCCATTTTGAGTACCTTTCACCACAAATGTGTACCAGGCTTTTTCTTTTAGGCCACGAATCAGCTCCCAAATCATGAAACACAGACTTAGTTTTGAAGGCTCAGCTTTGGCTTTGCTCTTTCCTTGGTAGCTCTTATAACTTAACCTGTTTCTCTTCATCTACGTTTTGCCTTGGGACTTTTTTTACCTTTTTCCCTGTACATCCATCCTACTCCTATCTAGCTGGCTAGTCAATGCCTGGTTTCTAGCCCAGCGCATGTCTCTCATTCCTTCCTCATTCTCTTCCCCTTTCTAGCCTGGATTTCTCTTATTTATTCTCTCTGCCCAAAGATCAATCAAGTGCCTTAGGTAGACAAGGTGAAACAAATGCACATGTAAGACATCTTTGTATCATTGAACAAATGTGGCATAAACAAGTGCAGCACACCTTTACACATTTAAAGTAATATTCCACAGCACAAATAAATGTAAGACATCTTTGCCTAATTAAAATATTCTACAACACGTATCTTTTTATAACAAGACACTAAAAATGCACTTAGTATATTGTAAATCTAGGATGTGGGGGAGGATTGTCTTTTTACCACACATTCTTAAATATAGATAAACAACAAATAACTTTAGAGTAAAACTGGGCAGGGTAGCACGAGCCCGTAATTCTAACACAGGAGTTAAGGAGCATTCAAGGGCTTAAGAGTTCAAGGTCACGCTCGGGAGTTGGCTCAGAGATTAAGAGTGTTTACTGCCCTTAAGGACAACTGAAGTTCAATTCCCAGCACCTGCGGGGGCTCAAATCTGTAACTCCATTTAACAGGGACTCAATGCTCTCTTCTGGACTCCTTGGGCACCAAGCATACACATAGTGCAGACATACATGAAATCAAAACATCCATACACAACACAAAATAAATTAAAACTTTTAAATAAGTAAAAATGAAAATCCAGTCCCAGCATGGTGGCTCATACCTCCAGTATTCAATTCAGCCAGTCTGGGCTACACAGGGAAGGCTCCCTGGTACTTTGCCAGGTCAAAGCGATCAGCTCATTTTTAAGAGAATGGCTGACCACCAGAGTTCATGGAACTTCACTAATGATGTGGGACTTAAAGTGCAAGCCCCAACTACCACTTTTTGTTGGTGGTGGTGGTTTTGGTTTTTTTGTTTGTTTGTTTGTTTTGTCTTGTTTTTGAGACAGTGTTTCTTGTGTGTCCTGGCAGTCCTGGAACTCACAAAGATCTGCCTGCCTCAGTGCTGGGATTAAAGGCGTGCACCACCACCTGGCTTAAACTACCACTTTTAATGAGAGTTTTTAGAAGGAGAGCATTTAGATAAAGGAAACTAAAAGGCGAAAGCAAAAAGAATTCTCAGGCATGATGGTATATACCTTTTAATCCCAGCACTCAGGAAGGAGGCAGAGGCAAGAGGCAGAGTAGATCTCTGTGATCTGTGCAGAACAGCAGCTTCTACACAGTGAGTTCCAGGACAGCCAGAGCTGTAATTCAGTCAGTAATTGATGGAAATCAAGTGAGATCTGGAGCAATTAAAGCCTTGAGAAGCCTGGAAATTGATTCCACATGGAATTACATTACAGCTGTGTGGTTTTCACAAGCCTGAACACACAAATGGGGTTCCTAGGTGAAACACCACAGTATAGGCAGAGTGCGCTTCATGAAGTCGGGTGGGTGTGAAAAGGGTAGCTGGACAGAGTTAGCAGTTTACCTTTGATGCCAGATAGCAGAGGGCTAGATATGACTGTCCCAATTGTTTTCATGTCATAAGTCACCCAGAGATGTCAGCAAAACAAGGTCTTTACTACAGAGTTCAGGGTAACATTTAATGGAAAACTGGGTAACTCGCACAGGAAAGTAGATGAATGAAAAAAAAAATCTGTGCCTAAGTTTCTGGGGTTTACCAGAAATAAACCAGATAGATGAAGCCAAGAAAAAACAGAGCAAGCAAGAGAGTAGCCCAGTATTTTGATAACCTCCTAGTACACCCGTATCACAAAAGCATGACCTTGGAATTACCAGAGGAAGTTTTTGGTTTTGTTTTTTAAAGGCTGAGTAAAACAGACCCAAAAGAACAGTGAGGGTAGTATAACTGACCAGATAACAATGCTACTTGGGATTAAGTCTCTTAGGGGAAAAATAAATCAGGAGAGTACCAAGTGACTATAACCAACCTCAGCCAGCTCAGTTCTCCAATGAATCCACAGCATGGTCTAGACCACAAGCTAGCAGGGGAAGCACTCAGAGTGAGGAGCTAGAGGAAAACTTGGCCTTGTTTCTCTAAAAGAAGAATTACAAGAGCCTATTGGAAGACTACATACTCAAAGCATGTTTTATGTGTGTTCCTCTTTCTAGCACAGCAAGTTAGCCACTTTTAATAAGGTAGCTGAAATCTATGGAAAGACTAGTAACTGGAAGTATTTTTAGTTCAATAACTAGCTGTGTTTACATATATAGTTGTGAGAAATAAAAAAAAAAAATCAATGATGTATGCAGGTGGTACCCAACTCCTAGAAGCCAAACAATTCAACCTTACAAAAGTTTGAAATTCTCCAGAGAGTAATGAAGAAGGCATCTTTGAGGCTCAGTCCAACAAAAGGGAAATAGAGCTCAGAGATCAGTCACACTCAGGAGAGTACTGGCTAATCAGCTATCTGTGCTGAAGCACCAGCAACTGCCAGAGACCAATGGCTGTAAGACAGTGCACCTCATCTCACTCATTGTGAACAAGACAACTCAGACCTCAGTTTGGTCATAGGACCACTGAACAATCTGAGGCATTACAATTTCAGGAGTGTGATTTTTTAAAAAAAATTGTTTCCCCCTGGTCCCTATATCCTAAAACTTTAAGATTGGGAAGGGTAGACATTCCAAGATAAAGCAGGTTATGTACTTCAAGAATCCAAACATGGCAAGGATCCAAAATAGGACAAAACATACAACAGAGACCCTAGTATTCTGTACTGGTCAGGTGAAATGCTAGCAAACCTAAAACAGAAGAGTTGAGATGGAACAGTGGTTAAGAGCGCATGCTGCTCTTTCCAGAGGACCTGAGTTTGGACTCCAGTACCTACATCAAGTCACTCCCAACTGACTGTAACTCCAGTTCCAAGAGTATCCAATACCCATAGCCTACCAAAGGTACCTGCACTCAACGTATACAGCACACAAAGACAGACATTTTAAAAAAAAGGACTATGACAGCAAAGTAAGTGGTCTCTATGACTGAGGCCAGCCTGGTCTATAAAGCAAGTTCCAAACCAGTCAGAGTTACAAAGTGAGACTGTCTCAAAAAGCAGCCTTGGCTTCTTTTGCCTAGGAACAGTTCTTCTTGGTCCCTTACCCCCTAAAATACAATGCCTGCTCCAACTTCACCTATACAGCCTCCATGGTGTCTGCAGTGCTACTGAAGTGACCAGAGACACTCACAAATGAAAGCCTTAGCATCCTGACAGTCCCATGTCCTCAGACCTTAACTCATCACTTAGCCACAAATTCCAAAGTAGGGAGCACCATTTCAAGGGACATCAACATAGCAGTCAAGTTCATTGAGACTGGTGCTGCCACAGTTAGGATGGCTGGCTCTGTGGCTGGTTTTGGGACGGTTTGGGGAAACCTCAAAAACATCTCTTCTACTCATGTCTGGACTTCACCTTCTCAGAGGCCATGGGCATTTTGTCTATAT
Source organism: Dicrostonyx torquatus (assembly GCA_028555095.1). Lineage (NCBI taxonomy): Eukaryota > Metazoa > Chordata > Mammalia > Rodentia > Cricetidae > Dicrostonyx > Dicrostonyx torquatus. Next base: position 2,885,343 of record JAQHUG010000237.1, on the reverse strand, counting down.
AAGCATGCATACCTGTATATTTTCACACACAATGATCCACTTTTTAAGTAGGTAAGAAAAGGATTAGCAGTTAATAACAGCTGACAGTAATGGTTAGTTCCACTTTTCTGTATAATCAGATAAAATGGAACAAGAAAAAAACTAGCTATTCAAACTTACAAGGAAATAAGATGCTATCAGTAACACAATAAAGGCCAAGTACTAGAAATATTAAACATTTGCAACTGACATACCAACTTTCAGTTTCTCAAAACCAACACAGGACTCTGAATATATGGCTATCATCACTATGCCTGGCTCTTCCAATCCTTTGGACCTCATCAAACAGCATACAGACTACTTGTATTTTGTTTAAAAGGCATATTTCTACCATATTCATGCCTTAAAGTCAACCGAACCATCTTATTTCCTCTCTCCCATAAGCTATGGTAATAATGAAATCTTAGTAATTCTGCCTATCTTTTGAGGCATTGCATGCATATGTTGTAGACATAAAAAAAGCAAGTCAAAATACCCGTGTGTGTGTGTGTGTGTGTATTTGTATGTGTGTGCATATTAAATATACATCCTTTAATCTTCTCCCAAGACTGGCACCAAATTTCACAAGTTCTAATAATTTCAGGCCAGTGAAATAGGTGTTTGCAAACCGCATATCCCCAGACCCACAAGGTGAAGAGAACCCACTTTCACAGGTTATAATATGACCTTTAAATGCATACCACAGTGCACACAGAGAAGTAAATGGAAACACTTTTAGTCACTCCAAGAGCCCAATGACTTTGGTGTCTCCAGTTTGTCCACTCCTTTCTATGCTCACATCTTTTAAAACTCTGTCTGTATTATTATCATTGTTTTTAAAGCCCACAACAGCTTCTGTTACCAATCCCAGCCAACCTATGCCAATATTTTCATGTTCCTTATTCCATACATAATCTCCATCATAACTTACTTTGACACAATTTTTATTTGCTTTTATAGCTGCATAAGATCGCTTATTTTCAGAAGAATAAACTTTCTCATATAGATTCTTCCTGTGTGTCCTGTCTTTTCCTGTCTGTTATGTCACAGCCCATTTTTCACTGTGCTCAACTATCTCTAAGTACAGGAGCATAGAGCACCTGCAGCCTAAGCACTTGAGAGCCTGAAGCAGAGGATAACTTGAACCAAGGAGTCTGGGACCAGCCTGGGCTGCCCTGTCTTAAATTAGACATAGAAGAGGAGCTAAGAATGCAGTGCCATGATAGGAACTCACCTGGTGGGTTAATGCCCTCAGCACTGTAAAAAATTTAAGAAACATGGAAATAGGAAAAAAAAAATAGGGACTGGGAAGATGTCTTAGTGCACAGCACTGCTTGCTATGAAAGCACGAGGACATGCTAGCCAGTTGTGCCTGTAACCTTAGCAGGGGTGGATCCTGGGATCTTGGTGGCCAACCAAATTACAGGCACAGAACCCAACCCACCACACACATGAATTACATCTTTAAAATTGTTTTTAATTTTATAATAAAATTGTATCATTTCCCTCTTCCCTTTTCCTTCCCTACAAATCATCCCACATACCATCTACTTGCTCTCTTTGAAATGCATAGCTTTTCCATTGTTTACTTACTATTTATATAGTAAGATATATATAAAATCTTTAAAGGACTGTGAACCAGAGTCAGAGATTTAGCTCAATTGGGAGATTTGCCTATCCCCAGCATGGCATAAACCAAGTGAAGTGCCTGCATAAGACAGTGTCTGCAATCCCAGTATTCCAAAAGTAGAGGCAGAAGAAACACTAGTTCAAAGACCTCCTTAGCTACACAAAGCTGAAGCCCAGCCTGGGCTACCTGAGACCCTGTCTCAAAAATAAACAGTGGGTAAAAGCGCTTACTAACCAAGACCTGGTAACCTAAGTTTGATCCCCAGAATTCACACAATGGAAGAACCAACTCCCACAAGCTGTCCTCTGGCCTCCATACAGTAGCCTATGTGATGCACACCCACACAAATAAATATAGATGTTATTTTCTTAAATAATTTTTAAAGGTTGTAGAATCCTGGCCTAATTATCACCTGTGAAGATGCTGGCTTTGAAAGTAGTAAGGGTTATTTTCTTCCCCTAAAAAAAACCAGAGCACCAAAGAGGAAATGAAAAAAATCAAATGTGGGAGGAGCCGATTCCAACAAGGGCAGAGAGGCCAGACATCTCTCAAGCTTTCCTCTGGAACCAGAAGGATAGGAAACAAGACTCACTGCACACCAACTCCACCTGGCACTTAGTACAACACAGCTGTCACAAAAGTCACTGACTGGAAGTTCAGGAGCTCCTGATAACTCAGGAAGAATGAACAGTATTCTGGAGAAGAGAAATAATGAAAACAATCACAGACTGGGCTAACATCTAGGGAAAAGAAACCAAAAATACTTCAGGTTCCCAGATTTCCCAGCCCAGATCGTCTGAGATTACAGAAGGGGGGATACTTTACATACGCACACTCATCCATAATTAGGAGTTGCAGTGAAAAGGCATAGATAATATAGTGAATATTTGACTCATTCAGTTACTTATCAAGTCCAAGATGGTCAGGAAATAACAAGAATGGAAGCTGGACTCTGTAATAGAGTACTTGCCTAGCATGCTCAGGATCAGAGTTTGATCCCCAGGAGTGGAAGGTAAGAGGGAAGAAGAGAAGGAATCAATCAACAGAATTTTTTAGTCTAAGTAATATAGCAGCCCTTGAGTCCTATAACAAATTAGGGACAGACCACAAACAGAGGTCTGTTTTGCCCAGCAAACAAAGAGGCTTAAGAATTCAAATCATTTAGCTTAGGTCTTCCAACTAAGTCAAGAAAGGCAAGGCTATAAGTGAAAAATCATGGATAGTTTGTGTTGGTTAGTTTTTTGCTAACTTGACACAAGCTAGAGTCACCGGAAAAGAGTGCCTAAATTGAGAAAAGGCCCCCCATAAGACCAGCCTATAAGCAAGCCTATAAGGTTTTTTTTTTTTGATTTGATAATTTATGTGGAAGGATCCAGCCCACTGTGGGTGGTACCATCCCTGGGCAGGTGGTCTTGGGGTGTGTAAGAAAGCAAACTTAGCAAGCCAGGAGGAACAAGCCAGCATCCTGGAGGGGCTCTGCTTCAATCCCTGACTCAAGGTTCCTGCCTACATTTTGTCCTGCCTTTTCTTAGTGACAGACTACAACTGTAAGCTGAAATAAACCCTTTCCTCTCCAAGTTGCGTTTAGTGACGGTGTTTATCACAGCAACAGGAATATAACTAGAATAGCAGTCTTGTGGCTCCTGATCTGAGGCTTCCTCCCAAGTCCCTAGTCTACACCCTCTATTTCCTCTAAAGTCAGCATCCAATCACAATGAGATTGTCTGGAGATATTGTCTCCTATGTAGACTATATGTCCATTAAAAGTCTAAAATAAAAATCTCTGAATCATCAGCACCTAGCAAAGAACTGACACACACACACACCTGCATTAACTGGGAATACAAATACCAGTTAAACCTGTTTTAATCTCAAAAACTGGCAAACTCTATTCAATGATCAAACTAATTAATGTAATTTCTGGTTGTTTTGTTTGTTTTTCAGGACAGGGTTTCTTTGTGTAACAGCCCTGGTTGTCTCCTAACTCAACTCTATAGATCAGTCTGACCTTGAATTCACAGAGATCTGCCTGCCTCTGCCTCCTGAGTACTGGGGAGGATTTTTTGTTTTTTTACAGTATAAAACTATTTAACATTGTATTTAAGAAACTGGAATAGAGGTTTGGGAAGGTCTCAGCAGTTAAGGACACCTGTTTTTGCAGAAGACCCAGGTTCGGTTCCTAGGACCCACATGTTGGCTCACAACTATGCACAAAACTCTTAATTCCAGAGACTCTGATGCCCTCTTGTGATCTCCTTAGGGCACCAGGCATGCACACGCCGCACTTACACACACGCAAGCAAAGTACTTACACATAAATCTTTAAATAGAAAAGAAAAGAAAATGGACCTAGGGTAAGGGCTATCATTTGGAGGTAGAACCCTCAAGAATATATATAGCTAGCACAAGGCCCTATGTTTGTTCAGTCCCAACCAAGAAATTGGATCCCAAGCGACAGTAACCACCAGCAGCTGACATGTAAGCCCTTCAATCCCTAGTCTTTCTCAAAAAGCCGGAGGTGGACAGATACATGTTCCCTTCACAGGGTCAACCACAATAACCTTTTCCTTAAATTTTAACTCATAATTTTCTACAGTGTATATGCTAAAGTGTTCCTCAACCTACTAATCTCAGCCAAATTCTGTTATAAATAAAATTTCTCTCAATAAAGTTTGTTGTTCTGTGAGAAAGGAAGAAGCTCATTGCGTTGTATAGACTAGCCTCCAACTGGTGAAATCAGTAGTCCCCCTGCATCGGCCTCCCAAGTGGTCAGACATGTCCCCCACTGCCCCTTTCTAGGACTAGGGATGTAGCTCACTCAGATGATTCAGGTAGGATGCCAAGGCCCTGGGAGAAAATCTCACCACATACACCAAAAAACGTTTCTCAAGTGTCCTAAGTGCAAACTCACCTAAGACTTATTTTACTGTCCCCTGACCAGTTTCCATCATCCCCACTATCTCTTCCCTCCTTCCCTCGTGAAACATGAGGTCAGCTACATACTAAATTTACATGCTACATGGCTAAGCTTTAAACATGAAAAGAAGTTTTTCCAGCACCACCTCCAAGATCAGTATTCATTCTCTTGAGAATGTATGTGTATGATTTACTTAGAATATTTAAGTGTATGATTTACTTAGAATATTTACTGAGTCACGGGTACAGGTCAAGGTGAGATAAGTCAACTGTACAAGCAAAATTTCTAAACTACATCTGCTGACACCAACTAAACACTTTCTCAATAAAGCAAGTAAACCAAATATAATTTATTAAGTTTAAAAATAAATTAACTTTAGGGATGAATATGTAGTTTGGCTGCAGAGTGCTGCCTGCTTAGCAGGTGCAAGGCCCTGGGTTAAATGCCCATCACCATCAAAACAGGAGGAGGAAAGACAGTGCCACTGTACTGTTTTCTATCCCTACCTTATGTATGCATACACATGTGAATGTGACTGTCCAACCTCAAATTTCAGTCCTTGCTGTCTATCACCCAGATCTCACCACATTTATTTATTATTTTCAGGGAACACACATTAACACACACTACTTCATTGTAGGTCAGAGCACAACTTGGTAGAGTTAGTTCTGTCCTATCATTTGGTCAAACTCTGGCTTGGTGGCAAAGGCCTTTATCAGCTGATCCATCTTCACTGGACCCCTTCCGACCTTTCTTGAGACAAGGTCTTTTGTTGTTCATTGCTGAACACAGCAGGCTATTTAGCCTGTAAGCTTCCAGGGATACTCCTGTCTCTAGCACCTACCTTGACTCAGGAGCACTAGAATTACAGAAGGACCTTGCCCAGACCCAGCTTTATGAGCACATGCTCTGGCTATCCAAACTAAGATCCTCCACCAGCACAGCCAGCACTTTACCATGAGCCATCTCCCAGGCCCCATTAGCTGTACTGCAACTCTGCAGTTTATGAAGAGAAATATCCTGTTTTCTTTAGGTCTGTGTGTGTTAGAGCACACTACATTATAGTACTGTAATGTATATATACAAGGTTACCCTGCAACAACGCAGTGTGCTAACAGGCTGCACTCTTTTCAGCTTATTTTTCATATAGGCTATAAACTTCATACTTGACTTAAAGAGATGAAAATGCAAACCCTTCAAAAATATCAAGGGAATATAATTAGTATTAGAAAAGGAATCATAGCCAGGTGGTGGTGGCACACGTCTTTAATCCCAGCACTCAGAGAGGCAGAAGCAGGCAGATCTCTGCGAGTTCGATGCCAACCTGATTTACAGAGTGAGTTCCAGGACAGCCAGAGTTACACTGAGAAACCCTGTCTCAAAAAAACATAGACAGAGAGAGAGAAAGAGAGAAAAAGAGAGAGAGAGAGAGAGAGAGAGAGAGGGGGAGGGGAGGGGAAAAAAAGGAACCATAAAATTCAAAATTCTTTTACTAGATTTTTAATTACTACTAACTTTTAGCACATCTTGAAGTTCTGAAAACATGCTGAATGACTATCTGGCTTATAGATTTGAGAGTAGAGCTGTTATACATTAACTGCATATATAGAGGTAAATTTTATTTTTACAAAAACAGTTATACATCTTGGTAAGTGAGCACTGTATTCCAAAGATTCATTTCAGAAAGAACTCATCTTTGGACACAGTGTGAAAACCACACAAAGTCAGTTCCATCTTAAATACTTTCAAGCTAAGCCGGGCAGCACACCCTGTCATCACAATACTAGGGAGGTAGGGAGGGGGCGGATCACCAATTCAAGAACAGTCCTCAGATTCAAGAACTGCCCAGGCTATACAATAAATCTGAGGCCTGCCACTTACCATCTTTTCTCCAAACACACCTAATCACTACTTACTTCAAGAGTTACTGCAGTTGAGTTCTTATAAGCATTAGACATGCTATCTTTAAAGGGGATGTTACTAAAGGCTATTAAAACTTAGAAAATCAGGTGACAAAAAACAAAAATAAAATGACACTAGAAAAAGACAGCACCAGCATATCAGGAAGAAAACTCAAAGAACCATGTTCGAGAACATGATACACACAAGAATACTGTTCTGAAAGGGTCTACAGAATACCACCCCCTCCCCAAGGCTACTACTATTTCCTCCAAAGCCTCTGGGAAGAACCACTGCCTGGACAAGTCTAGCTACAACGCAAAAGAACAGAAGACACTTCAATAAGCTCTCCTAAAGCTAGCTGTCAATAACCCTAACATTTGGGAGGCAGAAGCAGGAGGATCCAGAGAGGGTTCAAGAAAATAAAAAGAAGCAATCCTAACAGGGTGTGGTGGCACACAAATTTATTTAGTCCCAGTAAAGGCAGAAGCTGAAGGATCTCTGTGAGTTCAAGGCCAGCCTGATGATCTACTGCGTTCCAGAGATAGCCAGGACTATGTAGAGAGAGACTGTCTCAAAAATGAAAGGAAGGGAGGGGAGGGGAGAAAGGGGGGGGAGGAACAGGAAGGAAAAAAGGAGCAACTCTGAGCTAAACACAATGGAGAATCCCACCCCTCCCCCAGCAAGACAAAAGTGTAAGGGTAGGTTTACTCTAGTAAACAGTAGAAGTTACAAAAGCACAATCTAAAGCATTTGAAGTGACCATTTCCCCACTTTTCATGAAAATTCTGAAACTTTTGCTAGTATGTAAAGCAAAGGAAGACTACAAAGCCTCACTTCTATTTAACAGGCATACCTTTTTCTTCTTTTACTGTATGTGCGCATGTAGAGGCCAGAGGTCAACTTCAGCGTTACCTTCAAATGCCAACCACCTTGTTTTCTCAGACAGGGTCTCACACTGGTCTGGAGCTTGGTGGATGGCTGGTTCAGGAGCTTCAGGGAGCCACTGTCTCTGCCTTACCTTGCAACACCACTCCCCAGCTTTTCATTTGAGTGCTGGGGAGTAAACGTAGGGCCTATACTCCAGATTAAACTGGACATTTTAAATAGTCAAATTTGGGCTGGAGAGATAGCTCAGTGATTAAGAGCACTGGCGGCTACTCTTCCAGAAGAGCCAGGTTCAATTTTAAGGACCCAGCCTACAATCATCTGTAACCAGGGGATCTGGAGCCCTCTTCTGGACTCCTCAGGCATCAAGAACACACTCTAGATGCGTATACACACAAACGTGGGCAAAACACTCAGTCATACACATAAAATAAAAATAAGTAAATCTTTAAATAGCTAATCCAACCTCAAGTATTTAGATCTGTCACAATAAAGTAATTCAAAAGTTATTTTAGGAGTCAGAGTGCCAGTTAGTGGTAGTACAGTATGTGTGAGGCCCTTGAATTTAATCTTCTAAAAGAAAAGAAAACTTGTAATTTTGGTTATTTAAGATAATTCTTATTGAAGTACACTGAAATTACTCTAGTAAACGCATCTATGGAAAAAGCACACATAAATAACGGAAAGAAAAATACCTACCACTTGCTCTGCCATCCAAAGATATCCTGCTAATTCCTTAATTTGACTTCATGGGTGAACCTTTCTGACACTCTAGTAGTGAGTGGCCCTAAATACCATACACTTCACCCAGACTTGGTACCAGAACCCTTTAAAGAGTCCCAGGTACGGGTGTTTCAAGGAAAGAAAGAACCTGAAATGCCAGCTTGAATTTAAAAAAAAAAAAAAAGTCAATTGTCAGGACTGAATGCTGTTGCTAGGTATAGGTTGAGGAAAGGTTTATTGTAGATAAGAGAAAACAGACAGAGGCATGTGTAAAGGTCCAGACTGAACCTGGTCATGTGAGAGGAGTGAGGAGGTCCCCTGAGAGAGGAACCAGAAGTCAAAAGGCTGGAAGTGACCCAGGAGCAAAGAGCAAGCATGCAAGAGACCAAATGGCTGGATTACATAGAAAGAGTACCTAGGCCATGAAGCTCAGGAGCTGGAGAGGTTGAGAGTTGGGGACTGAGTGGGAAGTACTGAGGAGTTAGGACTCTGTAACAGGCAGTTACTGGCGATGCTGACAGAGTCAGGCAGCCAACATCAGCTTTGATTGGTACCCCGGTAAGCCATTTGTCCTGAGTTTGAGACCTAATAAGGTCTTTAAATAAATTCTGTTTAAGCAATCTAAAGCCAACTGGTTCTCATATAGCTCAGATTGACCTCCAACTTACTACGTAGGTGAAGATGTCCCTGAACTTCTGATATTCTTGCTGGGATTATAGGCATGAGCCACTGAGCCATTTGTGCAGAGCTGGGAATCAAATTCAGAACTTTGTGCAATGCACTCTACCTACTAAGTCATATTCCCAGCCCCTAGAACTTTAGTAAATAACAAATTTAACAAACTGAAACCTGATACAGGCTTAAGTGCCCAGGGGCAAGGTAAGAAAACTCCTGGCCCTTGAAAAGGAGTATAAAGTATGTCTATGATTCTAGCACTAGGGAAATAGAGGCAGAAAACCAGGAATTGGAAGCCAGCCTACACTAAATACCAAGACCTTTGTCTTTTAAAAACAAAAGGGCAAGGGAGAACCTCCCTAAAAGAATAGTTTATAGGTCTGGTCACTGGTATATATACATTCAATGAGAAGAAGAAATACATGCAAGAGAATCTCTAAAACCAAGAAAACAATGCAAAATCCTAGCCTCCTACACACTATCACTTCTTGGACTTGCCCACATTTTTTTAAACAAGAAAAAAAAGTCGGGCAGCAGTGGCTCATGCCTTTAATCCCAGTACACAAAAACAGAGGCAGGCGGATCTCTGAGTTTGAGGCCAGCCTGGTCTACAAGAGCTAGTTCCAG
>JAQHUG010000237.1:2863145-2875914 GCA_028555095.1 Dicrostonyx torquatus | reverse complement strand
AAACCCTGTCTCAAAAAAAAAAAAAAAAAAAAAAAAAGCTAAAAATTAGCTAAGAGTCTGGCTGAATCTTTGTCATGACTTATGAAGTAGACTATTTATGCAAAATAATCACAACAGATGGTTTCAACTACCTGGCATAAAAGCACTTCAAAAAAAACAAAAACAACCAAACTATGTATATGTTGCAATATCATTAAATTTCAACAAATTCTTCCAATTATCTTCATGGGAACCAATCACAGAAAAGTAAGTGTTGACAGCTTTAGCTTAAACATTTAGAGTAACGCCTCTAAAATAAAAGGTGCTTTCTCGTCATTATGGCTCAGTGTGACAACACCGAAAGGAGGTTTGTTAAGTTTTAGCTTTATGGAGTTCTATCCATACAGAACCGAAATGCTAACCCTGAAATGCAGTCTTTTTTTGTGCTTTGCTTATATTTTCTAAAAATGTCTCATAGTCTGTTTTGTTCCAGAGGAGGAACAATGCACACTACTGAGAAGCCTACTTTCTCCATCTTAATATTTTCTAAATGAATACTTCTAAAATCGTGTTACTACGGCACTAGCATCTAGCTTTTAAATCGCAGAACAAAAAGGAAACATATGCCACCTGCTTTCCTCACTGTAACTGTAAAGAAACAGGTAGTGTGCCCCTTCACAGTCAAGTGTCTTCAAGATGACTACTAGTAAGGCACTTGACCATTTCCATCAAGACTCGCTTCCCTGGACAGTACCTAATATCCGGGGAACACAAACAGTCCATGAAAAAAAAAAAAAAAAAAAACCTCACCTTTCTACCGCTGATAAGTTTGGGGAACTAGAAAACTTTTTTTATGTAGGTATGAACTGGAGTTTTTCTGCTATCCTTCCTGAATTCTGAAAACTTACACCTTTCTGTCTGACTCGCAAAACGTGAGTTTCCACACTGGAACGAAACAAGCTTCCGGCCACCTCATCATACATGATTTATGAAATAGCCAAACCTGCAAGTCTGTCTTTAAAAATAACCGCTTTCTTTAATGCATGGGGATGTAATAAGGTGAAACGTTAACTACAGAGACCAGATGTTGAAAAGAGACGGTCACTAGCATGTTTTCAACTTCTCTGTGTAAAATTTCTGGGTTTGGGGGGCGCGAACGACCTTTCCAAAAGTCAGAATACAACTTAAGTCTATCTAAATCTTTGCGGCCTTTCATCAAATCGCAAACTCGGCATTCCCAGCACTTCACGACAAAGCCCTCAAAATGGCAAAACTAAGGGCGACAACGGATAAACGAACCGCAATCCTAACTCGTCTCTCACACCAAGTTTACCCAAAAAGTTACTTCCTAGGTTTTAAAACAATTTTGCATTGACTTTTTAAACAATACCCAGTAAAATAACTTTGCTACTTCTCAACAGCACAGCGTAACTGAAGTTTTACATAAAAGGAGACAGGCAGCAAGTAGATCCAATAGCAAAAAACTCAATAATATAGTTGGGAGCGGTGGGGGCTCCGAGACTTTGGGTGTACCGAGCTGTCTCAGGTCGGAACTGCAATCGTTTGCGAAAGAAAGCACGGCAAAGACTGCTAAGATTTCAAAAGGAAGAGTGCTTCGTGAACGGAGGAAGAGAAGATCCAAGCACTCGGGGTTCGTACCGGGAGGACCCGGAACGCACAGGGCCCCGCCGGAAAGGGCTGACCTCCACACTCCTCGGGACAAGTTGGGCGCCCCGGGCCACTGGGTTCCCGAGCCAGGGGCAAGTGCGGCCTCGGCCGGCGCCCACCGGGGCCCACCTGGAGCCCGAGCCCCCGCCGCCGGCCCGCCCGGCCCGCCCGCCAGCACCTCTCGGTCCTTGAGGCCCAGCAGGAGCACCTCCTCCATCAGGGTCAGCCGCGTTTCCTTGGAGTCGCCCTTGTCGTCGTCGTCCTGCTCGTCGCGGCGGCTCTGCGCCTCGTCCTCGCCGCTGCCAGCGCCGCCTCCCGCCGCCCGCTCCTTGTCGGCAGCATTCCGGGAGGCCTCGGTGCGCCGCTGCACCAGGCCCGAGCTCCGCTGGGTCAGCGAGGTCATGGCTCCGGCCGAAGCGCCGCGCCCGACCGACAGGGACGCGGGACCGGCCCGCTCTCCCTCACCGCCCCGGCCCCAGGAGCTTCCGTGTTAATCCTCGGCGCTGGGGCGATGTCCCTGGGCTGCGGGGCCGAAGGCGGTCATGAGGAGTCGGGGCTGGGCGAAGCCGGCGGGCCGGGAGTCGGCGGGATACACAAGGGTGCCTTCCGCCAGCGGCCGTGGCCCCACACGGCCCAGGATCCCGAGCGGAGGCGGCGGCAGCGGCGGCGGTGGCGGCGCTTCCCAATATGGCGGCGCGCGCTGACGTCACCGGAGGATGTGGCAGCGCCGGCGCGGGGCGGGGCCGGGGTGCCGGAAGCGGTGCGAGCGAGGGGCGTGGCTGGCTGCCTCCTACCTAAGCGGACTGCGGGGCTTCCAGCCATCCTGGTGTCACTCGGGCCTGGGATCTGAGTTCCTGAGCGGTGTCGGGACTCCGCTGTCATCTTTCCCTTTTCCTTCACGGTCCGACCTGGCGCCAGCGACCAGCCAGGCCTCTCCTGGATCCCGGAAGCGGAGGCCACGAAAGGGCGGACCCCGCCGAGCCCTTAGCATCCTTATCAGTCCTTGGTGGCAGCTTCTAAGCCAAAGTGGCCCGGGTCCCCACGACCTATAAGAAAGATTTGGCTCGCTGCCTGTGGGACTCCTTGGCTTCAAAAGAAGCCATCTACACTCAGGCGTCTAAATGTGTTCATATACTGTGTTCCATTGTAGAGAAGTTAAACAAATTAACGAGTTTTGTTTGTAAAACTTTATTTCCTGCGTCCAGCTGGGGCTGTAAAGTAGCCGGGGCGCAGGAAGCACTGTACAGTTAGGATCCTTTTTATGGCGACACTAAACCTCTTGAGTTTCATGCCACGTCTTTGTAGCCCTAAATCTCTTTCGATGTAATTACTAGGTTAAATCTTTTTGGCGTGCTTGGCAGTTTGTGCAAATCAAGTTTAAAGGAAAGCTGCCAAACCCGAGAGGGCTTTGGAGGAGCAGAAGGGTGGAACTTGTGAGAAAACATTATCCAGAAACGGGATCGTAGAGTCATCCAGTGTTGTTTAAAATAAATAACCACTAGCAGTGAGTAAGCGAGGTTTATTAGACAAATTCTTCCTCTCCATAAATACATTGTTTCAGCTCCTAAAAGGACAGTAAGTCCCAGTAGGCCCTCCCACCCACAGCCCCAAGCTACCTTCTCTTTTTTCTGCAGACACAGTTTGTCCTCGGCCAATTTCTCCCAGTCACATCATCATCTTTTGGTCCCTTCAACTCTGCTAAATCGTTGCCAAATTACTTTAAATGTTTCTTTGTAAATTAGCTGATTGTTTAACCCAATAGATTAAATCCAAAGGGCACAGGGCTGTGTACAGGCTGTGCCTGTTCAGCTAGTGGCTCCTCTCCTTGTGTCGGTTTTAATATGTAAAATGGGCCGGCGGTGGTGGCGCACACCTTTAATCCCAGCACTCGGGAGGCAGAGACAGGCAGATCTTTGTGAGTTTGAGGCCAGCCTGGTCTACATGAGCTAGTTCCAGGACAGGCTCCAAAAGCTACAGAGAAACCCTGTCTCGAAAAACAAAAAAAACAAACAAAAAAAAAATGTAAAATGGGAAGCCTTGCTGGGGAGGTGACCAGCAGGCAGAGAACTTGAAGACAACTTAGAAACTGGCTCTGGGGCAGCAGAGACAGAATCCTGGTAGCTTCCTTAATCTAGGCAAGCCCCTAGGTTCCAGGAAGAAACCTTGTCTCAAAAACAATAAGAGTCTCAGAAACAATAAGAGGCCCAAATGGATGGCTCATTGAGTAAACTGCTTTGGGTGCTAGCATGAGGATCAAACTTTAAATAAGCCCAGCAATGCATCCGTGGAATACCAGCCCTGGAGTGGAGACAGGCAGTCCCTGGGAGCTGAGACAGGCAGCTCCCGGGAGCTTGTGAAACTGTAAAGGAGTATACGGAAGTTCAACTTCTGGCCTCCACAAGTGAGTGCACAAGCAAGGGCAACACATATAACACACACATACACACACAATAAAGGAGAGCAGCACCTAAGGAACAATCAACACACAATTTTTTGCTGTTTGTTTTTGTTGTTTGCTTCTTTTTTGTTTTTCAAAACATGGTTTCTCTTGCCTCTGCCTCCCAAGTGCAGAGGACTTGGGAACACCACCACCACCTGGCCACAATTTCTTTTTAATGTAATACCTAATCACCTTCACCTTGAGTGTGGCCCAAACTTCAGGACTCTTCCAATGAATAAAAATGTGGTCTAACCTACATGCCTTTTCAACTCTTGGCTGTCCGCACCCCAGCAACCACATCTCTTAGGTTCTGGTTCTGTCTTCTCAAACGCCAATACATAATCCTCCAATTCAAACTTCATATCAATTTTGCTGCTTTTGTTTCTCCTGCGTTGTTTCTGCTATTTCTCCACTGATTTTTCTATGCACATTCAAAATCACCTTGGTAAGAGAAAAGAAAGAAAAAAAGAGAGGAAAGGAAAAAGTAAAGAGGGGAAAAAAGGAAGGGGAAAGAGAGGAAGATTTAAGAAACAAATATTTATTGCTAATAGTGACAGTGACTCTTTTATTGAGTGATTGCTAAATATGTGCCAGGTGTGTTTTCTAGTCACACACAGCCCCACCCCTGACCTTCCAGGGTAAGTCTGCTACTGTGCTGGACAATTCCTTGTGGGCTTCAATCATCGAATTGCAGTCTGGGGAGTCACACCTGTGTCTGTGTGGGAGTCTAGAATCTTAGAAAATTAGACTTAGAGTTAATACCTATTTTTTTTACCCTACCGTGCCCAAATTTGTTTTATTTTGTTCCCAGGTTGGCCTGGGAACTCTTTATGTAGCTCTCCTCCTTTCATGGACTCCCCAGATCTAGGATCACAGACACACAGCACCACCACACCTGGCTTCTCAAATGGATTGCTGGAAAATAGGTTACATAACTACTCAGAAGCTCAGCTGGGCTTTCAGTCCCTCCTCCTGCTCCCTGGCCCCTCCTTCCTACAGTTACACTCCCCAGGAAAACTGCACCTTTGCTTCAGTGTTGCTTTCTAGGGAATCCAGACTGAGACACCTATCTCACTGGAGAAAAGAGAGTTTCTAGGAAATTAAGACATAGCACATCTGGCAAATTGCAAGCAAGGGTTTTTTTCTTACCCTTTCTTTATTCAGTCATCAAACCAAGTATTTATACTTGCTTTCTGATGGTAGCCATGTGCCAAGCAGTAGGGTTATGACAGTGGACAAGGAGATACATAGCCACAGTTTCCATGAAGCTGATGAGACATGGGTACTAAGTAAGGCAAAATATATAAAGTGTGCCTGGGGGTATAGTTCAGTGGTAAAGAACTTTTCTTGTTGAGTTATTTATGAATTTTACGTATGTGGGCTTGTTGTCTACATGTATCAGTGGGCATCAGATCCCATGAGGCTACAATTATAGGCAGTTGTAAGCTGCCTTGTGGGTGCTGGAAATTGAACCCAGGACCTCTGGAAGAGCATCCAGTTCTCTTACCCACTGAGCTAACACTCCAGTCTACGGTAGAGTACCTGCATATGCAGAGACCTGAGTTTGAGCCCAACATTGAAGAAAAAGAAAAGGAAGCATGCTATAGAGGTACCACTTCGCAACTGCTCATGGTGGCTTTAATAAAAAATTCTAGTGGCAAACATTATCAGGGATGTAAAGACATGTAAACTTTCATATAGTATTTGCAGGGATTCAAAAGATAGAGACACTTAGGAACATAGCTTATCCATTTCTCATACAGAATTTCCACATGATCCAATTCTTCCCCTTCTAGGTAAATACCCAGATGAACGAAAACCTTGTTTACACAAAAACAAACATACATGTTCACAAACACAGCTGTTTGCAACAACAAACTGAAAACAGCCATGTTCATTGACTGATAGGTGGGTAAATAGCATATAATTTATCTATACCACAGAATATTGTTAGCTATAAAAAGAATGAGGTAGTGAAACATGCTATGTCATGGATAACCCTTGAAAACAGGCTAAGTGGGGAAAACTAGTCACAATTACATACTGTGGGACTCTATGTGAAATATCCTGAGTAAATACATTTCTACAAATAGGTAGTAAATAAATGTTTGCCCACCTCTGACAAAATAGGCAGCAATGTCCCATGAATATGTGTTTCTTTTAGAGGTGATTTTTAAAAAGTTCTAAAACTGATCAGTGACATATTTGAATATGTTAAAAGAAAACACTGAATTCTACTTTTCAGGAGTAAATTTTTCAGTACATCAAATTTATTTTTAACAAATACAAAAAATATGACTCTTTACATTAGGTTTGGGTAGTAGTATATTCCAAGATAATTTATTCTTGAGGAAAATTTTTGATAGATAGATAGATAGATAGATAGATAGATAGATAGATAGATAGGCTTTTTGGAAAGTATTTTCTTGTTGTTTGGGTCTTTGAAAATACTTTTACCTATTCTCTGACAATTTCATACACATACTAATATGCCTTGATTGTATTCACCCCCAACTCACCCTTCCTACTCCTCCCTGATCTCTTTGACATCTCCTCCCATCTTCTTATCTCTCCCCCTTTCTAAAAATATAATTTACTGCTTATGGGTGTGGGACCATCCACAGGAACAGGAGCAACTGACCTGCAACCACACCTACACGAAATGACTCCTCTTCTTCTAGAAGCTATCTATTGCCAGTAACAACTAGAGGTTGAAGCTGGTGAGCCCCTTCTCAAGTCCTGCTGGGATGCTGACTGGCTTGATCTGGTGCATGTCTTGTGCGGGAGATCATAGCTGCAGTAAGTTCATGGGTGCAATAACCATGACATGTCCAGACTGCAGCATGTTATAGTTCTCCACCTTCCAGCTCCTAGGTTATTCCAGTCCTTCCTCCGAGCTATTCCCTGACCCTTGAGGAAATTGATACGGATATGTTATTTGGAGTTTGAGCTCTCAGCAGTCTTGGTGTGGAAACCCGCGTGGGTGTATATTTCTGTTGGGGAATGCCTCGAGGACAACCTGTAGATTCTCTCCCTCCATACGACTTTCCACAGATTGGATGGAGGTAGTCAGACTTGGCAGCAAGCATCTTTAACCATCTTACTGACCCCCAACCGTCACTAATTCTCAACATTTTGATGTTATGAGTCTCCTTAATGCTGCTGCCCACTTCAAAAGCACCTTCTCTGATCAAGGTTGAAAGCAGCATTAGTCTAGGGATATAAATATAAAGTGCCAGTGTCCAGCTCCAGAAGGGTTCAGGTACAAAGTGGAGGTGTGGCGTCAGCGAAGGGAAGGAGGAGACCAACACTATCTGAGGGTGTATTGGGATGGCTGCCACTTTATGGGGCATATACCTTTTCTACTCTATACCTGTATAATAGTTGAGCCCCAGGCAAGACTGAAAGCAGACTCAATGATTCAGGGATGAAAGAGGCCACTAACTTTATTAGAGCATTTTTCCTGACACAAGTCCAGCTAGTACCTAAATGCCTATTGTCCTCAAAGGTTTAGTAACTCCACCAGGTGCCCTCTTACAACAATGGAAGGGCCACAGTTGATAAGAACTGCTTGCTTAGCAAGCAGGAATTTTCCTCAAGCCACTGAGGGAATAGAGGCCCTTGTCCAAATGCCTGATCTTGGGGAAAGGACTTCCTCTGGGGACCAGACGCTCCACAATTTTTGTTTGTTTGTTTTTCAGACAAGGTCTCTCTGTGGAGCCCTGGCTGTGCTGGAACTCACTCTGTAGACCAGGCTGGCCTCGAACTCAGAGGTCTGCCTGCCTCTGTCTCCCGAGTGCTGGGATTAAAGGCATGCCTCATCACCACCCATCTAAAATTCTTGTTTAAAGAAAACAAATCACACCATGTTTGCTACTTAGCCTGTAGGACTATCCCAAAGCGGGGGGAGGGGGGGAGGAGGGGAGAGCTACAGTTTAAAACTGAGGTGTCTGGGTGAGGCAGCAGCCCCTCAGGGAATCACAAGTAGTTCCTGTCTAAGAACTTACCTTGCATGGAGAATGCACATTCAAAGTCCTTACATGAAGTACACTACACAGATAAACTCATTAGGAAGCACGTTGTCCTCTTTCATTATTACCCTTTCTCAGAATAAAATAAAAGGAAATAAGCTGACCATTGGCATTCATCTCTCTCTGCTTCCTGACTGTGGATGCAACCGGACCAGCTGCATTGCCCTGCCTTCCGTGACGGGATGACTGTACTCACTTCAACTGTAGGTGGAAACAAACCTTTTCCTCTTTCCTCCCTTAAGTTGTTTTCGTCAGATATTTTGTTGCAACAACGAGACAGGTCATCACATCAACAACATCACATGAATCAACACAGTTTACCTAGTGTTGGCTGACAGCACTCACCAGTGTGCCTATTTCAACTTTTAATTTTAATTAATATTTCAAAGTACTTGGTAACTAAGTCATAAATGGATCAAAGAGCATCATGATCAGATTGTTTTATGGCCTTAGAGATGAGAAGCCTTGGGTTCGTGAGAAGACTCAGTGGGCAAAGGTGCTTGCCACAAAAGCTTGGGGACCTGTGTTCAAGCTCCAGAACCCATGCAAGGATGGAAAGGAAGAAATGATCCGGGCTGGAGAGATGGCTCAGAGGGTAAGAGCACTGACTGCTCTTCCAGAGGTCCTGAGTTCAATACCCAGCAACCACATGGTGGCTCACAACCATCTGTAATGAGACCTGGTGCCCTCAGAACACTGTATATGTAATAAATAAATAAATCTTTTCAAAAAAAAAAAAAGAAATGATCCCACGAGGCTGTCCTCTACTCTACACATGAGCACCTGGCACACTTGTTCGAATACACATCATGAACACAGATAAACAATAAAAAAAAGAGGTGAGAAGTCTTTCTTAACTATCACCCAAAATCTAGAACAACCAAATTATATGTTAGTAAGTGTGACTTTTATAAAAAGCAGTGGAAAAAAGTCATAAAGTCAATACAAATAGGATAGTAACCAGCTGTCTTAGCCAAGGTTTCTCCTTGCTGTGATGAAACCATGAGAAAAACAACTTGGGAAAGCGTCTTTTTGGCTTACATTTCCACAACACAGTTCATCATCAAAGGAAATTGGGAAAGAAACCCAAACAGGGCAGAAACGTGGAGTCAAGAGCAGATGCAGAGGCCATGGAGGGTGCTGCTTTCTTACAGAACCCAGGACCACCAGACCAAGGATGGCACCACCTACAATCGGTTGGGCCCTCCCCAACAACTAACTACGAAATGCCCTGCAAGATTGCCTATACTCCAGTCTTCAGAGGCACTTTCTTTTTAAATTATTTTTAGGGGTTTTCAAGATGCTTCCCTTCTCTCAGATGACTTTAGTTTGTGTCAAGTTGATCTAAAATTATCCAGCACTCCAATCTACAGGAAAGTGAACCTAATTGGCTTCTAACTATAAAAACACTCATCGTTACTACTCACAAGAGAAATACCTTAAAACCATACTGGTGATACTCTTCCTCCAGTTACATTGTTTGGTAATGTGGGGACGAAATAGCAGAAAATGATAACTGCTTTACATTTTACATAGAAATATAAGCCATTGCTCTAGCACTCCTCTTCTCTGACTTCATGTCCTGGACTCACCTGCCTTTACACGTATGAAATGATATGTAAACATGGTTGACGTCATAGCTTGTATGTCATCAGAACCTTCCTCCTGCAGCAGATGGGAACAGACACAGAGACCCACAGCCAAATACTATGCAGAGAGGGAGAGACCTTGGAACACACAGCTCTAAATGAGACATCCCCATCAAATCCCTCTCCTTACAGCTCAGGGCACCCCATGAAAGAGGAGGAGAAAGAGTGTAAGAGCCAGAGAGGATGGAGGACACTAGGAGAACAAGACCCTCTGCACCAACTGAGCAAAGCTCGCATGAACTCCCTGAAGCAGCAAGCACAGGGCCAGCGTGGGTCTGCACCAGGTCCTCTGTGTGTGTGTATATTACAGCTTTCAACTTAGATTTTTTTGGGGGATTCTTGAGTGTGGGAATGAGTGGGTCTCCGATTCTTGTGCCTCTTCTTGGGCTCTTTATCTTCTATTGGGCTGTCTTATCCAACTTTGATGTGATGGTTTTTGTTTTACTTATCATATTTTATTTTGTTGATATCTCTTAGAAACCTGTTCTTTTCTTAAGAGAGACAGAAAGGGAGTGGATCCAGATTGGAGGGGGTAGGGCTTGGAGAGGGGATACTATAATCAGGATTATTGTATGAGAAAAGAATCTATTTTTAATAAAATGGGGAAATAAAATACCAAATAACAAAAAAGAGCAACAACCAAACAGCTCATATCTCACACTGTTGTATGAGGCATTGTGCATGTAAACCTTCGGATCCCCTTTGCTAAACACCCTGGGACATTTTCTTAGGGTATCAAGGAGAATTTATGATTGCAGAATTAAAGTTGCAATATCTTTTTTGTTTGTTTTTTGTTTTTTTTTGAGACAGGGTTTCACTGTAACTTTGGCACCTGTCCTGGAACTAGCTCTTGTAGACCAGGCTGGCCTTGAACTCACAGCGATCCACTTGCCTCTGCCTCCCAAGTGCTGGGATTAAAGGCATGTGCCATCACCCAGCTTAAGGCTGCAATATTTTTAATAAATACACCCAACACCAAAAAAGAGTAAAAATACAAATGAAATACCACAGAGTATACATTAATGTGGCCTTGCAATTATAGCCTACACAAGGTGAGGGTTTTATAAAACTATTTATGATGTTTAATCTTGGTTGTCAACTTAACTGGACCTGGAATCAGTTGAAAGACAGATGATGGGGCAAACCTGGAAAGGTTATTTGAAGTGGGAAGATGTACCCTCAATGTGGACAACACCTTCTAGTGGCAAATATGATAAAAAGGAGGTCTAAGTAGCTTAGTTTTTTGCCTGCTGTTCTTCACTCTCACTGGCAAGTTCATCTACTGTGCTGCTGCTTCTTTTACTGCACTCCTTCCCTGAGTCCAGAACCCAGCTTCTTTGAACTTCCACCATCAACTAAAGACCAGTGGCTCTCCAGGAATCCAGACCTTTGGTTCCAGACTTGAACTGTTGAAGCCTCCAGTTTCAAGGACTGAGCAGCTACTAGATTCCTTGGACTTTCAGGTGTGAGACAGCCATTTTTGAATGGTCCACACTGTACCTTGTAAGCCAATTTAATAAACCCTCTCATAATAAGCATTCACTCTGAAGGTTCTGCTCCTCTAAGGAGCCTTGACTAAGACAGCACTCATAAGAAAGACGCTTTATTGGAACTCAGGATGTAGCCTAAAGGGGCACAACAAACAGACTCCAAGTTATAAAGACTCATGCAGCCTTATAGACCAGCCACCGACATGATTAGCACGAGACCTAAGTTTCAAAAGGATAGTTAAGGCAAAAGACACATGAGTCATAGAAGAGTGTATAAACCTCGTTGTTTTTCTACTTTTGACTTTGCAATTATTTTTTCCTAGTGAATAAGTATGTCCAAATATAACTGATAAATGGATGTGTAAAACCCAGTGTGAAGCTTCACAGCTTCAGAATGGCTGTTCTAACTGTGTAGAACTTTGTTGAGATGTATAGACTTTGAGTTTGGCTAATCTTGAAGCAAGAATAATAAAAATAATAAAAATTCAGAGTCAGAAATTGGGGTCCAACCTCAAGATCTGAAAAGCAAAACAGCCAGCCACTGGCTCTTACCTTGACCTCAGTCTGAAATGGTAATCCTGCCTCCTGGAATCTCAGAAGGAGATTGCGCATCTGAGAGCTGTCTTCCCTGCCCCCGCCACCCCTCTTATATTCCTCTTTAGCGCTTGGATTAAAAGTGTACACCACTGGGAGTAAAGGTGTGTGTTACAATAACTGGTCTATAAGGCTGACTGGTGGGTCTGTTTTATTCTCAGGTCTTGGCAGTCTTTGTTAAAATACAATTGAAATGCGGCTACATTTCCCCTTTATGTCTAAAAAAATATAAGAAGGCTATAACTAATATGAGAGAACTATATACAATAAGTACAATGACTATATACAATGTATACAGGCCATAAGTTCATCAACAATGTCTAGTCCATTTGCATTTGACAAATTCAGAGAAAATATTTCATATCTATCCTATCTTGGTGAGTCCAAAGTCTTATACCTAATTTACTTTATATCATAACTTGCTTTCTGTGTCTGCTAAATTATAACTATAGCTATCTAATCTTCAACTCTCTCAGAGACCCAAGGAGGAAATAATATTAACTGAGTTAGCAGGAAGTACAAGCAAGCGACTTCCAAAAAATGTGAGGAAAGACAGAAACAGCTTGCTGTCTGGATAGTTACCCAAAGTTTCTCTGCAACATTGGAGCATCCATCTTCTGCCTACAGGCCTAGCATATTTGACAGACTTTTCTGTGAAGCAGGATATTCTGAAACTCTATCCTTCCTTGTCTTGAAAATGTTTGGCAGTCACTTCATTTTGTGTCCTGCTTGTCTAATTAGGACAACATAATGTCAGCTGTGGAGGCAGGGACATTTTCTTGACCAGTGGCTTACTTTTGCCACAAAAGTAAACTCCATATGGAGTTTCTTTGATGCCCATTATCTTCTCTGAAGTAGATTGGTGCTACCAGGAGTAGACGTGCCTCATTGTAATAAAAAAGAACTTAGGTTATTAAA
>JAQHUG010000237.1:2839290-2853956 GCA_028555095.1 Dicrostonyx torquatus | reverse complement strand
GAATCTGAGTCAGTTATTTTAAGGAACGTCACCTACCTGTTCCAGCCCAGTGGTTCCTCATGCCTTGATTGAGGTTTGGGGTCCCCTGGGAAGAGATACACACCGAGGTGAATACACAGTCACTTCTTGAGGCATCTTAACTGGAGGAGCCCCATCAGTCAGCCCCGGGGGGTTGAGGTTAGCTGAACACCTGATCCACTTGTTATCTGGTTTCTCCACTAAATAGCTATAATTTTCTCCTTGCAAATGGCAAGCTGTCTTCTGAGACACTTTAGGACTGAGGAAATATCCTGTCCCTTAGCAGACATTATCTCTAAATTTAGCAATCACTGTTTCCTGCCCAAACTTTCTTTTAACTGTGAAGACTGTAAAGCAGTATTTCAATTTATTCCTCCTTCCACTTATCCTGCATGTCCTCCCCTCTCGCCTCTGTTTCACCTATCAGTATGAAATGATGGGTGTGTGTGTGTGTGTGTGTGTGTGTGTGTGTGTGTGTGTGTACGTGCACGCACGCGTGTGTGTGTGAATGTATCTGGTCTGTGTGTATATGGGTATGCAAGTCTACATGTATGTGGGTGCAAGTGTGTGCAGAGGTGTGCATACATGTATGGACATGCATATGAAGACCAGAAGTTGATACTGGATGCCTTGCTCAATTTTTCTATACCTCATACATTGAAGCAGGTTCTCTCACTTGAACCCAAAGTTCACCAATCCTGTTAGCCAATTTGTTTGGCAATTCCATCTCCTTCTGAGTGATGGGATTACACACAGGCTGTGAAGCTATCCTGGAATTTACCTGTGATCTGGCCATCTGAACTCTGGCCTTCACAGTTGCATGGTGGGCAGGTCTTTTCCAAACTAAGCCATCTTTTTATCTGTTTGTTTTATTTTGACAGAAAGCTACCTTTAGCCCAGGCTGGTCTCGAACTTGCTATGCAGTGAAGGATGACCCTAAACTCCTGATCCTCCTTTCTCCACTTTCCGAGTACTAGAATACTATAGGCATGTTCCTCTACACTCTGCTTTATGTGGTCCTTGTACAGAGGTGGACTTTAGTTTTGGATTTAGTTTTAAGAAAACCCGGGGGGGGGGGGCTAGAGAGATGGCTCAGCGGTTAAGAGCATTGACTGCTCTTCCAGAGGACCCGGGTTCAATTCCCAGCACCCACATGGCAGCTCATAACTGTCTGAAAATCCAGATCTGGGGGATCTGACACTTTCACACCAATGCACATAAAATAAAGTTAAATAAACCATAAAAATATTAAAAAAAAGAAAACCCAAGGGACTAGATCTTCTGAATAAATTGGGAGCATAGGAACCATAGGAGAGGGCAGAAGGGGATGGGAGAGGATGGGAGGTGAGCAGAGAAAAATATATAGCTCAATAAAAACAATAAAAAAAGAAAGAGAAAAGAAAAGATAATCCAAGGGAATTCTAGTATGTTCCAGGAGCACACAAGTTTTTCTGTTTATTCAAGTCTTTTGTATCTAAAAGATTTTATTTTGGTTAACTCTATTAACTTCAGAGTTCTTGAGGTGAGAGCTCATTAATTATTTCTTTTTGGTCCTCCTATCAGGCGTAGTGCTTAGACACCAAAGATGCTTAAACTACTAGTTAACTGAATTAATGAAGGGCGATATGGGTTCTTGCCTTATCTCTCTCAAAAACAACCCACTTGATCTGTCCCCAACAGACCTTCTAGTCTCTGTTTTCTTTTTCTATATGTGTACATATGAGAGTGTGTAGTGTGTGTGTGTGTGTGTGTGTGTGTGTGTGTGTGTGTGTGTGTGGTATAGGCATGTGCCCCTATGTACAGAGGCCAAAGGTGGGACACTCTCTTCCTGCTTTCAATCCTTTGAGACAGGGTTTTCAACTGAATCTGGAGCAAGGCCAGCTATCAGCAAATTCCAGGAATCATCTGCCTCTCCCCATCCCCACCCCCAGCATTAGGGTTACAAGGTCATGTAGCCACACCTGGCTTTTTGCGCGGAGTGTGGGATTTGAACTTGGGTTCTCATACTTGCACACACTCCTACCCGCTGAACTATTTCCCCAGGCCTGCTGTATTTGAAGACCTAGGTGGACATGGAGAGTGAAAGCGAGGATAAAAATTGTCCTTGTTAGGCTGGGGATATCATTGGCCAGGCACTTGTCTAGTATAACAAGAGTTTTGCTTCAGTTCCTAGTGCCAGGTTGGAAAAAAAAAAAAAAAAAAAAAAAAACTGGTCAGGAAAATTCTTGATTAAAGTATGCAGAATAGTTCTGAGTGAAAATAACATAAGTGGCACCTTAAGTCTGATTTGAAGAACTCTTTCTCAGGAGTGTGGTGGTTTGAATGAGAATGGCCCCCATAGGCTCCCATGGTTCGAAAGTTTGGTTCCCAGTGAGCAGAACTGTTTGGAGATGATTAGGAGGTGCGGATTTGTTGGACAAGGTGTGTCACTGGAGTGGACATTGAGGTTTCAAAAGCTAAGTCAAGCCCAGGCTGTCTTCTGCAGCCTGAGAATCAGATGTGAGCTCTCAGCTACTTTGCCAGCACCAAGTTCCGGCTGCCACGCTCCTTGCCATGATGATCAATGATTAACCCCCTAAAACTTAAGCAAGACCCAGTTAAACGTTTCCCTCTAGAAGTTGCCTTGGTCACGGTGCCTGTTCGCATCAATAGAACAGTAACTAAGACAATTTGCTCCAGCTTTGTGGTTATGTCACGAGTGCTGGCGTTGGTTCGGTGGTGAGGAGAGGCCAGTGCAGCAGAGGCCGGGCACCGTCTGAGGTGAGAGACCCTGATGACACTTTCAGGCACTGGCCACCAGCACAGCCTTGGAGAGATCCATGCAGGATGTATTGTACATAGGAGTGACCTAAAGAAGACAATCTCATCAGAGGCATGTGTGTGCGGGTGCCCATATAGTGCATATGTGTGTGTGTGTGTGTGTAGGCCAGAGGTTGACCTCAGGTGCTGTCCCTCAGTAGCCATTTTATTTGTATTCTGAAATAGGCTCTCACGTAGGCTTGGATCTCTGCAGGTAGGCTGGCCGGCCAATGAGAAGCAGGGCTCCATCTGTCTCTGCCTCCTCGGCACTGAGGTCATTAGTGCCACACACCCCACTCTCCAGGAGGTGCTAGGGAGTGAACCTGCCTCCTCATTCTTTACAGAGCAAGCACTTTACCTGCTCCCCAGCTCCTCATCTGAATTTTGGCCTCTGACGTCATGAAAGGTTTATGGTATAATTTATGGCTTTTCAAATACATTTTAGCTTATATGACTAAAGTTTGCTGGTTTATTATATAAAAAAACAAACTTAGCTCTGCAAAAACATATGCTTGCCATATATAATTGAACTTAATGGCTATCTAAAGCCTTCCTTCTGCCTTGGTCTGAAAGCACTTCTTAGAGCTGCTGTAGAGGAAGAAGGGCTCGAGTCGTATTAAGGAAGAGCTGGGAGGAGGGAGAGCTGTGGGGAGCGCCTGTAATTTCATACATTTCATGCATTTTAGATGCAAGTAGGAAAGGCTGGGGTGTACTTCAGTGGAAAAGCACTGGCCTAGCTTGTGCAAAACTCTGGATTGAATCCTCAACACTTCACCAACTAAACAAGGAAACAATTACATACAAGCGGAACTTCCTTCGAACCGGCTGCAGGCTCTGGTAGCCACTCTGTCTCCTCTGGATCCTTCACTGCGGTCAACACAGATATCTGCCTTAGGTAAATCTCTCGAAGGCCTATGGGACAGCTACATATAATCTACTGATCAGAACTGCTGACCCCAGAGACAGTGAGATGGTTCTCCATCTGCCAAGGTTGACAATCTCAGTTCCACATGGTGGAATGAGAAAACTGACTCCTACAAGTGGTCCTCTCCCTTCAGACACTGTGGTAATTCATGTCCTCCTCCCCATAATACAATAAACAAATTAAAATGTAATTTTAAAAGAAAAAAGGATTATTCCCATGGTGGTATATGTATGTCTTTTTCTGTCCTGTCAGCCAGTTCCCGAATAACGACGTGGAGACTTATTATCAATTATGAAAGCCCAGCCTTAGCTTACGCCTGTCCCACTAGCTCTTGTAACTCAAATTAACCCTTTATATTAATCTACATTCTGCCTCATGTCTTTTTACATTATCCCTGTACTGCCCATCCTGCTTTCTCAGTGCATCTAGCTTCTCCTGAACGCTTGGGTTCCTCCTCCTCTTTCTCTCTTCGCCTGCCTATACCTCCTGTCTAGTTAATGGCCGTTTAGCACTTTATTAAACCAATCACAGCAATATACCTTCACACGGTGTACAGATATCACACAACACATGTGTGTAACCCCAGCTTACTTTACAACATAAGGAATAGTAAGGTTGAGGCTAGCCTGGGCAGAAATTCAGCAAGATCATACTTCAAAATAAAAAAGGTTTTAAAGGGTTGGGGAGTGATCTCAGTAGAATGATGCTTACCTAACATAATCAAGATCCTGTCTTGTTCCCAGTATTTCAACCAACCAATCAAAATTATTCCCTACAAGACACATCACAAACTCACATGGTGGAGTACCCCCAAATCTGCCAGGGCAGGGCTACAGTGTTCGGCTACTCGAGAGAGACCTCAAGACCAAACTGAGGACATTTTGACAAGAAGACTCTATCTTGGCCTTGTGTGCCTCTTTCTTTACAAGACTCTTCATGTGTTGTGGCCTTCTTTCTTGCTGCCTCCTGAGTCCTGTGAGAGTGTGGAGAAGACCTGGTTGCCTTCTCCTTTCCCTCATGGCCCTCCTCACCACTATTGCCTCATGTCCTTGGACCACACAGGGAAAGTAAGACAACAGTAGGGTATCCACCAGAGGGAACTGTTGGGAGTCTTCATTAGCCAGCTGGCAACTCTCCTGGGCTGGGATCCTAGTGTAGCCCTGAGCCTTTCTCAGGATGAACTTTTAAGCACAAAACAAAACAGAACACACACACACACACACATCCTGGGTTGACATCCTTCAGTTAACAAGAACGGTTAGCCAGAAACAGAACGACAGAAGCCAAAAAGCAAGGTTAGTACATTCAGGGACTTTCCCAGAACTCTGACTTTTGATGGATTAGGTCTTTGTTTTCACGTTGGCAGGTGGTGCTGTCCATGTGCGGTATTGTACGGCCTGATGGTACTTCTATCATTGAGTCAGTTGTGTTAAGGTCTGGGGGCCTGCTACAACAATGACCCTCTATTCTCAGATTCCTCAAAGCAGTTCTTTAAATGGTAATGCATGAGGTCCTAACATTCCTCTGTTCATTCTTGGAACTCTGGGAGTAGAAGGTGTAGAGGCCAGACCCTGCCTTCGCCTCCCCCAGACTCTTGTCTCAGTGGACAGATCTTTTCTTTCTCTTCTCTTCTCATCCCTTCTCTTGCCTTTTCTATTTTCTGAGGAAGGATCTCACGTATTTCAGGCTGGCCTTGCACTAGATATATAGCCAATGATGATTTTGAGTCTCTGGTCCTTCTGCCTCTACCACCTGAGTCCTGGGATTATAGTCACATGCCACCATACCCAGGACCCTGTGCATGTCTGACAAGCGTCCTATCAAATATACTACAACCCCAGATGGGAGATTTTCAGTCAACAGTAGTGACAGGCAGAGGGGCCCTGGGGCCTTCAGAACATTCTCTGGACATTTGCAACTGCGGGAGTGAAGAAATTTACCTGTTGAGTGTTTAAATTGCTCACATTTTTTCCAACAGATGAAGCATGGTCTGTGTCCCATGGACTCGTTCTATCCCTGTAAAAGTCTATCTCTGTCTTATCAGCATCAGTTACAGGGTCAATGGCTTTGGAGGTCATTGAAGATAGACTCCTATTGCTCACAGTTGGCTTTGTAAGAAATAAAATCTGATTCTCATTCTCAAAATAAAATGTCTTGAGTCAGCTTTGGTCTAATTACAGATACACAAAAATCAACCCCCACAAAACTCTGCTAGTCTAGTTACCCCCCCTCAAAAGTAGGAGTTTAGGGTAAGAGGTTATTATAGTCAAGCTCACCTAACCCGAAGATACAACACAATCATGAGCCTGATAAGCTTTGAAACAAGCAGGATGTAAGACAGAGATGAACCCATTGTACTGACTGGTGTCTTGTCAATGTGACACAAACTTGAGTCATCTGGGAAGAGGAAACCTCAATGGAGAAGATGCCCCCAGCAGACTGGCCAGCGGGCAAGCCTGTGGAGTATTTTTTTGATTAATGACTGATGTGGGAGGACATAGCCCATCATGGGCAGTGCCATCCCTGAACTGGTGACCCTGGTATAAGACAGCAAGATGAGTGAGTTATGAGGAGCAAGGCAGGAGGGACATTCTTCCACAGATTCTGCTGAAGTTCCTGCCTTGAGTTCCGTTCTGGACTTCCCTCAGTGACAGAGTGTGAGCCGTGAGTTAATGATTGAAATAAATCCTTTCCCCTGCAAGCTGCTTCTGGTCAGGGTGTTTTATCACAGCAAAAGAAATCCGAGCGACGATAACCAGGCACAGTATTTGTTAAGAAGGAGACCTGTGAGACTCTGCCTTCCTGATTACTCAGCGGAAGAGGAAATCAAGGAAGGGACCTGCGTTAGGGTTTGAAAACTGTCCTCTGCCCTCAATGAGCAGGCCTGACATCCTGGGACGGCACCTGGTTTTGTAAAGTCACAAAAGCACTGCCTTGCTGTCACTACTCTCAGTCCCTAGTGTTCTTATTAGGAAGTGAGAGTTCTCTTATTAGAAGGTGTAAGTCTCTGTTTCCCATTGTACATTCTCAGGTTGGCTTTTATTGTGTGATGCTATTCCTGGGGCTCCACAAACAAATGTTCTCTTACCCCAGGGAATCAATTACAGATGAAAATGTGGACACCACTAAGGTCCTGTTTTGATGAACCACGAAGTGTTACTGGGTCTTCTTACAGGAAATGGGTGAAGGGTTACTTACAAGACTCAAGACAGCCATATCACCAAAATCCCACCCCAGCATGGATGACAGCCCACTATAGCTGGAAACTTGGAGCACAGTGCCCAGTCACAGGTAGCCCAACAGATTAAAGAGTATTCTTTCCAGGTAGTACTTCAGTTGGTCTGGGCCTGTCACAGGCAGCTCAGTTCTCAGCTTTCTCAACAGTCCTTACTGCTTATATCTGTGTGGAGAGGGAGGAGCCTAGTCTATCTGGCTGGTTTCAGGGACTTCCTGAAACTACTGAGTTGTTTACTTCCTGAGCTTAATACCCTGCATTTTGACTGTTTCACCTCCCAGTAAACATCCTGTTGTGTTTTCCTGAGCTTCCCTCCAACATGGAAATGATGCATGGTAGCTTTATGTTATTTTCCTAAAGACTTTGGAACAGACAGCAGTGTGTGTGTTCATACACATACTTGCGTGTACACATGCAAATGGTGACCATATTCCTTAACACCATTCACTTTGGCTCTTTTAGGTCTCTCACTGGCCTGCGACCACAGGCTGGAACGAGCAGCCCAGTGATTCTCTTGCTCTGCTTGCCCAGTGGTGGGGTTAGAGATGTCCACCATGGCTGGCTCTTTAAAATTTTTATTTATATGTATGGATATTTTGCCTGTGTATATGTCTGTGTACCATGTACATACCTGGTGCCTGAGATGGACAGAAGGGAGTATCAGATCCCCTGAAATGTGAGTTATTATGTGGGTTCTGGGGACTGAACATGGGTCCTCTGGAACAGCAACCAGTGCTCCATCACTGAGCCTTCTCTCTAGGCCCTTGGCTTCAAATGTTTGTCTTAATTACATTTATTTGTACATCTATTTATTTAGGGAGTATGCTGTGTGCTTTTATGTCACTGCATTAGTGTGAAAATCAGATGATGGCTCTCAGAATTTACTTCTCTTCTTATGCTGTGTGGGTCTTAGGAACCAGACTTAGATGGACAGGTTTGTGCTAAGCACCTTGCCCTGGGAGCCATCTTGCTGGTTGGCATCTGTCTGTCTGTTTGTATTTCTTTTTTCTTTCCTTCTTTCTTTCTTTTTTCTTTCTATCTTTCTTTCTTCCTCCTTCCTCCCTCCCCTTCCTTCCCTCTTCCTTCCCTCCTTCCTTCCTTCCTGTAATGAGGGACTAGAACTCAGGTCCTCCTGCTTGCTCAGAAGTCCTTTCACCAGCTGGGCTCTCTCCCCAACCCCAGACAGCATTCTGTATCCCTGGCTGGCTTAGACCGCTCTGTAGCCCAAGATGGCCTTTAACTAGCAATTCTCCTGGTTCTGCCTACCAAGTACAGGGATTATGGGTATACTGTGCCATACCCCAGTCCATTCCAATTAATTCTTAAGGAATCTGGCAATTTGTACACCTTTGTTCTTTACCAGAAAGCCTCCAGCTAGATAGATAGTAATTTTGTGCTTTTTTTTTGGCCAGCTTAGAGAGTCATGTCTCCATACAGAACCAGAGAGAGACTCAGATCCATTCTTTTGACCACGAATTGAAGTCCTGCAGGTTCAAAACTGGTTTTCAAGTTGCTGAAGGAGGGCTTATGAAGAAGGGATAGCCCCAGTGACCTGACCTGCTGCCTAATGCTGTTGGCTGGCAACAGGCCCAGACTGGGCCACTCACAAGCCTTACCCTGATGCCTTGGATCTAGAAACAGGTGGAAGTGAGTCTTTGCTACCACCAGAAGTAAAAACCACAGGGTATCTTTCAGTGGCACGCCTTCCCTCACCTGAACCAGCAAAGACCGAGGAAACCAGAAGAACCGAGAAAGCCTGCCCATGAAGGAGGGGCAGCATTTGCATGTGTTTCCAGTAACTGCTGGGGCGCTGCTGTTTTCTCATTGAGTTCGGAGAAGATCATCAGGGTGACTTCCCCCTTCAGGAAATGCACAACTGAGTTGGGTTTCTGCCTCTTGCAGTCAAAGAGGTAGAGGGAAATGTAAGTAATTCCTGACTTCACTGTAGAAAGAAAGAACACTTTCGAAACTGTATAAAGAGGCTGCCGGGGACTGGAGAGATGGTCCAGTAGTTAAGAGCACTGGCTGATCTCCCAGAGGACCCAGATTTGATGCTCAGTACCCGCATGATGGCTTACAACACTCTGTGACTCCAATTCCAAGGGACCCAATTCCCTCTTCTGGCTTTTTGATAACTGGAACACAAACCATACATGCAGGCAAAATACCCATACACAGAAAGTAATAGAACAAAAGAGAAGGAGGAGGAGGAAAAGATGTTGGAAGCCAGCCAGGACTACCTTTGCTTTGTGATAACAGCTCGACATTTTGAAATATTTTTTCTTCCACTTTCCTACAGATAAGCGTGAATTAAATCATGATTTTTAAAGCCCATGCCCTTATCACTTACAGATTATACTGTAGGCATTTCTATGTCAACATCCTTCAAACTGTAAGTATTACCCATGGTAATTAATATCTTTGATAGGGATCCAACTATGTGGGTATGAGTGCAAGAAACAACTCCACTTGGCTCTTTCCATGTCTAAGAATAAGATCTGTGATGTAATTAATAGGAAAGAAGAAAGTTGGTCAATAACAAGAGGCAACAGTGATCTCTGTCAAGTGGGAGAGAGGAAAAGACCCTGTATAATGCAGTTTCCTTGGGAAATATATCACTGGTAAAAAGCCAGTGTTTTCTTTTCTTCTTCACCATTTACCCAAACAGAGGGAAGTGGTTCTAGAGAGAAAATGTCAACATTTTCTAAGC
This sequence comes from Dicrostonyx torquatus, assembly GCA_028555095.1. Lineage (NCBI taxonomy): Eukaryota > Metazoa > Chordata > Mammalia > Rodentia > Cricetidae > Dicrostonyx > Dicrostonyx torquatus. Next base: position 2,844,269 of record JAQHUG010000237.1, on the reverse strand, counting down.
AGCTCCTTAGCTGCTTAACAAACTCAGCTGCTTAACTGTAACAGGTACTGGGCTGTGCACGTTACACAAAAGAGTCCTTTAAAAGTATTCAAATATTTGCCAGGTAGTGGTGGTGCACGCCTTTAACCCCAGCACTCGGGAGGCAGAGGCAGGCGGATGTCTGTGAGGTCAAGGCCAGCCTGTTCTACAAGAGCTAGTTCCAGGACAGGATCCAAAACTACAGAGAAACTCTGTCTTGAAAAAACAACAAAACAAAACAAAAGTATTCAAATATTTATCTGTAATATTGAGTTAGCAAATGGGTATTTCTAAGTCCCTTATTGATACTGTAAGAGAAAAGATACCAGTATAAGCCTGGGCAGAGTGTCATGGTAGATGAGTATTTATGAAACTAGTATTATGTTAATATAAAAGTTATGATGAAGTACCCAGGAGGGTCCCAGGCTTCCTGACTTGCCTTCCCTGGCTGGAGGCTGCACTCTATAAACCTCATGGTTGGCAGCTGAGTAGCACATAGATAGCTTCTGACCTGGGAACCTTTCTCAAGACTCTCTGGGCATTGCTTTCATTTTGTGAAGGCAGACAGGGCTAGTGATGAAGGTCCCAAAAGGGAACTCACAACTTTAATGTTGTAGTAGGCTGCTTGTTTGTTTCCCAGCCACTCAGACCCAAAATAATCACACAGAAACTATATTAAGTAAATCACTGCTTGGCCTATTAGCTCTAACTTCTTATTGGCTACCTCTTACATCTTAATTTAACCCATTTCTAGTAATCTATGTATCGCCACATGACTGTGGCTTACCAGCAAGTTTCCATCCACTGGCTGTCTCTGGCGGGGCTACATGGCTTCTTCTGACTCTGTCTTCTTTCTCCCAGCATTCAGCCTAGTCTTCCCTGCCCATCTCTATTCTGCCCTGCCAGAGGCAAAAAGTAGATTCTTTATTAATCAATGGTAATCACAGCATACAGAGGGGATTCCCACATCACTCTAAGGGTAATCAGAAGGCCCTGTAGCTCTTAAGCTGCTAAATTCTCTCTGCTCTGGTTGCTCCCTTGGAAAATGTCTTTTCATAATCCCTAACTATAATCTATAATCATTTTTCCTTATGCCCACAGGTAAGTGTAGTATTCACCCCCATCAAGGAAACCTCTCTTTGCAACAGATGGAGATCATTACAGAAAACCACAACCAATCAAAATGTAGAGTGCTGAAGTCCAGTGGATACACCCAGAAAACACTCCTGCACCTAAGGGTCAGTGTTGCAGGGTATTTGTTTATGCTATGTGACGATGTGTCTATGTTTTGCCTCACCCGCCTAAGGCGCCTGAGCAGTTAAATAAAGAGCTGAATGGCCAATAGCCAGGCAGGCAGGCGAGAATATGTGGGTTTCTCTTCCAGGCAGAGAAAGGAACTCAGGGGTTAGAATCTGGTATGGCAAGAGACGCCAGTGACACACAGAGGGAGTTGGACATATGGGATGGAGGAAAGGTAAAAAGCCACGTGGTAGAATGTACGATAATAGAAATCGGTTAATTTAAGTTATAAGAGCTAAAGCCAGGTGGTGGTAGCACACACTTTTATTCCCTGCACTCGGGAGGCAGAGACGGGTAGATCTCTGTGAGTTCAAGGCCAGTCTGGTCTACAGAGCAAGTTCCAGGAAAGGCTCCAAAACTACAGAGAAACCCTGTCTTGAAAAACAAACTAGCAAACAAAAAACAAACAAACAGTAATCAAACAAACAAATAAAGTTTTAAGAGTTAGTCGGGAATAAGCCTAAACTAAAGGCCAAGCTTTCATAATTTGTAATTAATCTCTGTGTAATTATTTGGGGACTGGTGGTTCAAAGAAAGTTCAATGAGAAAGACTGGTACATGTGGAGGCCGGGCTGTATATGCAAACATAGGGTCTGAGAAAACTAAGAAAAGTCCAGGACATAGAGACCACTGCTTGCAGACATACAGAGGTGTGGCTCCTTTAAGAGGCCCTGCTATGCAGCTAAGCACTTGAATGGCACTCTACTAGAAAGAATGGGAGACTTAGATAGAAACACCTGTCATAGCATGAACCCAGCAACTCTGCAGAGCTGGGGCAGAGCAGAGCCAGCTACCAGGACCATGTGCTAAGCAGGGCCACGAAAGGTTTAGCTCACATGGTCAGAGACTGCTGCAGGCACATAATAAAGCCAGGTTTGAAAATGTCCTTATGTGCTGATGAAAGAAAAAAAAATAGAAAAAAATAGTCTAAAAATAATAAAGTCTTTAAAGAGAGAGTAAAATCATGTAAAAAAAAAAAGCCACATACAGGTGGGGAACCCACAGGGCATCTGGATCCTGTACATTTCTTTGTTGACTTTGAATTCTGGATGCTGATGTGTGAAGGACAAACACTGCTTAGAGACATAGGATTGTAGGAAAAAGCTGCTAAATTAAGCCAAGCTCTACAGTTGTCTTAAGTTCAGAATGGAAGTCAGGAAATGTGCTGCATTTGGGGTCCTCGTGACTTATTATTACACGCCATTCTTTCATATGGCATGGATGGAGATTTATATTACAGTTTGGTTACGCAGTCCAAGTGGACTTATAAAGTTGACAGATAGCCGGGCGGTGGTGGTGCACGCCTTTAATCCCAGCACACGGGAGGCAGAGGCAGGCGGATCTTTGTGAATTTGAGACCAGCCTGATCTACAAGAGCTAGTTCCAGTGCAGGCTCCAAAGCCACAGAGAAACCCTGTCTTGAAAAACCAAAAATTAAATAAATAAATAAATAAATAAAGTTGACAGATGCCTTTTACCTGCCCAAACTTAGAAGAGAAAATCATCTTTAGCTGATTTGTGCACATTCAATATTTATGTTAATGCAGATACGTATGTTAGCTTTAAAAGTTTGTATATTTTCAGAACAAAAGGACCAGACACAAATGAAGAAGACAAGTAGCCCAGGTGGTCCAGTCTCTTGGAGTGCCTCTGTTGCAGTTTCCTCAAAACTCTGCATCCAGAACAACTTCAAAGCTGCTAGCTGAGATGGTCCAGCCTCATAGACTATTTCAGCCGGGACTCCAGAGTAGCACTGCACCTGCCCATCACTCTGAGACTGGACGGCAAATGATACAGCTAGTTCTCCCTGGACCTGACCACTGTCCCAACTTTCTCAGGACCTCCTAAAGATGCTGTTGCCCCCAAACAACAGGAAGTAATTTTCAAAACATGATGCCCATATTCCCAAGAGGTACGGGGGAGGGGAAGGTGGATTTTGGTCATTTGGTGGGTTATGGATGTTTGTCATTATTTAGGGGATTAGTTGCAAGTTGTTATTGGTCATGATAAGGGAGGAAACTAAGCAAAGAATTCAGGGATCTCTTTCTGCAATTAAAAAGGAGGAATATAGGAATGATAGGATAAAAGGGTAGATTATTTAATCTACTTTTAAACTAAAAAGCAACTATTAATCTCAAATATTTTACCTTGGCATAGATTGTGTATATTGATACAAATTTTTGTTAGAACATACTGTATATGTGTTTCTACTCTTGTTTAAGGTATTTTTTTAATTATTTATTTATTATGTATACAATATTCTTTCTGTGTGTATGCCTGAAGGCCAGAAGAGGGCACCAGACCTCATTCCAGATGGTTGTGAGCCACCATGTGGTTGCTGGGAATTGAACTCAGGACCTTTGGAAGAGCAGGCAATGCTCTTAACCGCTGAGCCATCTCTCCAGCCCTGTTTAAGGTATTTTTGTATATTGATACAAATTTAAAGTTATTTTTATTACAACATACTGTAAGGTATTGTACCTATGCAACTCATTTTAAAATGTAATATAAAGTTCTAGCCCTTGAAAGCTATTATTTTAAACTATTTAGGAAAATTAAGACATACAGGATAGTAGTCAGTCACCTATCGCAATCAAACTTGTAGTCATGTTAAGTGTATTTTCAAGGTAAAACAGTGGTATGGGATTCCCCTCTGTAGGCTGTGAATTCCATTGATGAATAAAGAAACCGCTCTGAGCCAATAGCAGAGCAGGACAGAACAGAGGTAGATGGGGGGGGGACACGGGTGACGGGGGACAGGGACGACTAAACTGAATGCTGGAAGAAGGAGGGCGGAGTTTAAAGAGAAGCCATGTAGCCCCACTGGAGACAGATGCCGGAACTTTACCCAGAAAGCCACTGCAACATGGTGATATGCAGATTAATGGAGATGGGTTAAATTAAGATGTAAAAGCCAGTCAATAAGAAGTTAGAGCTAATAGGCCAAGCAGTGATTTAATTAATACAGTTTTTGTGTGGTTATTTCGGGGCTGAGCAGACTAAAAACAGAAAAGAACACCACAATGATAACTGGAAGTAGAGCTGAAACTGTTCAAGTTTTTCATTAAATTTAAACTCATGTTAATTATGTAAAGAAATAAAAGAAAATGTATCTTATAATAAATGGACCGTATTTGGAATCCCATCCCATTTTAATAAATTTTCTTGCCCAGTTCAGTATCTCTGTCCAATTCTTTCTTCTGAGATGAAAGAACCAGGGTACCAATTTAGCACTCCTCAAAATCCACTGTTATCAGCTGGTGAGCCAGACAGGAAGGTAAAACCAGTGAACCCAGCCCCAGGGACTCAGTCCGGGAACCCAGAAGGGCCTGTCTAGAGCTGTGAATTTGTAGTCAGTCTCAAACTTCTTTTCAGAATGAAAGCAATACAGCAGTGCTGTGCTTAATCTGACTTGTCCGCCTAATATGGTTTAGAATCACACAGAAATGAGTCTCTAGACACATCTGCAAAAGGTTCTGGATTAGGCTAGTTAAGGCAGGAAGATTCGTCCTCAGTGTGACTGCTGTCCTGGACTGAATGAAAAGGAGCTAAGCAGCAGCATTCACTGCTCTCTGTGTCTGGACTGTGGATGCTGTGGGACGGTCTGCCTCTGGCTCTCTGTGTCTGGACTGTGGATGCTGTGGGACGGACTGCCTCCGGCT
>JAQHUG010000237.1:2825002-2838955 GCA_028555095.1 Dicrostonyx torquatus | reverse complement strand
GGCTCTCTGTGTCTGGACTGTGGATGCTGTGGGACGGTCTGCCTCTGGCTCTCTGTGTCTGGACTGTGGATGCTGTGGGACGGATTGCCTCCGGCTCCTGCAGTCATGCCTACCCTCTTCCCCTCCTTGATGGACTGTATCCTCAAACAGCCAAAATAAACCCTATTCTCCTTAAATAGATTTTGCCAGGTATTTTGCTTCATGGATCAGAAAACAAATGATAGCAGTTCCATCTTAAATTGCTTGCGCCACAGGGATTCCATCAAGGTTCTACTACAGGGGATCCAGATCGCCTCTCTTATCCTCTCACCCTATATGATAAGTTTCCTGGTCCCTCTCAGGCAGGGACAGCAGCCCTAAATAACACAGAAGTTGTTACAGAAGACAGACTGGTCCTTCAGCACACACCCACACTTACATGCACAGACGCATAAACACATGCACACACACTCACACATGTGCATGTATATGCACACAAACACATACACAAACACACACACACCACTCACATGCGCACGTACATGCACAGACACACACACACCAACACTCCAAAGACTTCTGTAACCACAGCTCTCAGGAAAGAGTCGGGGCAGAATAGTGGGGACAGTAAGATCCAGAAAGCTTTAGTCAAAGACTGCAGAACTAACATGTGACAAAAAACAAGTTGACAAAGGGGAAGACTGGAAACCCTTGGCTGAGACTGGCTGAAACTGACTCATAACACAGGCATAGGCACAGGAGCGCTCCCGAATGTTGAGAGTCAACCACATAGCACTGGGTGGAGCTTTGAGATGTTAATGAGCAATGTTCTGCATCCACAAAGTCATGTACAGAACCACAAAACACCCAAGCTATGAAATAAGCCAGAGAGCCTGTGCTCTGCAAGAAGTCAAAAGGGCCTGCCCTAAGGGAGCAGCAGAGGCCCAACACTTCCTGCAGAGGGGCCGCAAGCTGCAGAATGAACTCTTCCTTTCTTCTCCAACTTGCTTTCCTGCTTGCAAGTGTAGCTTCTAATAAACAATCCTGGCTTAGAAGTATAGCCTTTCTGAATAAATTTTCTGATTTTTCTTGCTAAAAACAAAACATGGTAAGTGGCATTTTAGAAAGACCCCGCCTACAGAAAGGTGATCAGATTGGAGAGAAACAGATAAAAAGGAGGTGCGAAAGAGGTTTCCAGAGCAGTCCAGGTACACCCGGGGACCAGCCTGGGAACACTTGAGATGATGAGAAGAGGGAGGACACAGAAGACGGGAGAAAGACTCGATAAATCTTGAGGGTCAGTTATGGGTGGGAAGTAAGAGGAGGTGGGGAGGTGGGGAAGTAGGGAGGGGGGTTGTGGTGAGGTAGGAGGTGGGGAGGTGGGGAAGTAGGGAGGGGGGTTGTGGTGAGGTAGGAGGTGGGGAGGTGGGGAAGTAGGGAGGGGGGTTGTGGTGAGGTAGGAGGTGGGGAGGTGGGGAGGGGATGATTGGGCAGGAAGGAAGAGAAAAGAATGGAAGGGGAGGGGAGGGGAGGGCTGGAAGGGAAAGGAAAAGGAAAGATTTGGAGGCCATTTGTGTATAGGCAAGAAATAAGGTTTTGGGGTTCACTTGTACGTACAAGGTTATGAAACCTGGGCTGGGCAAGGCATTTTCCACCAAGCCCGATGATGTGAGGTCAATCCTTGGAACTCACGTGGTAGAAGGAGAGGACTGACTCCCGCAAGTTGCTCTCTGGCTGTAACATGAGGGGCCTGCCCATTGGAGTTTCTGTCCTGCCCAGTACCCCACAGCCAGCAAGCCCCAAAGAAAGTCACACAGAGAGTCTACATTAGGTTATACACTGATTGGTCCATTAGCTCAGTCTTCCTACCAGCTCCCATAACTTATATTAACCCATTGTCAGCCACATGGCCAGTACCTTGTCTCAGCTGGGCAGCTTACATGTTGCCTCCTTGGAGATCTGCGCAGGAATGCCAGGGAAGCTTCCTGCTTTCCAGAGGTTCTCATTGCCCTGCCTCTACTTCCTGTCTGGTTGACCCGCCTATACTTCCTACCTGGCCAATCAGTATTTATTTAAAACATGATTGACTGAACAGACAAGTCTCCTGCACCATCTGGCCTCCACTCCTGGCATGACATGTGCCCGCATGCACACACGAAGTGCACACAAGATAGAAAAAGCTATGGAAAAGAAACAGGATGGAGGCTGAGAGGAGAGCCTGGGGCCGCAGGTGTAGCTCAGTAGTAGAAAGCTTGTGTAGCATGCAAGATGCTTTGGGTTTGACTCCCGCCAACCCTCCCAAAAGAAAGTTTGGCTAGACAGTGAAGGGCAGAAGTTGGGGTGGGGTCCTCGCTTGAGGAAGAGGAGAGAACCATGACATGGGTGCTGGGCCAGGTTGGGTTGCTGTTCACATACAGAGTGAGGAAATTAAGGAGCTGGGAAACAAAAGAGAGAGCTGAAGTTTCCTGAACAGTCAAGAAACGGCAGCCAGGGCCCAGCTGCAAGGACTAACTGTGGCTAGGAGACAATGGGCAAGACAAATGGGAGAGACGCATTAGGAACCCAGAGGTGATCCAGAGAGTGCGGCAGGAGCCCTGGCCCCATGAATGTCCCAGTGGAGCATGCAAGAAGAGTAAAGGCTCTCTTTTCTCTCTCTTCTGTAATAGAATTGCTCTTCTAATCCCTAGGAAGGTCTCCATTTCCAAATAGCAGAGGCCTCTTATCCTAACATAATGTACCCGAGATGCACTTCTCCACATGCATGGCTGTTGCTTTTTATTTTTCTGTCATTAAACCTGCTTTAATGAATCTCAAAACTCTGTGACAGATTTTTGGCCAAATTGTTTCCATTAAAAAGAACTGATTTTAAGGCTGGGCGATGGTGGTACAAGCTTTTAAAACCAGTACTCAGGAAGCAGAGGCAAAGGGATCTCTGTGAGTTTGAGGCCAGCCTGGTCTACAAGAGCTAGTTCCAGGACAGGCTTTAAATCTACAGTGAAACCCTATCTTAAAAAACCAAAAAAAAAAAAAGGACTGATTTTAAAAATTAATAACTTAAAATTGCTCCACCACACACAAGGTCCACAAAATATTCTCCTTCCCAATGGGTGGTAATGGTACACACCTTTAATCCCAGCACTTGGGAGGCAGAGGCAGGAGGATCTCTGTGAGTTCGAGGCCAGCCTGATCTACAAAGATAGTTCCAGGACAACCAGGAGTGTTACACAGAGAAACCCTGTCTCGAAGAAAAAAACTAACAAATCACAACAACAACGAAAACATTCTCCTTCCCTTCCAACAGTTTTACAACTCATTGTTATCAGTGACCCGTCTTTGACTACTAAACATCAATGTGCAGCTGAGTCAAACAGGTCTGGGACTGTTCCTCCACCAATGACTAAGACATCAGTGTCAGGTGTTAGGGATAATATTCATTTAGCCTCCCGAGATTTCTGGGCAGCTTGGTGACCTTGCCAGCCTTCTTGTTAATGGCTTTGATGACACGCACGAACAGCAAAATCCAGGGAAGGAGAGTCAGAGAAACTCTCAGCATACACAGGCTGGCCTGGGTCATTTCAACAATGGCTCCATCTCCAGATTTCAGTCATTTAGGACCATCCTCCAGCATCTTACAGGAATAGCAGCCATACCATGTGGTGGTGGCGCATGCCTTTAACCCAGCACTCGGGAGGCAGAGGCAGGCAGATCTCTGTGAGTTCGAGGCCAGCCTGGTCTACAGAGTGAGTTCCAGGACTGGCTCCATAGCTACTGAGAAACCCTATCTCAAAAAAACCAATAAAGAAAAATAAAACAAAACAAAGAATAGTACTCAGTCTTTTCTTTAAACTCAGCAAACTTGCATGCAATCTGAGCCACAGGACAACCCAGGGCAGGGCCATAACCTGCACTAATTTGCCCTGGATGGTTCAGGATAATCGCCTGAGCAGTGAAGGCAGTGGCTTCCACTAGTGGGTCCTTTAGCTGTCACCAGTAACACTGACACATCTACCATCTTTAACACGTTATGTACATCGAAGCCCAGACTGTCCCCCCCAAAAGAGCTTTACTCACAGCCTCGTGGTGCATTCCATCAGACTTTTCATGCCTTGAACCCAGGCATATCATCATTTGCCTCCTGCACGTTGTCACCATTCCACCCAGAACACGGCACAAACGTTACTGTGTCAGGGCTATAACCAACTTTCTTAATGTAGGTCCTGACTTCCTGAACAGCATCCTTTCATCTCTTCTGGCTGTAGGGTGGCTCGGTGGAGTTTGGCATGGACCACACATCGACCACTGCTGCTTGACAAAGCTCCAGCATTGCGACATTGCAAATTACAGCTCTCCAGCACCTTAGAACTTTCATTTTTAATGATTCTATGTCTTATGGGATTTTCCTAATTCCTTTTCCTTTAGGAAATTTTGTGTGAGCTTTGGTGAGGGATGAAATAGAATCAATGGCAGCCTCTAAACAAAATGATTCTTTGGGAAAAAATCCCCATCACAATGGAACTGTATAGCATGACGGCTCTGCCTACTGCCCCACACAGGACTCCTCATTGTGCCTCCCCCTCCCCATCACACCAAGAATAGAGAAGTTAAAGATTTACTAACTGGGCATACCTGGTCCCAGGGATGAAAAACACATGGTAGAGAGAAACAATGGGTCCAGACCCAGAGCCTGAGGCCATTAAGGGCAAATGTTTAGCTAATAAGTATAGAATAGTGCCCATGATTCATGGTTTACTGGATGAATGGCAAGACCTGGAATGCTCCATGAGGAACAGATTCCTTTAAGAACTCAGACTGACTTGATCCCCTCTGCCATATATGGGAGCATACCTTGAAGGGTTCAGCATAGTACGGCATAATGAAAAAGAGTAGTATGTCAGGACCTTCCCTTTTGGGAGGTTCTGAGGGGAGGAAGCCCATATCATAAGACTAAGGTACAGAGGAACACAATTAGGAAACCGTTCAGTGGTTGTCGTGCTGTGTGATACAAACACTATGTCATGCCCCTTGAAGAATGAAAATTGCTTAGGACTCAGTGTATGACACCTCCTGACCACAAGGGCTGAGAGCGTGCAGGAGGAAGTGGAAGAGGGCACCTGGCAGGGCTGCTGAACCTCAGAGGACAATGGGCATTTAGATTCTTGCTAAACTTATTATTACTATTATTATTATTATTCAAGAAAAAATGCTGTAATGCCATTGATGACCATTTTCATCCCGGGATCATTAAATCTGCTTTCAATATTGGCAATGGTTAAACTATTAATGCAATTATAGAGTAGGTAAGGTGAAGCCTATTTTCAACAAACAGGCAGCCATCCCGATTCACCCTCAGATAGCGTCAGTCTCCTTCCCTCGCTGACTCTATACCTCCTCTTTGGGACCTGAACCTGCTGGACTTGGACTCTGGCAGGAATCCATTTTGCTTGCACCAACCATTAGGCAACTTCATGCCCAGTGTGTGAGCCAAAAGCACAGGCTCACGGGCAACTTCATGCCCAGTGTATGAGCCAAAAGCACAGGCTCACGGGCCTGCTCATTCTTGCACATGCCAGCTTCAAACTCACTAACACCAGCAGCAGTGATCAGGACAGCATCATCAACCTGAGATGTATCTGTAATGATGTTTTAATATATTTTATATCATTATGCATTCTGGAGTATCAATAATAGTAGCATAGTGTTTGCTGGTCTCAGATTGCCATAGGGTGATGCCAACAGCGATACCATGCTCACACTCAGCTTTCAGTTTGTCCAAGACCCAGGCATACTTGAAGGAGCCTTTCTCATTACAGAAGCCTCCTTTTCAATTGTACAACGGTCCATTTGTCAACCCACGGCACTGTAGACTAGATGGCCAGCAGTGGTAGACTTGCCCAAGTAGCAACAATGTTGCTGTGTGTCTTTTCCTTCTCGTCTTGGCTTTGAGTTAGCAATCATGGTGATTTTTACAACACCTGCGATTTGACAGCAAATCCACTGCAAAACCAAAATGAAGCAGGCATTGCTTCTTCCGTGTGCATTTGCTAAGCTGAATCAGACAGCCTGGTCATAGAACTAGTCCATCGTGTGAAGCTTAATAGCCAGGAGCCAGAATGGAAAGATGGACCCAGAAAAGAAAACCTGGTCCAAGTGGATAGAGTCTAACAAAAATGTGGGGCACTGTGATCCAAAGTTAGGGAATTGCCACAGACTAAGTGACCACTGAGTGGACACCCATTGGAATTCCTGTGTCCCAGTCAATCTTCAGCATGGGTGCTGACTGGAATTCCTGTGTCTCAGTCATTCCTGGTCTAAACAGCTTGGCTGCTTTCTGCCTGAGTCAGCCCTGGATAAGTTCGCCTTGTGCCTGGAGTACACTGAGCCCTTATTCCCTGGCGGCTGCTATGTCATTAGGAAAAAAACCCGACAATTCTTGAATCTGCTCACACAGGAGATGTATATATCAAACTAGTTCTGCACAAGGCAGGAAATGGCTTGTGTTATGTTTTCCGTCCCACCTACTGTAAACAGATGCTATTGAATTTCTTGGCTTTTAAATAATTTTGCAAAAGTCACAAAACATTTCTTTCTTGGAGTCTTGCTACTCTGCCAGTGCTTCATGGTTTGGAGGGCTTGGGGGTGGGACAGGGCTGCTTACCATGCTCCAAAGGTTGTTAGAGGACCTTCAAATCAGATGACAGCCATGGAAGTAAAGGCACTATATGAAGCTGGTTTATTTAATAAAAGCTCAACTTTAGGTTAAGGACTAAATCCCTTAATTATCCAGTTAATGCAGCGTGTTTATAAAGCAAGGGAAAGTGTGGGTCAAGTCTTCAATTCTGGAAAATCAGCCTTGTAACCAGAATCCTGAGGCTGGATACAAGTACCTCTCTGGTAGAAACAGGAGACATTGCCAAACACCCACTGGGCTTGGAGGATGCAGAACACTGCTCCTTTATGAAGGAGGGGCTGCCCCACATTCCAGACCTAGCAGAAACCAAGTAACTTAGTTTGAAGCAGGAGGAAGTTTGGCAGCGTCTGTGGGGCCTGGGCATGGGAGGAGGTGGCCAGAGCGACCCATGTGAGAACACTGGCTCTTTACTCCTGACTCAGGGCAGCGAAAAAAGCAAGAGGAAGAGATGTGGACCTCAACAGCGTCTGATCACTCACATGTTTTTATAGGAACAACCTGAAATTATTGTTTCTGTAGTCGTCAAATGTTGGTGATCTACTGTCTCCATCTAATGCTTATGTAGATTTGTGTGCAATTATAGAGGTATAGTGAGAATTCTGAAAGAATATTGCGGTGGCTTGAATGAGAATGGTTACCACAGGCTCCTAGATTTGAATGCTTGGCTGGTCTCTGGTTGGTGGAACTATTTGGAAAGAATTAGGAGGTGTGGCTTTGTTGGAGGAGATGTGTTACTGAGGGCAGGCTTTGAGATTTCAAAAGCCCAAGGCATTCCCAGTTAGCTCTTTGTCCCGTGCCTATGGATCAGACAGAAGGACTCAGTTACTGATCTAGCATCATGCCTATCTGCCAGTTCCCGTGCCTATGGATCAGACGGAAGGGCTCAGTTACTGATCCAGCATCATGCCTATCTGCCAGCTTCCATGCTCCCTACCATGATGGTCATGGACTCAGTCTCTGAAACTGTAAGACTTTCTTCTACAAGTTTCCTTGGTCACAGTATCTCTTCACAGCAATAGGAAAAGTAGCTAAAGCAGAGAGAAGGGAGACTAATAAACAGAAAAACAACTTTAGAGGGAGCTTGCAAGAGAGATAATATCAGCAGATGCCATATGAGCTTGCCTGTGAAGGAGGCACAACTGTGCATTTGAATGTCTAACCTTGGTTATAACACTAACTCTCCTCTCCCAGGCAGGCCTGTGTCACAATAGGCTTCTCCTGCACACATCATGCCTTCTTCCTACAGTGCGCTACGGAAAGAAACTCAGACTGTTCAAGCATTTTCCTATTCACATGAACATCACAGAAGGGCCAGTCCATTTGCTAGGATCAAAAAGTCATCTGTCCCACATTTTATAACTCTGCCTTAGGTGAGGTCAGAGGCCATATGCATCAGTTAGAAGCTTGCCCAGCAGTGGTGGCACACACCTTTAATCCCAACACTTGGGAGGCAGAGGCAGGCAGACCTCTGTGAGTTCGACACCAGCCTGGTCTACAAGAGCTAGTTCCAGGACAGGCACCAAAGCTACAGAGAAACCCTGTCTCGAAAAACCAAAAAGAAAAGCTTGATAAGGGAGCTGGGGAAATGGCTCAGCTGGTAAAGTGCTATCCCACAATTAAGATCTGGCTTAGAGATCCAGCATCCGCTATCCCAGATCTGGGCAGGCATGAACAAGATGATCCCTAGGGCTCTCTCACCAGGCAGCCTAGTTGAATTGCTGAGCCCCAGGTCACAGGAGAAATATCCTATCTCAAAATGTCAGTTGGATGGCATCTGAGGAAAAACAACCATCGTTGGCCCGGGTCCCCATGTGTACACATGTGCTCACATACCTGCACACGCACAGCACACCAAGAGGTCTGATGAGAAACCTTAGACAAGAAGAGACTGTTGACACCCTGCTTTGAAAAGACAAAGTCCCGAGCTATGGTAAATGGTAGTATTTACATGCACTATGAAATCCAGAGTATGTCTGCACCTATTTTGAATTATGTTATCATATATTAGTTGTCCTAAGTTTCTTACTATGAAGGGGAAAGTACTTTCCTGTAATACTGAAGTGTCTGGATGTCTCAAGGCCATGTCAACTGTAATAGAGAAGCTTAAGATGAATTCAGACCAGTTTTTCAACCGTGAGCTGTTGTCATGCAAGGTCAGATACGTCTTCGTTGGGGGTGGGGCCTGTTCTGTGCACTGTTGGATGTTTGGCACCACCATAAGCCACTAGAAGCTAACAGCATTCATCTTACCCCCAAGTGGTGACACTTGCAGGTAGGAAGGGGACAAATTGAGAAGCAATGAAGTTGTTGAATCTCATTTGTCACATTAAGACATGGTGAAGCATGCCTATACTGTTAAAAAAAATATGAGTTAGAAGGGATATTATATCCTGTTTAGACAAATAACAATGATTTTAGAAACAGCATATGAGATACCCTCTTACTGACTGTTGGCCAGGGAGGCCCCAAAGTCCCTAAAGCAACAGACTCTATCCATCCCTCTTGGCTGCCCACCAGAACTAGATGATAAGACACTACATACTTTGATTGAAAGATAAAGAGAAATGTAGGCAGAGCCTGCTTGTTCGTTTCCTGGCTGCTCAGATCCAAAATACACACAGAAACTGTATCAACTACAATACTGCTTGGCCTATTAGCTCAGGCTTCTTATTGGCTAGATCTTATATCTTGAATTAACCAAGTTCTATTAATCTGTGCATCACCACAAGGTTGTGACCTACCAGCAAGATTCCACCAGGCTCTGGCAGGTATCTTTCTCCTTCAACAGCTACCAGGCATCTCTCTGACTCCGCCTACTTTCTCCCAGCATTCAGTTTAGCTTTCCCACCTAGCTATATTCTGCCCTGTCATAGGCCAAAAAAGTTTTATTAATTAACCAATAAGAGCAACACATACGTAAAAGGACTTCCCACACCAGAGAAATATAGCTGGAACTGAGCTGGAAGCTTCATCCTAGCTAAAAAACTTTCATAACACAGCAAGTAGTATGCAGGCTGCTGGGGATAAAAGGCATTTAGTGGTGATTTTCCTAAGATGTGAACTTTACAAACTATAATACCAACTTAGCTGACAAGAAGTGCTCACTGGTGCTATAGTGGCATGAGTGTTATAGGAGAAACCAACTGCTTTATGATTGGATTCGGTCAGTGTGCAGAAGGGACTTGAAGTTTGTTACTGCAAACCCAAGCAAAGCCTCATGGTCAGTTGGGCAGTGGTGGTGCACACCTATAATCCCAGCATTTGGGAGGCAGAGACAGGCAGATTTCTGTAAGTTTAAAGCTAGCCTGGTCTACGAAGAGAGTTCCAGGACAGCCAGGGCTGTTACACAGAGAAACTCGGTCTTGAAAAAACAAACAAATAAACACAATAACAAAAATCCCCATGGTTGAAGAGGCTGAAGACCCTAGTGGGGATCTCACTACTCTTTAGCTAATTAACATGGTGTCAAGCTGTTTTTTAAACTTCTATGTTTATAACCATGGACAAATGGTTCCCTTAGTCTTGCTAAGAGAAGATTGTCTTTACAATGAAAGGGAGTGATTGCAGAAACTCTTGACTATATCAAAGTGCTAAGAAAAAGGGACAGTTGACTGTTCATTTTTTTTTTCTGGTTTTTCGAGACAGGGTTTCTCTGTGCTACTTTGGAGCCAGTCCTGGAACTAGCTCTTGTAGACCAGGCTGGCCTCGAACTCACAGTGATCTGCCTGCTTCTGCCTCCTGAGTGCTAGGATTAAAGGCGTGCACCACCACCGCCCGGTGAGTGCCCATTTTGAAACAGGGCGTTTACACCACTCTCTCAAAGGCTAAAGGAACATCATGGCAGAAGAGGTGGAAGTAATGTTAGGTCTAGAAGACAGGGAAAGGACAAAGGACAACAACGTGCTGTCTTCTGGGTGTGACACGGCAATTGAAGTCATAAACACAGAGCAGTTGTGGTTGCCCATGCCAGTTATCAGTGGAGGGGGGTTCATGGAATAGCTCTCCCTGCTGAACTATTGGCTACTGAAGAATTCAGGAGCGAAAGAGGATGGGCACTTTATATATGGGTCCACTGTTGAACCTATTAGGGACAGTTGTATAGTGTCATACCCAGGTCACATAGACAGTCTTGGTTAAAATCATTGGGTCACAGGACAAAATAAAAATACATGAACACAAAAAAGGGACTTGCAGGCAGGAGGGAGCATTGATAGGTTTGGAAGAAAGCCAAAAGAGGGCGTGGATGAGAACAAGCAGAATGTATTACATACATGTATGAAATTGCAAATGAATAAATGTAATAATTAACTTTTTAAAGTAGAAAGGCTCTCCTCTGTGCAGGGCAGGAGAACTGGCCTTGCCAAGGCAGTTCTGAGCAAGAACAAGGAAACAGCGGGTAGGTTAACACTGGCTTGTTTTTCTTGTGAGGTTTTAAGGCACAGGGACCTTCCCTACACTGACTCACATTGCCTGGGCCCCTGCAGCTTAGGTGCTGTCTTTTGGCTTAGGAATAATAGCTGGTCTGTTGGGGATTTTCTTCCTTCCTGAACGGCAATTAAAGGTTGCCATTTAATTACGTGGCATGAATGACTTCATTTTGGTTTTCTGGGACCTGGTGCAGAAACTCAGTCTAGAACAGTGGCCTCCCCTAAATTCCACTAGACCCTGATAAATCTGACACTACAAAGGCATTTACAAAACAGAATACACATGCTGGTTTTGCAACACTGAGAGAAGTAGATGGTATACTCAACCCGCAGGTCTCTTTGAGACTAAGAAGAGTAACTAGATGTTTGGAAATAGCTTCATGTCGCAGAGGCTTGGACGCCTGGATTGGGGGTTACTAGCATGTTAATCTAGGCTAGACTATGCTAGTTAGGTGCCATGCTTGAAAGCTTTGGCAAACCTGCTGTCCCTAGCTAATCATGGAGGGAATCTTCTAAGGGCCCTTCCGACTGCAGTAAAGGTGCCCTGTCCATATCTTTGGTGGTATTTATACACGCCAGCAGACTTCCAAGAACAAGCAGCCCTCAGAGAGGAAAAGGGCTGATGTGTCATCTTCCACATGCACACACACACCTATTTTGAAACAAGGTTTCCTGTATCCCAGGCAGGCCTCAAATCTGAAGATGACCTTGAACTTCTGATTCTTCTGCCGCCTCTGCCTTCCAAGTGCTGGCATTAAGGGTATACACTGCTCCTGGCTTTCATTCATCTACTTAAATATTTTATTTTTATTTTATGCATGTGTTTGCCTGCATATGGTGTCACAGAGGCCAGAAGACACCAGATCCCCTGCAACTGGAGTTACAGACTGTTGTGAGGCACCACATGGTGGCTGAAATCCAAACTCAGGTCTTCTGCAAAAGTACCAAGCACTCCTAATCGCTGAACCACCTTTCCAGCTCCCCATTTGTGTACTTTTTACTGTTTTCTCTTTCCTAGCTCAGTTCTCTCCTTCAGTATTGCTCAGGACTACTATATAAGTACTACTTGCACCCAAATTGCTGTCTCAGAATCAACTTCTAAAAGGATTAAACTAAGACATCCAGATATAAACAAAGCCCTTTGGCAACAGCCATGGCAGCAGAAGACCGTAGACTAGGGCTCTCCTGCAGTTCTTAGTTACACTTCCTATTGCTGTAACGAAACACCATGACCAAAAGCAACTTGGGGAGGAAAGGGTTTATTGCTGCGGTCCCTGATGGTTTAGTATGCAACTTTTCCATATCACAGTCCATCATCCAAGGCAGTCAGGGCAGGATCTGGAGGCAGGAGCTGATGCAGAGACCATGGAGGGGTGCTGCTTACTGGCTTATTCCTCATGGCTTACTCAACCTTTTCTCCTATAGAACCCAGGATCACCAGCCCAGGGATGTTCCTAACCACAATAGGCTGACCCTTTCCCATCAATCACTAAGAAAATGTTCTACAGACTTGTCTGCCTACAGCCCAATCTTATGGAGGCATTTTTCTCAACTGAGGTTCCCTCAAATCAGATAACTCTAATTTGTGTCAAGATGACATAAAACCAGCCAGGACAAACTGTAAGGAACAAGAGGAGGCCTGCAGCTGTAACTATGACAGAACGTCTAGTAACTGTAATCACGAGTGCATTCCTTGTAAATTTTTTAGCTTGTCACAAATTGACCTAAGGCAAGGTGATGGTTAACCTTGATTATCAACCAGATTAGACTGAAAAGTGCCTGTGAGTAACGTACTCTTCTGGATGTGTCTGGGAGGTGTTTCCAGACATAATTTACTAAGAGAAGAAATTTTTTGTTTGTTTGTTTTTCAAGACAGGGTTTCTCTGTGTAGCTTTGGAGCCTGGCTAGTCTTGAACTCAAAGAGATTTGCTTGCCTCTGCCTCCCAAGTGCAGGGACTCAAGGTGTGCTCCACCACCATCCAGAGAGAAGGGAATCTTAAAATTAGTGTCATCTTCTAGACAAGGGCCCAGGTGGAATTCAAGGGGGAAAAAAGAGAAAGCCCGTGAGTGCAGGCATTCATTCACATCCTCCTTCCTGCTCCCTCTCTCCCCCCTACCCTTCCTGACCATGAATGAGGTGTACAGACTACCCACTTTTGAGAAGCAGTCTCCTCTGAGCTGAAACATTCCATCCTAGAAGGAAGCTCCCTAGACGCAGGAAGTTCTAAAGGAAAGTTTCTCAAGTTGTCAAGAAAAAAAAAAACCCAGGAAGTCCCTGAAATTGACTAAATAAATTACACATGACCCCTTTACTCCCAAGGTTAGATAAGCAGTAAGTTTGGGGAGGTGCCTGGAAGACTTCATCTCTTGAGCTACCTATAGGTAATGCAGTCAGCTCCAGGGTCCTCACTCATGCTGAGGTGGGCTTTTATTTATGCAGCTGCTTTTAAGTCATTCTGCTTCTGTAAGTAATGCCTGGTCCATATTCCATACTATCCCCAACAAACTCATTGCCTCACCAGTTGAACTTTAGTGGTATCACTACTTTGGATTTTCACTAGTCTTGGTATGGAGAAAATTATATGCTGTGTATTTATTATCTTTGATATATATATTATATATATATCTGAAGGAGGGTTCATCTTTATTTCTGTGCTTTGATTGGTTAAGTAAAAAAGCTGCCTGGGCCATTTGATAGGGCAGGACTTAGATAGGCGGGGAAAAGAAAAGAGGACACCAGGAAGAAGCCAGTCGCCATGAAGCTCCCGCCGCAGATGGATGTATCTTAGAACAGTCCAGTAAGATCACCACCTTGTGGTGACACACAGACTTTTATAATGGGTTAGTTTAGATGTGAGA
>JAQHUG010000237.1:2794759-2823707 GCA_028555095.1 Dicrostonyx torquatus | reverse complement strand
ATATGTCTGCAGGTCAGAAGAGGGCGCCAGACCTCATTACAGATGGTTGTGAGCCACCATGTGGTTGCTGGGAATTGAACTCAGGACCTTTGGAAGAGCAGGCAATGCTCTTAACCACTAAGGCATCTCTCCAGCCCATAGAAACACTTATTAACAACACAAAGCAAGCACGTTCCCAGCTTGAGGGAAGGCCCACTCTCACCTCAGGCCTCTGTACATCTTCTGGAAAAGCTTCGCTCCTGAGGCAATGCAACAGCCAGTAGGTGCTATAAACTGACAGGGAGGGTTTAGACCTTGGTCGGCTCCTTAGGCTGCTGGTCCTATGTAGGCTCGTGACTTGAAGGAATGAGGATGGGACTTCTGCAGCTTTTCCAGTTAGCCACATCCCTCAAGTATTTGCTCATCCCACCTCTGACATAGTTTTAACATACCATGTTAAACCCTCTGGGGTAGATTTTCAAATTTTTATTTTTAGTTATGTATGTCTGCAGGTGGGTGTTGGCACAGGAATGTAGGTGTCCTCAGAGGCATGGAATCCCCTGGAGCTGACGTTACAGAAGGCTGTGAGCTATCATACAGATGCTGGGAATTGAACCCTGGTCCTCTGGAAGAGCAGCAAGCACTCTTAACCACTGAGCCATCTCTCCAGCCTCTAAGGCCCCCTCCTCTGGGAAAGCTTTTGACAAAACCTGAAGTGCTTATATTTTATAGCTGCCTTTGGAATTTGTGTTCCTGCCCAGGATACATCAATGCTAACTGTTCCTGGAATGGAAGTGTTTATGAACATACTCTATAACAGCTAAATTTATTGAGTATTTACATCATAATAGACACTTTACATAAACATATATGTACTCTTCTAGAACTTCCCAGAGGTGGGTTCCATAAATATGACCTTATACTGAGGACATGGAGATAGAACCAAGGTAAGGGAAGCTTCAGAAGGCACAAAGCACTGGGGTGGACTTGGGCGTTAGGCTTCAGGGAGCCCTTCCTTACCAACTAAACTTTGTGGCCTCTCATGATGAGGCCAGTGCCACAATCAACCTGGAGAAATACAAACTGCTACAAAATGTGAGGACGGGTGGAGGGGTGACTTGGTGATAGTCAACCTGGAGAAATACAAACTGCTACAGAATGTGAGGACAGGTGGAGGGGTGACTTGGTGATAGTCAACCTGGAGAAACACAAACTGCTACAGAATGTGAGGACGGGTGGAGGGGTAACTTGGTGATAGTCAACCTGGAGAAATACAAACTGCTACAGAATGTGAGGACAGGTGGAGGGGTGACTTGGTGATAGTAAAGAGCGAGCTCTCAAAGTCTGTTTATGAATTCAAAGATATGAAGACGCCTTCACTAGGAACAGCATCCTCCATAGGAGCTGGGCCCCAAAAGAGAGCCAGCTCAGACTCTTCACCAGGAATCTGACTG
The DNA here is from genome assembly GCA_028555095.1 of Dicrostonyx torquatus. Lineage (NCBI taxonomy): Eukaryota > Metazoa > Chordata > Mammalia > Rodentia > Cricetidae > Dicrostonyx > Dicrostonyx torquatus. The sequence goes on along the minus strand of JAQHUG010000237.1, from coordinate 2,822,274 downwards.
CAATGTTGAAAATAACCTCCGTTTGGGACTTGGGAGGGAGACCTGGTCGGCCATTCAAGAGACAGTGAGAACACCTAAGGAAAGGCCTCTCTGCCCATGAGCACTGAGACCAACTAGCATCTCTATGTCAACCCTGACACACTTACAGAAGGCTTTCTAGTCTCTCTAGTGTCAACCCTGACACACTCACGGAATGCTTTCTATAGCCTCTCTAGTGTCCACCCTGACACACTCACGGAATGTTTTCTACCGTAAATAACAACAATTCCGAGTTTTTAAAAATACCTTTTTAAATAGACTTATTTATTATTTATTTATTTATTTAATGAGTGCTCTCTCTGCATGTATGACTTTATTCCAGAAGAGGGCATCAGATCTCACTATAGATAGTTATGAGTCACACCACTGCTGGGAATTGAACTCAGGTCCTCTGGAAGAGCAGTCAGAGCTCTTAACTACTGAGCCATCTCCCCAGCTCACAATTCAAGCCAAGCTGCCTATGGGGGCATGAGTAAAGGGAAGGGCCCAGAGTAGAAAGTGTTGAGGACAGGGATCTAGACAGCAGATGGTGCTGCAGACAAACCAGGAGAATAGGAGAAAGGGCTGGGGATGGCATAGATGTTCTAGCTCTTTCTTCAGTTTCCAAAATGACTACATGAAACACTTTCCTCTTCTCCAGAGCCTATCATATCTTTCTAGGGCCAGGTGGCTTGATAAGGCTGGGGTATCTCTCCTCCCTTAAATGACCAGTACACTCCTATGTATAGGAGTCTCCAATTATTTCTTGGAATACTTAAACATCGTCCTAAATTAGTATAAAAACTATAGCCAGGCATGGTGGTACACATTTTTAATCCCAGACCTTGGGAGGCTGAGGCTGGCAGATTTCTGAGTCCAGCCTATGTAGTGAGTTCCAGGACTGGGAGGGCTATGTAGTGAGACCGTCTCAAAGGAAACAAACAAAATGCCTATCAGGACAGGGATGTAAAGAAAGTTTGGTAAATACACATATTGCCTAATTACTAATTCCATATCATTCCACTGTTGCTATTTGTCTTCTACAGATCTATTACCTCAACTTAATTTTAGTACCATCACACAGTAACTACAGACATCACACTCACAATCATCCAATAGTCCAGAGCTGCTTTATCAATTTTTCCCCTTTCATTTTTTTTTTTTAATTTTCACTTCCTGGAAGCTGAATCTGAGCCTTATGCATGCTAGGTGGGGTACCTTATAAGTACTTTATAGGTCTGCTTTATAAGACTATAATTTTTTTTAAAATAAGTGGCCAAAAAGCCACTTTAACAATCTTCATGCCCTTTGATTACTAAAGACAGTATAAAAGACAAAAGACTAGGCCTGAGCCACCAAAGCCTGTTGTTAAAGACATAAAACCACCAACTTAACAAAGATACTTTCCTCTCGACTATATAAATGACATTGGCTGCACTGCCCACGCTGGTCAGGCCATCAGTCTCACATGTAAGCACTATGACAGTTTTCTGATAAGCTGGAATCACAGCCAAACAGGACCCTCTCCTTTGCCTATCCGAATACTTTTCAGGGTGGTGCATGGGGTATGCACAGTGGGGCAATGAGAGATTTTTGATACATCTATCAATTAGCTTCTTTGTTGCTGTTACAAAATACCTGAGAGAGAGAGAGAGAGAGAGAGAGAGAGAGAGAGAGAGAGAGAGAGAGAGAGAGAGAGAGAGAGAGAGTGTGAGAGTGAAGTTCTTCACTGCAGCAAGACCATCAGGTGGCCGGTCAGAAAGCAGAGACAGATGGTGCTTAGTTGGCTTTCTCTTTTTATGTGGCCTAAATTCCAATAGCCCATGGATTTGTGCTGCCCACATCGAGGGTGGGTCCTCCTATCTCAGTTGAACCTCTCTAGCAATGGCCTCACATGAGCCCTGAAGTTTGGCTCCTAGGTGAATCAAGTTGACAGTCAAGATTACACAGCACAGAAGCGTAAAGTAGGTGTGAGATCACACAGCACTGCAGAGCCTATTCCTACAGCAGGGTACGTGTGCGCATGTGTGTGTACACAAGCATGCACGGCTCCAGATGCTTAGTCCCAAGGATGGTGTTATAAATATGAGCCGCAGTGGGTGCATAACCATTGCTCTGGAGAGCCACTACAACCAGAGCTCAGTTATTTCTATAGTCTGTCCCATAGAAGGACAGTGGGTAACATGAAGCACTGGGCTAGTTCTCAACAGGAACTTGTTTCTTACTGAACAGAAGGATATGCTCCATTTTATTCCTTCATTAAGTGCCCCTATCACACCCTTGGCTAAAAACAAGAAACAAAATTGAGTGTGGTGATATTTTGTTTGTGAGCTAACAAATAAAGCTTGCCTGAAGATCAGAGTACAGAGCTAGCCACGCTAGTTAACCATAGATGCCAAGCAGTGGTGGCGCACACCTTTAATTCCAGCACTCGGGAGGCAGAGGCAGATGGATCTCTGTGAGTTCGAGGCCAGCCTGGGTTACATGAGCTTGGTGGGAGGAGACAGAAGCTCAGAGCATTCAGGCTGACGATTAATGGAAAGAGGATCACGCTCTTTTCAGCCTGAGTAAGAGCTCTCTAGTGGTTGGCTGCTTTGCTTCTCTGATCATTCAGCTTGAACTCCAGTTCTCTGGGTTTTATTATTTGTGCAACAATTGAGTGAGAGATCACAGATTGCTTAAGACCAAGAGAAGGGGAAATAAGGAAGCTGTGACTCTTCAGGGTCTTAACCAGTTAAGAATAAAATACAGGGGGCTGGAGAGATGGCACAGTGGTTAAGAGCACGGACTGCTCTCTCAGAGGACCTGATTCAATTCCCAGCACCCACATGGCAGCTCACAACTGTCTATAACTCCTGTTCCAGAGATCCAAAGCATTCACACGGACATACATTCAGGCAAAACACCAACATACATAATATACAAATAAATTTTTAAAAAAGAATACAAATATCTAAGCAAGAAGTCGGGGAAGGGGCTGGCACAGGGATGCTGGAGAGATGGCTCAGTGGTTAAGGACATTTGCTGCTCTTGCAGAGGACCTAGATTAAGTTTCACATCTGTGACTCCAGTTTCGGGGATCCAATCTTTTGACCTCTTCAGGTAACAGGCAGACAAGTGGTACACACACAACATACATACAGGCAAACACTCATGCACATGATATAAAAATAAATCAATCATCACAAAATTAAGTCTGAAAGTAATGTGGCAGCAACAAGAGCCTATTAGATTCCTGGGGTGTCTCAAGGCTGGCTTTTGGCTACAGAAGAGGAGGCCAGCCAGACTGGGGTGTTTCAGGGTGTGGACAAACAAAGGCATGGGAAGCCTTATCTGCAGGAGGGACAAAGAGACAGAACTTCTCAGAACAAAACAAGCAACATATTCCAGCCTGAATAATACAAACCCCTATTCTTGCCTGGTAGTGGTGGCTTACACCTTTAATCCCAGCACTCGGGAGGTAGAAACAAGCGGATCTCTGTGAGTTTGAGGCCAGTCTGGTCTATAAGAGCTAGTTCCAGGACAGGCACCAAAGCTGCAGAGAAACCCTGTCTCGGGTGCGGGGGCAGGAAGTAACATCATAGATCCCCACAGAGCAAAGGTGCAACACTAGCTCATTTCGAGGACACAAAAAAGCCCTGTCTCACTCTGAAGGGCTTCTAACCCTATTTACTTTTTCTTCATAGCACTAGAAATTACAATTATTTATTTTGTGTGGGGAGCACAGACAAGCAGATGCCTATAGGGGAGTCAGTTTTTTTTCTTTTACCTTTTGGGTCCCAGGGATTAACCCAGGGTTATCAGACTCAGGGTAAATTCCTTTATCTGCTGGTCACCTCACCACCCATCTTCCAGCATACTATTATCATCAGGAATCTTAAGTATTTGTTAGGATACTGGTATCCATCACCTGCCAACCACACCTGGTGTACGCATACACATGGGAGAGAAGGAGGTGGTCCAGAAGAACAGCTTTGAGCTTCTCAGAGCTATGTGTTGAAGCTCCTGCCAGAACCCAGGGCAGGCTTATCACGTCCTGAATGAACGAGGACAAACCAGGAGTCAGAGCACACACATCAATCACAGTGCTGCTTCTAAGCTGTGTTTAATCCCTGCAGTCAGCTACAAGGTTGTGAGACATGAGTATAAACTTTCATTAACACCAGAAAATAAACTGCGCGTTTATACTGACTCAGCCTAACAGCTCATCCCCTTAACATTTTTGAATTTAATTAAAGCTAGTTTATCTTCAGTGTAAAAACTTGGAGGTATAAACAAACACCAGGTATTATATACAGTAAGTTATTAATATACACTTCCAAACTTGCACAGTGCATTTTAAACAAATGGTCTTATTTTATCTTTTAATGTTAAGCACAATCCACATCTCAGTCTTGGATAAAAATTAACAATATATAAACCCATGGAAAGTTCTATACACATACAAGTTATAGAAATCTGGTTTCAAATATAAATACATAAACTGTCATGACCACATAGGTTACAACAGCTTGCTTACTTTTACTATTGGGGTTTTTAAAAAGATAGAAAAATAGTTCAATGCACATTCAACTGCTATAAGGAGGGTCATGACCTTGTGCCTTAAACCATACCTTGTGAGGCATGAAACATCACATGAGGCATTTTGGAAAGGAAGTCACTAAGACTGTAGAGGCTACCATATAAATATTCATGTTATAATAATATGGTAACAAAAATAGTTCTCTCTGCTGAGTATTTGGGAAGCAGTGGCAGAGAGAAGTGGCGGTTACTATTAGTTTAGTAAGCTCGAAGATGTGAGCTAAGGGAGCTAAGGACTTGCATGTTTTAGAATTCTCGATCACAGGCCGAGCACGGGCCTGGCCTGAGAGACTCTTAAGGCAACCAAGACTGAGTGCATTTGGCCCTAGAAACATAAATCCTGACCTCCCCTCATCATGCCATCTCCACACACCAACCTGGCTTGTGCAGCAGTGTGGAGGGGAGAAGAGGAAAAATGATCATTATGTATAGAAGATGATTCAGTGCAAATCAGAAAGAACTCTTTGTGAAGTTTCAAAATGCCTTATTGCCTGTGAGCAACGGAAAGATTTCCTCAACAGGATCACTCCAGAACAGCAAATGTAGAAAGGCAAACTCTTGAGACATTCTCGGATGAGGTCCCTTGCCCCCTCCCACTCTCCACGCTCTGTGCCTTTTGTGGGATTGGACCTAATTCCATTGAGAATGACAGGACTGATCCTTACAAAGTATACTTTCAAACCCTAAAAAAATAGAAATCTTTAAAACAGCAGATCCAAGGTGACCAGGCAGAGCTGAATATGGCTTTTTAAGTCATTGAGGCATCCCGTGATAATCGCATCTGACACTTAAGATTGCTTTCCTGTGAAAGCCACATTCAAAAGTGACCTGCCTACCCCAGCATCTGTGACAGTAATGGGGAAGGCAAGGGGAGCAGCTGAGGGGTTGCAGGGAGGCACAGTCCAGGTGCCATGAGCCTCCGTACATAAGTACAAGGCAAAATGCATGCTCAAAACGGAGGGGGTCCAAGGAATGGGTACTCCCCTTGGAAGACAAAGGGATCCCCCAGTTTAATCAACAGGTCAGCAGCAAGACACTGGGATGATTTGCACCACGGTGACCAGTGCAGATGGCATGGAGCAGGAAGAAGAAAGATGGGAATGTCAGCAAAGGAAAGAGGGTAGGTGGCTGCCACCACCCCGCCTTGTTACAGTCCAGGAGGAGGGACTGAATGTTAGAATGAATGACACCAGTGGAAGTTTTCAGCTTTTCTTGTGTGTGTGTGTGTTTGTGTGTGTGTGTGTGTGTGTGTGTGTGTGTGCGCGCGCTAGAATATGCTGTGGTTTAAGTCAAAGCACATATCTTAATACCTCTGTCTCTCTTTATGTGGTGTCTTATTTACAGACACCACATAAAGCTGACCTTGTTCTTGTTCCCAATGGCTACGTAATTATCTTGGCACAGAAAAGACAGAAGGAGGAAGCTCTCACTGCAATCTGGCCGTGAGGCGTTTTGTGCACATATTATACAGGCGTCAGAAAGCGACCCCAATCCTATGACAGGTCAAGGAGGAACTCCTTCCTATGAATACTAGAGGCAAGGCTTTAATGCATCATCTTTCAGACCTGGGAAAGAAGGTGAGAAGCAGTTCTCCTCCTGAAAGCCTCTGCTGGGCTAACACGACACCAGGCCAGGGAACAACTGTCCCACCCTCTGGCGTGCCTCTTTCACAGTCCCTGAGGAGACAGGTCACACATCCCCTAGGTCCACAAACTCATCTTCTCGTTTGGCCAGGTCATCTTCACCTCCCAGGGCTTTCCACCCACTGGTGGGTAAGACAGGCTTGGACGAATGTCGCTGGAGCAGCGCAAATGGGAACAAGGAGGACAAGCGGGCAGAGTTTCTGAGCAGGCACGGAGCCTGTGTGTAGACAGCCTCCTGTCTGTGGGGCTTCGCGTCGATTTTCTCCTCTAAGCGCTGTACTTCCTCCATCATTTCCAAGAGTTTGCTCATAGTAGCCATTCTGCCACCACCCAGGATTTGGGCTTCTGGAATCCAACGTAAGTAGCGCTGGGCCCACACCTTGATTTCTGGCCCCTCGATGTGAGGCAGTAACAAGCCATGGTAGTCTGTGGGCTTGCTATGCCAGTTGTCATAAAACTCTCGAGAGTTGTCCTGGAACTCATCGGAAGAGTTAATAAGCTTACTAATTCTCTTGCCAAGAATGTTTTTGATTAAATGATCTGTTTCTTCCCTGAAAAATCCTCTTTTGGGAGATGACTTAGACTGGGTAAGTGGCAAAGAGAGTTGTCGTTGATGCTTTGAAAGAAAACACAAAAGAGATTATCTGGTTAAGAGGCAAGGTGACATCTGTTTTTTATAATAAACAATAATAATATTAAAACAACAATAAAGAGCAGCAGCATCCTGCTGTGAGCAGTATCAAGGGACATCAGAGCTGCCATCTCATGTGTGTCCATTAAAATGGTATAGCACACAGAAAGGACTTCCTGTTCTTGGTGACACTGAGTGATCTATGCATGATGTACCATCAACAAATGAAAGAAACCAGAACACGTGGGGCTGCAAAGAAAGGCATACTGGGACAAACTAGTCCTTCTAGCAAGAGGGGTACCAACGGGCACAGAGTACTTTAGAGAAACACAGTTAATGATTTCCATCAGTCTTGGGGTTTTTTTGAGACAGTGTCTCTAGCTATATAGCACTGGACAGCCCGGAACCCACTGCGTAGACCAGGCTGGCCTGAAACACTGGGGTCCTCCTGCTTCTCTCTTCTAATCACTGGCATTACACGTGTGTTCCACCACTCTTAGCATATCATTTAAATTAGGGAAGGAAATGTTTCTTTTTTTGTGAACTTAAGAGCTCTTTACTGCAGTAATATTCTGAACATCTTCAGGTATTAGTACTGATCACCTGGAGATCTTATTCCACAGACAAAATAACCTTTTAGCTTATCAGGCACTCAGTGGGAACTCCAGCTGAAGTCATATGTCTCTCTTGGACAACAGAGAGTGGGAGCAGAGGCAATGGCTAAGAGGAAAGGGTTAACTTGGCCAGATATTCTTGACAGGCTGCAAACAACAGGAAACATGAGAGCTTTACATTTTATTCCTGCTTGCTAGCTTTCTCAGTAGCAAAGCAAGGCATTATATTTTGGGGTACACTGTGAGAGAGTTATGAAGATAGGTCAGAGGTTGTGGGTTTCATCAATGCTCAAAGGAAAGGGTACAATGTGAGGAGAAGCTGTTTTCTGCCAACCGCTCTGCTCCTAAGGTGTTCATTCATTCACAGAAGGAACAGAGAGCCATAAGCAGTGGGTGATGCCTGTAATCCAATGCTCGGAAGGCTGAGACAGGGGACTGCCAGGAGTTTAGGGCTAGCTTGGATTACTTAATTTCATGTCAGCCAGAGCCAATAGTGTGAGACCTTTCCACAAACAAAGGGAAACTAGAGTAAAAATATTATCTTAAGGCTGGCACTCCAATTTTCAAACATATTTTCACTGGTGTGTATCCTTGTTGAAAAAAATTTTACATGCCGGGTGGTGATGGCACACACCTTTAATCCCAGCAGCCGGGAGGCAGAGGCAGGCTGATCTCTGTGAGTTCGAGGCCAGCCTGATCTACAAGAGCTAGTTCCAGGACAGGCTCCAAAGCCACAGAGAAACCCTGTCTTGAAAAAGAAAAAAAAAATTTACAAAGAAAGTATTTCTGGATTGTGAAAATAAGTAGTAACTTATAATAAGTAAAATATACACACGTGCAAAGTTACCCTCAACAGCACAACCCAGAGATGACTAGAATCTGACTCTCCATCCAGACACAGCAAGGATACCAGACATCAGTGGACTCTCTTCTCCATAATGACCAAGTTGAGTCGGGCAGGAATGTGGAACAAAAAACCCACAAGGGAACTTAACTGTCACCAAGTGTTGCTTGGTGTTGGAAGCCTCTGCCCACATCCTTCCCATGTGTCCTCTTAGCATGGTATCCCAGCTGGCACCTGGTGTTCACAGGAAAGCTTCCAAATTCCTTGTAGCTCACCTCCAATCCTGTTTCATTTACACAACCTGCAATCCTCCCACCCCTGGCTCACATCAACTGCCACTGGCTCTAATAGGAGACAGGGAGGACATCAGACAAGGGGTGCTCAGCTGTCTCAGTGGCTCCTTACTCCATAGTACCTGGTAGTTTTTGAGTCTAGGCAGGCTGCCACCAGGGGGCACGGCACACCAAAGAAAAGCTCATCTCTGGCTGACTTGTGCTGCCGTGCAGCCATCTTGCTCCAGCTGCTGCAAAGGGAAGCATCTACTCTGGGCCTGAGGACAGCTAAGAGGGCAACATGGCTGGCAGGTCTAAGCGCTCCGCAGCTGTCACTGTCCCCAAGTTCTGGTCTTGTTCCACCTGATCCCAGCTTCCTTAGACTAGAACCTGCTCCGTGCCTGAACTGGCAAGGCTTCCAGGGACTGAGGATTAGGCTGGATAGGAAGGACAGTGGTGAGAAAGACAATGAATGCATGGACATGGGTTTGCCATCACTGAGGGCTCTGCCAGACATTCCAGGCCAGGTGACAGAGCTAGGCAATATTTAAACTGTGTGTCAGTTAGTGAACTTCAGGGTAGAATAACTAGTAAAATCAGGAAGAAGTATCTAAAAGGAAAATAAAGACTTGCTGTTTGTGGTTTAGGGTACAGACTGGAAAACTCTAGTCCACGGGCCAACGCTGGGGTGACACTTGTGTAAAACACTGGGCCCACTCTTATCATTTAGGACCACTGTTTTCTGTCACAACAGTAGAGTAGGTAGAGCCGGGAGACAGTGCAGATCTTGATACAAAGCTTGCCACTCTCAGCTTATAGGTTTATTAAGAAAAGCCATGGGGCTGGAAAGATAGCTCAGTGTTTAAGAGCACTGACTTCCAGTGGATCCAGGTTTGATTCTCAGCACGCAGATGGAGGTTCACAACCTAATTTCAGGGGACATGATGCTCTTTTTTCTGGGCTCTGTGGGCACCAGGCACACATGTAGTTCACAAACATCTATCAGATAAAACACACAGACTCATAAGACAGTAAAGTTTTTTTAAAAAGGAAAAAGTCTTGCTATGAAATATATATTTCACTGGCATATGTGGAGGAAAGCCTTCATAATCAATGACCCTTTGCTCCACCAGCGATACAGAGACAGGGTAAGAGGCACAATTCCATGAAGCATAACTGTGACAGCAGCAGCCTCAGAGCAAAGGCAGATTTGCTGAAGGCATCACTAATGAGCCCCAATAACCTGAGCACCACGAACCCTATGCACACTATTAAGAGGGAACACACCAACAGAGAGACCCATGAAGTAGTCTTTGTCCTTGCATGCATAGGATGGAGGAGCCAATGTTGGCGGGGTGTTAAGATAAGCACATCTTACTTTGAAACGTGATCCTTTCCGCTGGCCTTTGTCCAATTTTGGTTTTTCCACATAGAGAGGGTTTCTGAGCAATGTCTGTGCTTTGGGTTCAAACTGTACTGACCAATCCCACACGGTGAGCAGACTCAAAGGCTTGCTTTGTGGATTCACACTTTTCCTACCCTGCCAAAACAAGCACAGGTCACCATGGCTCCCAGGAATGGCTGGAAAGCAAACACACATTCTCAGAAACAGGCTCCAGGAAGAGTGCTCGGCTGGGGCTGAGAATAAATGCACACAGGCTGCGTTTCTCAAGGCAGAAGCTCTTGGCGGGAGGGTGAGAAGGGCCCTTATTTCAGTGGTCTAGTGGTCTATGGGAGCTACAAGACTGGGCACTTTCACAACAACCGTGTGAGTTAACCCCTACTTTCCCAACTTGACACCTGAGGAAACCAAGGCTCAGAAAACAGAAGTGAACTGCCTGAGTGTATGAAGCTGGCAAGCTACAGGGCTGAACCCAGGGCTGTGTAACTAAGATGCCAGGTTCCATTGTTTCTGAACTAAAAGTCCATCCCAAGGCAGGAGAGGGCTAGATGAAGGCATAGAGATTAACAGAGACACTTTATACCTGAAGCACAGGCGAAGCAGGGACGAAAGGGCTTTCAGGTGTAAAACCAAAGCCTGGCTATCTTGTTCCCCTGGAGTCCATTCTTTTCCCAGGGTAACTCTAGGCATGAATGTAATAAAGAGAGGGCATCTGGTCTACCTTCAAAAAGGATAACTTTTAATTTGTCTTCATTCCCAAACTCCAACATTTACTTCCATCTTAAATATTTATTATATGACCTTGGGCTAGATGATTATTGTGCTTCAGCTTCCTCAGGGATAACAATATATAACTACAGTGTGCTGCAAGGATTAACTACGTCCCCAGGTAGGAATAGCTGGGAATTACTTGAAGCAATGTTTGGTGCATAACCAGTATTGAATACTGAATATGAATATGAATCAGAGCCACTGTTATGAATCGAGTTTGTAAGATGCAGTTTCTTTGGCCCAGGGGTCTCTAAAAGGGACTCTTACCATGTTAGTATCTTTTTGATGAGGCGAATTGAAGAAGAAGGTGCTGAAAATAGGTATATATAAACTATCTGACAAAACAGTCAGGAAAGTCTCCGTGAACTCAAATGCTGGGGGATACTGGTGCACCAGCTGCCAGACACAATCTAAGAAAAGCAGGAACACAGGGACCTGTGTGGAAACAAAACACATCATTTAGGAAGGCCCAGCACAAGCTGTCCTGAGCTCACTGAGCAGTCACCAGGAGCTTCTGAGCTCTGCCCCTCTGGGAAACAAACAATAGATAATCCTTTCCAAGTGCTGAGAATTCGCAGGGAAGACCACCTCCCTGTGGGTTAGCAGTTCCTACTGTGTCAAAGACAAGTATCTAAAACCACATAAGGATGTAAACTAACACATGAGTGTCAATAAAATGAATTCCATTCTTCTACACAGTGTTCAGCTGCAAAAACAGGACTTAGTGATGACGGCCATTTTACATTTTGTCAATAAAATGGGGGTATTCATTTCTGCCCTGTGATAGCAGGCAAGGTTGGTTCTGGAGACTACTCAGGGGCAAGTCTTTGCTGGCAGTTTTTCTGATGTGCTACCACTTCATGGAGCTTTTTTCTCGATCCACCAGTGGTCCTCTAACAGGGTAAGGCAACTATGTGATAGTGTCCGCCTTCTACAAGAGTAGAGATGCAGGCCTCACAAGGAGCTGGTAGGAGGACAACGGTAAGAACTCTTGGATAAAAGGCCAGATCTACATCAGTAATATCGTAAGTCACATCAGCTAGTTCTCTAGCTTCACAGCACATATTATGGGCAACATCTCTAAGCAAAATGTAAAACCTCACTGTACAGTAAGGGATTATATGTGCTGAATAAACACCTTCTATTGTATTCTTTCCCAACTAGATAGGAGTCTGCCAGTCTTGCTTTCTCAAGACATGCAAAATCACATCTTTCCAAAGAGTATTACCTCTCTGTCTATCAAAGTGTGGGAATCACCTTAGCCTTTCAACCTACTTCCTCCAAGACCCTTTCAAGACTGAGAAACGGTGGTTTCTCTTAAGTCTGATAACATACAGAAGAGCACAAGAGAACTAGCAGGCATAGTGACAGAGGCCTGAGGCTCTCCAGGAACCTGTCAAGCCCTGAGGAGCAGAAGCCACAGGCCTTCTATTCACACAGCGTGCTGAGCCAAGCTATGCTGCATCACAGACATGCTGATTAGAGATCTAGAATAAGAAAGGCCACAATTCACATTTATTGGCATGTATTCATTCTATAAATGATTTAATTAAATAAAGTTGGTTCCATTTTTCTTTCACGAGTTGTCAAAGAGCACCAAGGAGTTTATATTGGTGTTGCCTAAAAAAGCACACCACAATCTGGAGATGAACTAAATGTTAACTAAGACGAGGGGTATGGCTCTGTACTTGCCTAGTACTATCGAAACCCTGGGGTCCATCTCCAGCATTGCACAAAACTGGTTGTGGTGTCATATGCCTATAATGCCAGTGCCTGGGAGGTGGAAGCAGAAGGATTAAACTTGGCTGTATAATGAGTTGAGAACAGCCTGAGATACATAAGCCTTTGTCTAAAATTAAATCAAATCAAAACAAAACATAAAACAACTCCTGAGACATTGAGCCATTCATCTAAAGAGAAGCAAGCTGGGTGTGGTAGTGCATGCATGTAATCCCAGTTACTTGGGATGATGAGATGGAAGGTTGAGTTCAAGGGCAACCAATATAATATTTGGCAATATAACCAAACGCTCTTGCCCAAACAACACAGCAATGATACTCAAAGAAACAGAAGAGGCTGTGACTCAGGGCACACTTCTCTTGAGCAAAGCACTGTTAGAGCAAAAGCTCTAACAGTGGATGGCACCAACACAAGGAAAATTTAGTGCTAAGTGTATTTTTTTTTAAGACTTATTTATTTATTATGTATACAATGTTCTGTCTGTCTGTATGCTTGCTGGCCAGAAGAGGGCACCAGGTCTCATTACAGATGGTTGTGAGCCACCATGTGGTTGCTGGGAATTGAACTCAGGACCTCTGGAAGAGCAGTCAGTGCTCTTAACCTCTGAGCCATCTCTCCAGTCCCTAAGTGTATTTCTTATGGCAAATTAATACACCAAACATCACTAACTAAAAGTTTAATTAGCTAATATTTTAAGGACTTTTTTCTTCCTGAGTTATTTTGTAAATTAGTGTTACAAAACCAGTATTTCTCCTAGTATGAAACGTATATACAGCCTTACTCTATACAAATTAGAAGACTTTGAACACACTTATTGATATCCTTTCAGTCCTGGGGAGGATATCCATATTGCTTAAAGCATTCAAGTCATCCGAGACAGCTGACCAACTGGTTTGCTGATGTCTGTCAAGTATGCACTTGACAAGCCTGTATGAGAGGACAGTGACCAGATGAGAGGGAGCCTTTCTCCCCAGGACTGCGACAGTCTGCAGTGAGGGCACTCACCTCCTCTTTGTCATTCTGGTGGAGATGGTTACAGCGATCCAAGAAAGAGTGGCAACCCATGACCCATTCCTTTTGGATGAGGCTCTGGAACCCAGTCCTCGTTCGACAGTGCGGGTCCATCATCACTTGCACCAGAGAGGAGAGGAGGCAGCAGAGGTCAGACGCATTCTCTTCTAGAAGGGCCCAGCCAGAGCACCAAAGAAAAAAACACAGTGTTACTAAGAGGCAGTGTTCTCATCTACACAGCTAAGAGCAGGGTTCCCCACACCAAGGTCTACTCTTACTTCCTATAGACAAGGGCTAACCAGGGAGAGATAAACTGCTTCTGGCTTGTTAGGACAGGTTCCGGCACATGGTAGTGTGCTAAGCAGAAATCTGCTTACTGAATAAGTGGAGCACTGAAAAATCCACTTTTAGCACATGGCATCCACAGGTACCATAAAAGAGTAGCTAGCAACGCTGATGCACTGATGGTCCTGCAGATGAAGTCTACTGCATTTCTTTCTAGGGAGAAAGCCTGAGTCACTGCTCACTGCTCCAGACTCAGACCCTTCTACTTCCTGTCCTGGTTCAGTCACAAGACTCTTTTTTTGTTCTGTCTGAGGAGCACAGAGGCGCCTGCTTCTCCTTGCCAAGCCTACAGGAGGAATTCTCCTTGATACTCCTCCATGGAGTACACTTCATAAAACCCACAAAGCCCAGGTCCTTCCACAGACTCACCTAACACTACTGATTTAGAGCAAAGGCAAACACACAGCCACAGTCATGTACTCTTCTTAGAGTTTGAAGATACTAAAGCCAGGTCTACATTTCCCATGGCTTCCTCTTTATCACCCACCCCATTCAAAAAGGCACAATTCATATTGCTTTTATTTTATTTTATTTATTTATTTATTTTGAGACAGGGTTTCTCTGTAGCTTTGGAGCCTGTCCTGGAACTAGTTCTTGTAGACCAGGCTGGCCTCGAACTCAGAGATCCCTCTGCCTCTGCCACCCCACCCCAAGTGCTGGGATTAAAGGTGTGAGCCACCACTGCCCGGCTCATAATGCTTTTTAAAAAATGTTCTCCAGCAGTGGTGGCCATACTCTGAGGGTTAGAGAACTAGAACTATACTCATGCTGCAAGCACTCTCTCTTCCTGTGCCCTAGAATTGCAATGCACTAGAGCTCAGGCTTACAGTCCTCCATGACAAACAGAAGGACCTATACAAGGATTTGTGGATGGATGGATGTGTGTGAGTGTGCGTGTGCATGCAGGTGCATGCGGAGGCCAGCCTGGAGGACATCTTGTGTGTTGTTCTTTGGGTGCCATCTACTTTTCCCTGCCTGGAAGATAGGGTCTCTCACTGGCTTGCAGCTCAGGAGTGGGCTTGCCTTCCTGTCCAGTGAGTGCCAGTGGTTCTGTCTCCTCTCCCATGGGGCTGGGCTTACAAGCCCATGCTACCATGCCCCTTCTGTCTTTAATGAAGGTTCTGGAGACTTAACTCATCTCTGCACATGCCCTCTAATGCTGTCATCTGGAAGGCAATTTTCCTCTTCATCTGAAGGTGCTGGTGCCACATCCCAGGGGACAGTAGTGAGGGCTGGGACATGAGACTGCAGAAGACAGCTCAAAACACCAGAGGGGAGGGACATCTCACTTCCACCGGAACCAGATTTCACATTGCACAGCTCTGTAGTTGGTGGATCTAGTTCTGGGCTCTCCCACCTCTCAGATCTCATCCCTCTTTGCTAGCTATTCAGAATTCCAATAATATTCTTCTTGTGTCTTTATAAAAGTAGTCTTAAGGTAATGCCCCCATTAGTTTGTAAGTGTCTAAACGGAAAAGCATAGAACTCTATTCACTGAACACTCAGTGCTAAGCTGGTGAGCTAGCACCAGGTGGTCCAGAAATCATGAGACATGAACATTTTTCCAATTTGCTCTTAGGAGCTACAATAAGAGAAGCATCACAGAAGTGATAAACACCAGGGGCAGAATCCAGGAGACAATCCACTAAATGTGGAGTATCAGGCTAGAAACCTAAGGTCCTCTACAAAGCAGGCCAGGATGGTGACATGTCTGTAGTTCCAGATTCTTGTTAGGCTCACTTAAGCCCAGGAATTTGAAGTCAGCCTGGGCAACACAGTGAGGACGCCCCCCCACCCTGAAAACAAACTGAACTAAGATCTAAAGAACAGGTAACACTTCAGTTCCTATCTAAGCACTCACAACAGCACTCTGGCTGACGGGCCTTTTATAGGCTGCGTGACACCAAAGCACAGCAAATACCCCACTGAGGAGAGGAAAGCCATGGTCCAGCACTTCACTTCCCGTGGCAACTGCACAAAGCTGTCCACACACAGGCCAGAACAGTACTCTTTCTATGCATCTGCAGGTCTCCTGTGGAAAAGAGCATCCCAGCGACTGCTGGGTAAAAACACCAAACAATTCCTTCTTGGGCTGTGAGTGGGTCTGCCCAAGTGAAAGGATTTTGTTTGAAACTGTAACAGTGAAATCTGAGGCAAAGAATTAGGAGCTAAGGAAAAGGAAGAGAGAGGAGAAGAAACAAATCGACTCCATAAGTTATAGCTACAAAAAAAAGCTGACTCTAAGCCCAGAACTGAGGAGGCAGATGCAGGTGGATCTCTGTGAGTTCGAGACCAGCCTGGTCTACAAAGTTCATTCCAGGACAGCCACAGTTGTTACTCAGAGAACCTTGTCTCAAAAAACCAAGGGAAAAAAAAAAGTTGACTCTCAGTGAACGAACCCACCCATGTGCTTTCTTACCCAAGAGCAGGACATTCATGTTCTGTGCTTCCAGGCATTCTATAATTTCTATTGCTTTCTTCAGGCAGCGTCTAAACATGAAAGAGAGATGAGAACAGGAGCCTTAGTTCTGGAGCTGGTGCTATAGACAAGTTTAGAGGCAGTGTGAATTGTTTTCAGTTTCTTGTATTTCTTCATGTTAAAAGGCTAGAAAAGGAAATAATAACTACTTACTGATACCTACCTATAAAAAATTATGGATATACAAGAGCACACACACACACTAAGGGAACAGAAGAATCCTAGACAGCCACACCTCCACATACACTGCACCAACACTCACACTAGTCAAAACACAGAAGCAACCTAAGAGTTCACCGACAGAGTATAAATTTATGTGTGCATGAGAGCTCCTGACAAATTGAGTACAAATTTATGTGTGCATGTTGGAATATTATTCAGTAGTACAAATGATGGCCACTATGATTGCAGCAATATGAAAAATCCCAGCACTTGGGAGCTGAGACTAGCCTGGCTACGAAGAGACCCCATCTTTTAAAAAAAAAAAAAAAGGTTGATGGATATAAGAGAGAGCACGCAAGGTTGGATGGGAGCAGTTCTCTTTCCTCAGGTGTGGCACAGGGTGAGAGTAGTTTCTGTTCTGTATCTGTCTTCGCTGTGTCCTTTAGTTAATGGCAGCTGAGAGGAGCTATGAGTTAGAAAATGCAATATAACTCTTCTGAGACTCAATTCTAAACCAAAATGATGCATTGACACTAAGAATAAGAAATAAGAAACATAAAGTTGAGGATAACATCCAATGAGAAGTCAGTGTCCTTCCCACTGGGAGGCCGGCACTGCCATCTCCATTAGTTTTGAACGGTCACAGTTTTTCCTGTAGTCTCAGACTGTCTTGTTTATAGAGTGCACTTCTTTATAAGTAGGGAGAGTGCTGGACAATTCTTATCAAATGTACAAAGTGATAAACAGAAATCATAAAATGCAGTCCAACCCAGTAGGAGGAAGGGACAGGCAGATCTTGAGTTCCAGGACAGCCAGGGCAACACAGAGAAACCCTGGGGGTGGGGGCAAGGGTGCAGCCCAACCCTGAACCAAACATATGATCTCAGAATAACTAACTGTGACAGACTAGAGATCTGTCAAGTCCTCCACAATTCAGAATTAGAAAACTGTACAATTCATGTACAAAACAACTGGTTAAAATACCTGATTATATCAAGCCAGCTGCTGCTTTCTAAGAGAGAAAACCACTTTATATCTGTATCCCAGAATTCTGTACTGTTATCTGTAAACAGAAAAAAAAGGGGGGGGGGGAGACTTCAGGTTATTGTCCACAACCACACCTGCCACAACACAATGCCACAGCACAGCCACGATACCCCAGGCTGTACAGCTCAGGGGTTCCAACTGCATGAAATAAAACACAACTGTAGAATCACAGTCCTGGGTCAAACAGTAAAATCATCTACTTCAAATCTACCTTAAAATGTCCATCACACTGTGGTTGGAGGTGTACAAAGGTGTTTCTGTTTCCTAAGGGAAAACAGCCTTCTTTATCAGCTATCTTATCACAGTACCAGCAGGCAGCATATGCAATGAAAAGTCAATGTCAGCTGAACAAACCCTAAAATAGTAAAGAATGTGCTAGGCTAAGGAGTCAAAGTTAGGAAAGTTATCTCTAACATGACAAACCCAGAGGACAGGCTGGTTTAAGAATGGGACGAATTCAACTGGGCATGGTGGCCCTTTAATCTCAGCACTCAGGAGGCAGAGGCAGACAGGTCTCTGAGTTTGAGGCCAGTCTGGTCTACAGAGTGAGTTCCAGGGCAGCCAGGGCTATACATAAAGAAACACTGTGTCTTGAAAAACCAAAACTGGAAAAAAAAATCAACAGGCTACCAAGAATGACTAAGTCAGTCAAGTTTTCAGTTGTTACTAATAAGCTGGGAGGGAAGACAAATGTGGCAGGGGTAGGGTGGGGTCAGGTGGGGTGGGGGCTGGAGTGGCTGGAATGTTTTTACATTTATTAACAAAAATTGTTTTGCACTATAAGAATCTGTACATGACCAATGAGGGCTAAATCAAAGTATTCCCAGTTTGGGAGAAAAGTCAACCAGAGAAAACCAACAAACTATTCTACATTATAAACGAAGGTCACTGGCTCCAGGTACTCCACAGTTCAAAACCTTAAAGAGGAGCTAAGATGTTCACCATGAAACCTGGCATGCAGGGGAAGGAGAGAAGAGGGAGATGGTTATGTGACCATTGCAACAGAGGCCATGGTGAAAGCCTGGAGACCTGGGCAGGATCGGTATCACATAGACAGTTGGTGCCCTGGGCTTCTCCCTATAGCCTGACACTACTTGTCAATAACCCTGCACTGAGGGTCCCTGCCCACCGCCATTAGCCTTCCTTCCCATTGATTTCGCGATTCTCACCTATCAGAAACAGCTGCTTAAATTTACAGTATGCATTCTGGATTTCCTGCAGGGACAGGAAGTTGCTTGATAAATCTTCGGTTTTAACAATTTCATAGGGTGGCCTGTGAATGGTCTTGTAAATTCTAGGTGTCAAAAAGTAACATGAGGTTAGAAGAGCAAACATCAATTTGAATAGCATGTTAGTTCTGAGCATGTGCCACAAGCCACAAGCTCCAGTGTTAAGGGCCCTGCAGCTATCACCTCATTTAATCCTCACTTAGAGAGCCAGCAGATGCGGAAATGGAGGTCATGTCTAGCTCAAAGCAATTTAATTACATAACCTACTCCTTTTGTTGTTTTAAGCTATCTACTTTGAATTTATCAAATTTATTTTTGAGGAGCTGGAGAGAAGGCTCAGTAGTTAAGAGAACTGGCTGCTCCTCTGGAACAGCTGGATTCAGCCCACAGAGGCTCACAATTATCTATAATTCCAGTCCCAGGGAATGGGCACAGACATACATACAAGCAAAACACCCATACACATGAAAGTAATAGATAGATAGATAGATAGATGATAGAAACTATTTTGAGAAACTTCTATTCCATATAATAGCAGAACAGTATAGTAATGCACCCCATGTCCTCTGTTTGTAAGCTGCTAATGTTACAGCCATCATGCCCTCCCCCACCCGATACTTCTGTGAATCTCTGCAGAGCAGCTGGCCTTCCTAATGATTATACTGGTTTCCTGTAAGGTGACTACAGTGAGTGCTATTCCTCAAATTCCTCCAACAGAAAGCTACCAGGAGGGAAACAGAATGGACACATAGTAAGAACTATACTTATTCCCTGCTTCTCAAAGAACAGGAGCTAAGGGCCCAGAACAAAGCATAGAATGAGTACTGACCCATCCAAGAAGTTCTTCTGGATCTGCAGAGCACCATCGTCCTGCTCTTTGGGCAGTGCTGACATTTTCAAAAGAGCACTTCCATTGTGGTAGGACCAACACCAGATCTACAGAGAAAATGTCAGATAGAATATTCAAAATCCAACAGGGAGCAGATGAGCTTAGCATTTACATTTAGACAGAAATGTTTATAGCTTTAAAACAAAGTGGCTGGACACAGTCAATGACAAAGATTTAGTTTTAAAAAAGAAAAACGAAACAAAAACGAAATCAGCACTAAGCAGTCAGATTCAGTCTCACATGCACCCTTCACTTGGCTTAGAGCTGGTCAGTTAGCTGGTGACAGCAGCCCTGTTACTGTTACTACCATTGGGGAATCAACTACATGGCAGTGCAGCTTTATATGCCAGCCATTTTGCAGGAATTAAACTCACTAAATTCTCACGGTCACTTCATGTGATCAGGATGATTAGCCCCAATCACAGAAAGGAACTGCAGTTCACAGAGACCAAAGGACTTCAACAGTAGCTACTGTCTGACTCTACAGGCCATGCTCCACCTGACGGCACATGGGCAGCTCAGTTCCCACCAGCAGAGAGACTGCCATGATGAGGAGCTGACTATTTGACAGTGAAGCTGAAACGCACACAGGGAAGGCACTGGCTGGCTGTGAGATGGCATAAAGATGACTAAGATCTGTTCTACCTCACAGCTCTTCAACAGCAAGCAGAATGTGGGAGACAGCAGGAAGGGACTGAGGAACAACAAAGGGAGGGGAAAAGATGAGTGACTGTGAAAGACAGGGTTAGGTGCCTGGATGCTTTTGTTTATTGGAAATGATCTTACGGCAAAGCAATGGGCCCTTGGTGCCGTGGCTAGGTGTATAAGCATAGCTTCTGAGCCCTGCCATGGGTTCTGTAGCGGTTAAGCGTCTAGCCCTTAGTTTGCTGACCACACTATCAACCTTGGCTGGAAAGAAATTTGAGGGGTATGGTCAGCAAACTGGTTCAACAGATAAAGATAATTGCAGCCAAGCCTGACAACCTAAGTTCAATACTTGGAACTCACATAGTGGATGTACAAGTCACCTTCTGACCCGTGCACACACACTAAATAATGAATGAATAAATGAATGCTATTTTTCCTCTTACTGGACACCACTTCAGCCTTAATTCCCATGAACAAACCATGCCTTGGATAAGTGAGCAGCTGCCTGGGCAAGAGCAAGAACCCTGCAGAGCAATTCAGGAGCTGCTCTGAACTCAGAGAATCAGAAAGAACTGTCTTGGGGTTCAAGGAAGATGGTGGAATTGACATTGGTACACTGGATGCCTAGTGTCAACGATGTATCACTGTACAGCATCCAAGAGGCTTGTGACTGAGGGATCATGAGTTCAGGAGAGAGGACTGGCACCCTGGACATGGGAAGGGATGTAACCTAGAATGAGGGCCGAGGACTACACTAGTTTCTGCCCCTGGAAGAGCAACTCCCTTTGTAGGCCAAGATATAATATATACAAGGCAGCAGAATTCAGATACTGAGAAAAACTGAGGTGTCCCTTGCTTCTTACTCCCTCCTCCAGTGTGACAGGAAGAAACACTGAGAAACCACCACAGATTTCTATGCCTGCTGTCAAAGGTATAGAGTAATATTTTGAATACTTAAGCAGCCATGCCCACTAGCTGGTACAGCTCACTTGGATGCAGATGGAGGATACTTTTAGTCGTGATTAGATGACAGCATCCAAGAAATGAAATGTTCCTAATAATTTAAACTACTTGGATAGGGAAAAAATGGCAGGCCTTTGGGGATACAGCTGTTGGGACAGACATGCTGATAACCTGAATCAGAATTAAATCATCTCATCTGAGGCACAAAGGAACAACTACTACTCTTTATTTCAGAGGAAATCAATACAAGCAAGTTAGCAAAGTGGCAAGGATCAGAATGACCCGACACGTTGTGCAGGTGATCATGAGGCTTTAATGAAGGGCTAAACAGAAGAGGGGCTAGTAGTTCAGGGACAGAGCACATGCCCAGCATGGCGTGGCCCTGGACTTGAGACCAGCACCAAGCAAAGGGGGTGGGTGGGGGGAGAATGACTGACTGTCCTTTGGTAGAGATGTCAGCTCTATCCTGTATGATATCTTACTGCTGTCTGTGCATACACCACGGAAGATGCTGGAACATATAACTGCGGCAGGTTAGGGAACATGGCTTCCTAAAACACCTAACAAGTGTCGCTAGCTCTTCCTCTTCACTTCACTTTTTTCCCCACTCAAGACAGGGTTTCTCGGAGTAGCTTTGGAGCCTGTCCTTGGAACTTGCTCTGTAGACCAGCTGGCCTTGAACTCACATAGATCCGCCTGCCTCTGCCTCCCGAGTGCTAGGATTGAAGATGTGTGCCACCACCGCCCAGAGGCTCTTCACTTCTCAGGAGACTGTTTTCTATGTCTCAGCTCCAAAGCCTGGCGAGAACATGCTATATCTTAATTTCCCGTGTGGTAGGGATAGAGGAGAAGCCTATCCCCACATGTGTAGATAATCCTCCTTTTTTTTTTTCTTCCCACAGACCATACTACAACCTCTTAAAGCTGAAGGTAGAAACCCTCATTTTCATTTGTTTCAAGTAAGTATGCCTTTCCAAGTGTACTATGCACTGTCCTGAGACCCAAGACCCTTGTGGGTGGCCTGCAATACCACAACCATTTTCCAATGTGGGACATGTACTGGCGGCACAGTAGCCGTGGCTGGTGAACCACACTACCCAACTACACAGTTTGCTAATTAGTTTCCACTAGTAAGAACAGTCCAATTCACTCAAAAATGTCTTTGAACAGAAGGTTAAAAATGACAGATTTTAGGGCCAAGCGATGCCTTGGTAGGTAAAATACTTGCTGCGCAAGCCTGATGACCAGAGTTCAATGCCTCCACACATATACTGCAGCATCCATGTCCTTGATCCCTACTAATAATAAATTTTTTAAATGATCAATTTTATAATCTTGACTATGATATATTATAAAGGGTCTGTCCTATAAGATAAGAGTGCCTTTACAAAAACTGCATATTTAGACTTTAGAGGACTAGCTCTTACAGTATTGGAGGGAGTTAGGCAAGCTGCCATGAAGAAAAGCAGCCGCCAGCCCATCTAACTGTGATGCCTACACATCAGAAAAGGACCAGCCAGAAGATAGTGCCAATGATGCAACTATGGCACTTTTAACTTGAGGTAACAAACAGCTACCTCACTGGACTTGTATTCTAAATACTTATCCGTATGTCCATAGGTAAGTGTAACTCTCACCTCTCATCAAAGAAGCCTTTTTACAGCAGATGGTGACTATAACAGAGAGCACAGCTGGTCAAATGCAGAAAACAAGTGAAAGAAAACTGGGGTGTCCAATTCTAACTGATACACACATAAAGGTGAAAAGGTTTTAAGAACTAGAGGATCAGGACACCTGCTGGGAAGCAGCTGTGCCCAGGAAACCTCAATAGTATGTGTAAAACACCTGCATAATGAGAACACCAGCTGACATGCCAATGTGGGTGAATAAAATTCACATCTAGGCCCCTGCCCTAGAGGAAGAGCTCTGTGCAATCAACCGAGAAAGCTGAGAAAGGGGGAACAGGTTTCCAAGGATGATCCCTAGAGGAGTTATCTAATTCCAAGTGATCAGCCATCAACGTACGTTACATACAAGGAACACTCAACGGACTCAGTAGGTTGTGTGTGTATACACACACACACATACACACATACATACATACATGCACACACATGTAAAAACAATAAAGAAAGGTCATGGCTTTAGGAGAAGGGAGGGACATGGCAAGAGTTGAGAGGAGAGAGGGAAATGATGCAAATACAGTGCTCCTGGAAGAAACCTCAAAAAATTAGATTTCTAACAAAACTTAAAAATTGAATAAAGTGAGTTAATCAATTCACAGAAAGCAATTTAGAAATTTGTTGCCAATGACAAAATAAAAGCTTTAAAACAAAAACTGAGAAATGTGGAAAACTAGTACCTGACTTTACTTGAACAGCTTCTCATCATCACTCTTCTTGTAAGAGAATAGTATTAATGTGTCAATTTAGGTGTATCCACAGACCAGCATTTTCCAAATGTGTAATAGAACAAAATGCATTCTCTGAATTTTTTCAAAGTATGAGAGAGACTGGGGGACTTTAATAACAGGTCCTTGGGACCTTTGTGAAACTGTCATTTTCACTGTCAAATAATATTCTCAGTCCAGCTACTAACTATGCCTTCCATATTCCAAATACACAAGTCTGAAGCTGGAGCTTCACTGTGTTCTTTAACCGGTCCTCAGCATACCACAAAAGACTGAATAAAAGAATCCAGCTGGCATCTATTTCCAAAATGCTAAATAGTGCTGTTCCATTTTACTGTTTTGGATGGCTATTTTCCATAAAAGGATGTTACTTAGGCTAACACCTGTTACTTCAATTTTTCATTAAGGTTCAGTATGAAAAAAATTAACAGGGTCTCACTCTATAGCCTATGTTAACCTCAAACTCACAGCAAGCCTCCTGCCTCAGCCTCCTGAATGTGGAGATTATAGGCATGAGATATTACAGTCAGTTTCAACTAGAGTTTCTTTCTTTTGGGGGGTGAGGGGGGCAGTTTCGAGACAGGGTTTTTCTGTGTAGTCCTGTCCAGGAACTCATTCTGTAGACCAGGCTGGCCTTGAATTCATAGAGATCCACCTACCTCTGTCTCCTGAGTACTAGGATTAAAGGTGTGTATCACCATCACCCAGCCTCAACTGAAATTTCTAACACTACACAACCTACATAAACAAAAACTCTTTTGCAGGCTCACTCATCTTAAGAGTGTAAAGGTAAGTATATGAACTGCAATTGTCAACTCAAGGCTGAAAACTGGTGGGATATGATCCAGCTGTCCCCCAAAGACGCATTTTTTTGAAACTCTCGACTTACCTATGTCTAGCTGGAAATCAGGAAAGTTACATAGAAATCTGTACTTCTGGCTTCCTCTGAAAATGTTCAGTCACCTGGCACTATTTAGCCAACAGTGTTAGAGGCTGGTGCTGCAGAGCTGCCCTCCTAGGCAAGGCAAACAGACTCTGTCCCATCTCAAGGGCCACACATTTTACCTACCCAGCTCCATGGGCTCTGGGTATGTGATGGAGCTTCACCACGTTGGCTCACATTCAAGATTCTTCTGGAAAGCCAGCCTGTATACTGTACAGCACATCCTTGTAATTTTCATTTCTTTGTAAAGTCCCACAGGTTAGGTAATTCCCAGTCAACAGCTAGAAACAGGGGTGTCATCTAGTTTTGTTTTACTTGATCAGTGGCATACTAAATAGCCTATTCTGTGAAAATTAAAGTGTGTTTCATGTTGTCTCTAGCAGAAAATTCAACATGTCCATATCAAGACAACAGAGCTAGCTAGCCAAAATAAATTAAATTCCACTATACGTAGTGTCAGTTTGGTTCAAACGAATTAGGTGTCAAAGCAGGTGGGTCTATTATCCTCATGAAGCTTTACAATGTCTTCTAATATTGCAAGAGCATTTGTGATGACTTAGACTTGTCCTAGGGAGCCTCGTGTTCAGGAGGTGTTTCTGGATTGCTCATAGACCATCGACAGCCTCTGGAGCACCACTGCTAGGATGGCCGAGAGCTGCTGATGTCCCCTTTCCCTGGGTCCCAGATACACTTACTGGTATGCCATGGCCCTGAAAACGCCGCACATCCTCTTCGAGAAGGGGACTGGGAACAACAAAGTATGCAGGCAACCTAGAAGAAAGAGGTGGCATCAACTGTAACCAAGTCTTTTTCTGTCCCACCAGTCAGTTCCCAAATAATGACACAGAGACTTATTATTAATTATGAAAGCTCTGCCTACAGCTTAGGCTTGTCTCAACTAGCTCTTATAACTTAAATTAACCCATTTATATTCATCCACATTCTATCATGTGGTACTACCTCTCTTCCACCTTATACCTACCTCCTGTTTCCTCTCCCTGTCTCCTGGCTTTTCCTGCGTGCTTAGATTCCTCCTCCTCTTTCTCTATCTCCCCAGAAATCCTGCCTATCCCTCCTGCCTAGCTATTGGCCATTAGCTCTTTATTACAACAATCACAGCAATATATCTTCACATAAGAGATATAGTTTATAAGGCTAAGAAACATAAAAGCTTAAGTTGTTTATCTAAAAATACGTTTTTACACTAAAAAGATACTTTTAGTATTGTAATACAAGTTATGATAAAAAGTGGTTTGGGTATAAAACTTTGGACTCACTAAGATAGATTAGATAATAGAGCAGTTTCTCTGAATTTGCCAAATACAGACAGACTGAACACTGTGAATGTAATTCTTACCTGATAACTGTTCGAGTTAAAACCTTCCCTTTTTATTTAGACAAAAAGGGATATTAAGGGATATTTGTACACTGTATGAAGATATATTTGCTGTGATTGGTGTAATAAAAAGCTGAATGGCCAATAGCTAGGCAGGAGGTATAGGTGGGACTTCTGGGCAGAGAGAGGAATAGGAGATGAATCTAGATGCATAAGAGATGCCAGGGGACACAGAAGAAGCAGGATGGGCAGTATGTGACAAAACATAGATTAATAAAAATGGCTTAATTTAAGTTGTACGAGCTGGTTAAAAACAAGCCTAAGCTAAGGCCAAGCTTTAATAATTAATAAAGAGTCCCAGTGTCATTATTTAGGAGCTTGCTGACAGGAAAAAATTTGTTACAATCAGTTTTCAGTTAGACACTTAATTCACAAAATATGAAAGCATCCATGAATACAAGGAAGTACCAAAGAACTACTAAAGGACATATTTCCCTGTTAAGTACCAAAGATGAGGCCAGATGGTGGTAGTGCATGCCTTTAATCCCAGAACCTAGAAGGCAGAGGCAGGCTGAACTCTGAGTTCGAGGCCAGCTTAGTCTACAGAGTGAGTTCTAGGACAGGTCCCAAAGCTACAAAGAAACCCTGTCTTGAAAACCAAAACAAACAAACAAAACAAACAAACAAAAAACCCAAAGATGAAATGCACCACTCTTCTGCAACATGAGGGAAATGAGGGGTGTGGGCATAGCCCTGCAACAGAGCCCCTGCCTCACATGCAAAAGGCCCTTGGTTTGATCTTCAACACTGAAAAAAGGCGGAGATTGGAAAATGGGATAACTAAAAGTATATGAATTCCAAAAAAATCATCGAATAGTAACAGTATAAACACCTGTGTTGCTTATAATTAAAAAATATGAAAATCAGTAACATGAGGATTGCAGTCCATTTTATCACATACACGCTCTGGGTAACATGTGACTTTAATCCCAGCACTTGAGAGGCCAGATCTCAGTGAGTTTAAGGCCAGCCTGGTCTACATAGTGAGTTCCAAGACAGAATTACATAGAAATACTATGTCTCAAACAAACAAACAAAAGTTCTGCCAACAACAAACATTTGAAGAGGCCTCCTCTGTGGCGGACATTGCACTAATCCATCGCATGAATGATTCATTTAGTTCAACACCACTAGCAGATACATAGTATGAGTATTGCCATTTTACAGGTAAAGAAGCTAATAAATTGGGTAATTTAGAACTTTTATGTCCAGTTTCTTGAGTTCTTTGTATATTTTGGAGATCAGACCTTTGTCTGATGTGGGGTTAATGAAGATCTTCAATTCAATTCCATTGGTCAGTGTCTCTGTTTTTATGCCAATACCAAGCTGTATTACAGAGCTATTATAGAGTTTGAAGTCAGGGATGGTAATGCCTCCGGAAATTCCTTTGTTGTATAGGATTGTTTTGGATATCCTGGGCTTTTTGTTTTTCCATATAAAGTTAGTTATTATTCTCTCAAGGTCTATGAAGAATTTT
>JAQHUG010000237.1:2752834-2777896 GCA_028555095.1 Dicrostonyx torquatus | reverse complement strand
GCAGGACCAGCCCATTGTGGGTGGTGCTGAGCTGGTAGTCCTAGGTTCTATAAGAGAGCAGGCTGAACAAGGCATCGGAAGTGAGCCAGTAAGCAAAGCACCTCCATAGCCTTTTTATCAGTTTGAGTTCCTGTCCTGACTTCCTTCAATGACGGACTATGATGTGGAAGTGGAAGTGGAAGAAATAAACCCTTTCTAAACCCCAGCTTGCTTTTGGTCATGGTGTTTCATCACAGCAATGGTAACCTAAGACAGGGAGGATGAGATACTGAGAAACTGAGCATTCCTGGAGGAAGCAGGTCACTGGGGTGTATATTTGAAAGTTATGTCTGGTTTCTGTTTCCTTCTTTTTCTATTTCTTGTTTGTCACCATGAGGTGAACAACCTCCCCTTCCACAGGCACATGGACCAAGCAACCATAAAGTGAACCCTCTGAGACAGTGAACCAAAGTAAATCCTTTTTCCCTTTCCTGACAGACATTTGGTCACAGTGATACAAACTCACTAAGACAGGGTTTCCCCTCCTGATCACAGGGGAGAATAAAAAGAAACCTTTTGGGGGTGGGGACACTGCTAGGAATCCTAGCATTCAGTGAGACTCAGCTTGGGCTATAGGGAGAGACAAAACCAAAGATGAGTGGAAGAATCTTGGCTACTCAGCAACAATAGCTCAGAAGAGACTTACCTGTGCTGTGCACAGCAGCTGCATAGGAAAACAGAAACAGTCTTTTCAGCAGTTTAGGAGTCTGAGTATGATGGATTATGCCACTGACAATCTAGAGAAGAAAGGACCAATTGATACTGTTATGCTTCTGACAGATCAATGCTAAGAAAGGTAGGCATTAACTTTGTTTTCTATCACACTAATGTGATGTGGGAAGCTATTCTGTATATGTATTGCTTTTATTGCAGGGCAGAACAGAGCTAGGTGGGAAAAACTAAATGAATGCTGGGAGACAGAGGGCGGAGTCAAGGAGACGCCATGTAGTCCCATGGGAGACAGACACTGGATGGAACCTTGCCGGAAAAATCACAGCCATCTGGCGATACACAGATTAATAGAAATGAGTTAAATTAAGATGTAAGAGCTAGCCAATAAGAAGCTAGAGCTAATAGGTCAAGCAGTAATTTAATTAATACAGTTTCTGCGTGGTTATTTCTAGTCTAGACAGCCGGGAACAAACAAGCAGCCTCCTACAACACTAATGGGCTCTGGAGACAGCATAACCCTTGCTGAACTTTGATCTGTGATTTAGCTCTTGGAATAGTGCCAGAATACTATTTTGTCATGCTTTCTAAGAGCTTCGAATGTCTAGGGAAAATTTAAAACACAGTCTAATTTCCCAAAAAACAAGAGTTAAAAATACTGCCTAATAAGGTCAAGTCTGAATATCCAACATGTCCAAGACTCACAAGTGATAACATACAATAAGCAAGACACTTACTTAGCTGACTCACTTGTGGATGCTCTAGACATTGGAGGAAAGGGCTAGGCATGTAGCCCAGTTGGAAATATGCTTGCCTAGCATGCACAAAGTCCTAGCAGAACATGCTTATAGTCCCAGCACTCAGGAGGAAGGAGGGGGATCAAAGCTTCAAGGTCATTCCCTGGCATTTAAGAGAGCATTTAAGGCCAGCCTAGGCTACACAAGACCTTGTCTCAAAAGGAAAAAAAGAAAAGAAATCTGCTGTTGTGCTCTCTGTCTGTCTCTTGTGTTAATCAAAAGTATGTTTGGATAAATAGCTAAAATAATTGTTTAAAAGGAAATGCTTTGTTTCTTGGGGAATTTTCTCTAGCTACAGTGCTTTTTGCCTGCTCAAAATAGGTACTACAATAACATTCATTATTCTAACTGAACTAACACACTATTTCAAAGAAAATTTGAGCATTACCTATAGTGTGCATAATTCATTGCAGATAAGACAGTATAAACAAACTGGCATCTTGCTGGGCTTTCCTAATGTGTGTACCATGAGAGGGGCAAGTCTGAGACCTTCCCTGTCTCAGCAAGAAAAAACTTGGAAATTATAAGGAATCGTAGCAAACTGGTACAGCCATTTCCTGACTGCAACTCGTGCGTCTACCAGGAAATGATGCTTAATCTTTACAGGTGCACCTGATTACCTGATTTTGCTCATGGAACAAGTGCTGTTTCATAGAGGCAAACACACAGATTCTCAGGAGTCGGCACTCCTGTGGTAGACAGACTCTAGGGGAAGATCAGCCTTAGCTGTCTTTTCCTCCCCATCCCCAAGCAGACCCTGACCTCACTCATCACCTCCCACTCACCACTTAGTAGTTCTAGGTAACCAGCACTATGAACTGAAGGACTCAAGGTTACACCTGCCAAGTCAAAACAGCCATGCTTGTCCCAACTATCTCTCACACATTAATCCAAGATGAGACTGCAGCTGACTTCAGCTTCACAGAGTGAAAGGCTTCCTTCCACCTTCAGGCATAAGCAAAACCTAGTCAGTGGGGGAAATCCTGATGGGAAATAAACCTAAAAACAGATGTAACTAGTTACCCTTTTGACTTCCTCTTCCTTTGTGTACCTCAGACAAAAGTGTAGCACCCGCAGATCTTTGCAGTGGATAATAAGCTTCTCTGGGTATTTCTTCAGTTGGTCAAACAGAGGCTTCTTTTTCTCATCAAACACTACGGATCAAAGACAAAATCATGAGTAGAAATGACTGTTACACTGTGACAAATTAACACTAAAGGAACAGGTAGACTGTTAGTGTCTAAGGATGGGAGTCACTCCCAAAAGTATTCTTTTCTTTTCTTTTTTTTTTTTTCTTCAGTGCAGTTCTGGCTGTTCTGGATCTATGTTTGTAGATCAGACTGGCCTCAAACTCTGAAATCTACTTGCTTCTACCTCCAAAGTGCTGGGATTAAAGGTGTGTGCCACCACATCAGGCTTCCAGCTGGATTCTTTATTCCTCTGGAGTAAGCCTAAGACTCAAATGAACAGACTAGACTCCACCAGTCTAAAGAAAGCCCATCTCTGATGGGCCTGAGAGACAGCTCAGCAGCTATGAGTACTTCCTACTCTTCCAAAGGACCAGGGTTCAGTTCCCAGGACCATGTCAGGCAGTTCACAATGGCCTATAACTCCATAGCAGGGAACTTCTGACCTCTGTTCATGCAAACATGAACGCAGACATGTATATACACACACACACACACACACAATAACTCTTGGGACCAGGGAGATAGCTCAGTGGCTAAGAGCACTTACAGCTCTTGCAGAAGACAGGGTTGGTTTCCAGCACACTCATGGAGGGAGGCTAACAACCATCTGTAACTCCAGTTCCAGGAGATCCCACACCCTCTTTGGTCTCCTCAGGCACCAGGCATACATGTGGTCCACATATATAGACAAACACTCATACACGTAAGATTTAAAAATAAATAAACATTTAAAAGGGAAAAGCTGCAAAACTGCAAAAATCGCACTCATAAAGGATGGAAGGAAGAGTGCTGGGGATATACTTTCATGCTAGCCAACTCCTACACTGACGGCTAGAGTCCCTCTTGACATTTCCATCCATGCTCCAGAGCCTGGACTCACTACTGGTGTTGAGAATACCATAGGTGGCTGAACAATTTCTGAAAATGTCCTGAATTCCAAAATGGAGAATAGAAAACAGAGTAAGGCTTGGAAGGACAATCTCATTAAGTCAACAAAAGACATCCTTAATGCTATACAATCAAGCTTTTTTGTTCGTTTATTTTTGTTTTGTTTTGAGACAAGACTTCTTTCTGTCCTGGAACTCACTATAAATTAGGGTAGCTTCAAACTCAGAAATCCACCTTCCTCTCTGCCTTCTGGGATTGAAGGTGTGCACCATCACACCCGGCTCAAGTTTTTCATTTCTTCTTTTTTTTAAATAAGTTTTTTTTCTTTAAATTTTCATTGTGATTAAATGTGTGTCAAGCATATGCCCATTACCTACATACAGTGAGCCTTAACCGATCAATACCTACCACAGAACAGTTTTGTGTGAGTGTTAGGAAAAGCTGGCTTCAGGCTAGGTGTGATGGCTTGCATCTGAAAACTCAGCACTTAGGAGCAAGAGCCGGAGGCAAGAAAATCAGAAGTCTGAGGCTAGTGGGCTACATTAAATCAAACAACCAAGCAAACAAAACACTGCCTTACCACACCCCAAAAAAACTAGGTGAGTCGGTAAGTAAAGGGTCTCCCCACTAAGCCTGATGACCTGAGTCTGATCCCCAGGACACACGGGGAGAAGCTCCTGCATGCTGTCTTCTGATCTCCACATGCACACCCACACAAGTACATATACTCACAAACAAATCTTAATAGAAAAAATCAGAGAGAAGAGGATGCAAGCCCAGCTTGGTTCATCTCAAACCAAGTAACCCTGGGTGAGCTATCCATGCTGCACTTACCATTCCCAAAGCTGTTTTCCATAAGGTAACTTATGTAACACAGCTGAACAGATTGTAAGAATATCATTATTGCTGTATTATTGCTGTATGTTCTGAGGCAGGCAACGCAACAAAAGAAGACACTCACCTCCATAAATCTGATCCACACAGTGAAGGGGAACATCATTTTCTCCTACTATCTTATTCTTAAACTGAGTTTCCTAAAAAGAAAAAAAAAATCAAAAGGAAATAACTGTGACTCCTTTCAATGAACTTGGATATTCATAGCAAAGCAAATCATTATTCTCCACTTTACAGAGAGAAACTAAGAAAGCCATCTTTCCCCAGGCCCCCAAGTAAAGGGATGCTGCAGTACATGAGAAAAAAATCCATGAGTACCAGCTGTTTCAACCCAAGGAGAACACGCCACTTCTGTGTCACTGTGCCACTGAAAACCAAGTGTACAAATAACAGGTTAGCACTTCTGCACATAGTGCAGGCAGACTGAGACAAAGCTACCTGGGCAGCTTTGGGGAAGCAGCTAGAAAGTCAAGTATTTGGCAAAAGCTGTGTTTGCTCAGAACTAGGAGTCAAGCCCTGCAATAGACAGTGGTGCAGGAGGCCAGCCTGGGAAGTAGCAACAGTGCTGCTTTATACGGAGCACAGGGGTCCAGGGCAGCTGGCACATGGGGAACAGGCCAGGTACAGAGGGGTTCCCACTCTGTGCAGTGCTGTCCCTCCTCTACCACTCACCCCTAAGGAGACACAAGTCTCAAACAACACTGCACCTAGATTCAGATCAAACAGAAACAACCCAAGCTCAAAGGTCGCACTCCAGGCCTAAGTGCCCAAATCTGTAAAAGAGCTTAGCAGAGGGAACATGAGAAACTGGACATGGGAGAGGTTGTTCCAACAAGTGACTCACGCTGTGCTGAATTCAGAAGAAATCGGGGAAAGTTGATGAAGTCAGCTTGAAGGGCAAAAGCAAGCGAATAGGAAGCACAGGTGGTGATTTCTAGGTCTTCCTGGCAGAGGGAGCCCCTGAAGGGCGAGAGCAGACCACTAGCGGGAAAGCCTGTACTTTGCTTGGGCTGGGAGGAGGAGAAAGCTGCAGGGACAGCACCAGAGTCACTGCTGCACCTTCCCTACCACTCGGCAGACGCAGCTCATACGTACACCGCCGTTGTCCAAGGCTGAGTCGTCATCCCCCAGGAAGGAAATCTTGAAGTCAGTGCAGACGAGTCTCCCATAGACACCACGCTGACAGGAATCTTCCTGCACATACTTCAGGACTGTGCTGGCTTCACAAAGCAGTTGTTCACCTAATGGAAACCAAAGCAAGCTCTCCTCAGAGGCCTCAGGGAAGACCCAGAGCTGCAAGCACCAGGACAAGCACACAGTACAGCGCAGCACTCACAGCAGCGCACTCAGAGCAGAGAAAGTGAAGAGAGCAAGCAGAGCCAAATGGCATGCTGGGATTTCTCCCACCACTCACGAGCTCAAGCTTCTTCTCTCTCCTTTGTTTGGAAACAGGGTCTCACTATATTACACAGACTAGCTTTGATTCATTAAGTAGCCTGGGCTGGACTAAACTCACAATTATCCTCCTGCCTCAGCCTCCCAAACGCTGGGATTAGAACTGTGCCCCTTTGCCCTGATTTTCAGCACCTTCTGTAGTGCAGATCTTGGTGTTTTTATTACTTTGACCCAGCAGGTGTCCCACAACAGTGATCCTGGAAGTGGAGCAAAGGTAGGCAGGGTGGTCAGCAGGGCCTGGATTCGGAACTCAGCCCCATTTTCTGTGTAAGCCAGGGCTTCTGTGCAGCTTCCTCAGATGACAGAGGTGCTGGCTCATGTTGGAGGATGAGAGGGGAAAGGAGGTCATAAGGTGGGTAGAGGGCATAGTTTCTCCTTCTTAGTTCAAAGCATTTCATCTCGATGCACCACCTCCCCTGCTCCATCTGCAGGGACCCAGCCCGCATCAGAAGCTATAGCTCCTGAAGATTCCACAGCCAAAAATCACTAGGGCTGGACCTCTGTTCCCTAGAAGAGAAAAATCTGCTGGTGTTTGGGTGAGGATAGGAAGAGAAGGACATAAAGGAAATAAGAGTGTGGTGGAGGCTGCTCATTCGTTGTCAGCCACCCAGACCCAAAATAATCACTCAGAAACTATTTTAATTGCAGTACTGTTTGGCCAATAGCTTAAGCGTATTGATAGCTAGCTCTTATATCTTAAATTAACTCATTTCCATTATTTTATATTTTACCATAAGGCTCATGGTTTACTGGTAAAGTTACCAGGCATTTGACTCCTTCGGTGGCAGCTGCATGGTGTCTTTCTGACTCTGCCTACTCTCTCTATATATGTTTTTCAACCTGGCTATATTCTGTTAAGCCATTGGACAAAAGCATCTTCTTTATTCACTAACTAATAAAAGCAACACTATACAGAAGGACTTCCCACACCATAAGAGAGCCAATTTAGCACAACAACAAACGAATTTTCCTGTCATCTAATACATAACCATCTTCCCCCCTCAGGGCTTCCCTCTGGCTTTCTTCACCTTTGAATTCACTTGTTGGCTAAAAATTCATTTAATCTAGTTTTAAAGAATAACAGCAGGCCAGTGGTGGCACACACCCTTAATCCCAGCAGAGACAGGCAGATCCTCAAGGCCAGCCTGGTCTACAAAGTAAGTACTAGGACAACCAGGGCTATACAGAAACTCTGTCTTGGGAGGGGGACAAAAAGGTAATAAAAAGTTAGGCATCCTTGTTACAGGAAAACCCACATTATAAGAAAAACAAAAACCTTTTGGAACTGGACGCAGCATGCACATCTGTGAGCCCAGTATTCAGGAGACAGAGGCAGAAGGGTCACAATTCCCAGGCCAGCCCGAGTTCTATGAAACCTAGTTTCAAAATAAACAAAACATTTATAAAAAGAAATGATTTTTATACAGCTGGCAACATTTTCCACGTAAGAGGGAGCTATACCACCAAGAGGCTTCTGTTCTTGAACTCAGAAGTGATTAAAAGTTAACTGAGAGTTAGCCACTCTCCTGTCTCAAAAACAGTTAACCAATCCAGGCTTCTTCATAATGAATGACTTCAAAGCAGAGCCCCAGTAACCCTGCCAGCCCTAGTATCTCTGGTACCTGTGCTGAAATACACCATCAGACAGACAGGTGAGACCCCCACTGCCAGTGCTGGGAGGCCCAGGCAGCTGTGATAGCTGAGAGCAGCTATGGTTAGAGGCAGCAAGAAGAACATGCAGACTATCGGATTCTTCCAGGATCTAGGATTTTCTTGACTGGAGACCAGAAATACTAGACAAAACCGAGTAGGACACCCTCACAAAGGCTTCACTGGCTTGTGAATGAAGTGAGAATTTCCTATCAGGTTGGAGGAAAGGAAAACAAGGAAATTCTTCCCAAATGTTGTAACCCCCTGGGGTCAGGTGCGTAGTTACTGAAGACCTTGACATCTTTGTTGTGATCCATCATCATCACTATTACGTGCCAGAGCATGAAAACAAAGGAGTTTATAATAGCAACTAGGAATGACATCATCTATCTTTGGCGGTGAGATATGCTGTTAACATGACCGTTACCTGGCAACAAGTGAAGAGTGACTTCCTTCTCTGTTACTTCCTTTTCATTTGTGTGAATTTCCTAAAAATAAATAAACAAATACAAGAGCAAAAGGTCACAATTTTCTTTGCTTACAGGCTCAAATTAACAATAAATTAACATTCCAAATACATATTAAACTATCACCTAAGCTCAAGAAGTTTGACTTAATAAGCTATTGCTATTACATTTATTTATTTATTGTATGTGTATAGAGATGCACACACAGTCATGTGTCACTGTGTGTGTGTGTGTGTGTGTGTGTGTGTGTGTGTGTGTGTGTGCTGGTGGGAGTAGGATTTCTCCTTCTACATGTAAGTCCCAGATCTTTAGGCTTTATCCACCAAACTATATCACTGACCTTTAACAAGCCACTTTTTAAATACATGTTTAGGGGCTGGAGCTATTGCCTAACATGTATAAATCCCCAGCATAAAAAACAAAAGCAAACAAACAAAAAACAGGATGTGGAGCAATGACTCCTTTAGTAAAGTACTTGCTGCACAAGCATGGGGACCTAAACTCAGTTGCCAACACTCACATAAAAGCTAGGCACAGCAGCATGCAGAGACAGCACAGCCCTGAGGCTTATGGTTAGCTAGTCTAACCAAACAGGTAAGCCCCAGGCTCAGTGAGAGGCTGTCTCAAAAATCTCCAAAAAGAACATGGAAGGCAACTAAAGAAGACACCCAATGCTAACTTGTGACCTCCACAAGCACACACATGCACATGTACCTGCACACATTTATACATACACAAATAGGATGTAGCAGAAAATGCCTCAAAAAACAGCACTCAGGAGGGGGCAGGAGGATCAAGAAGTTCAAGGTCATTCTTGGCTATATAGCAAATATGAGTCCAGCCTGGGCTAAATGAGACTCTGTCTTAAAAAACAAAAATAGAGACACATGGTGGCAGTGCACACCTTTAATCCCAGCACTTGGGAGACAAGGGCAGGCAAATCCCCAAGGCCAGTCTGGTCTACAGAGCTAGTTCCAGGAGAGCCAGGGCTAGCGACACAGAGAAACCTTGTAAAACAAGGACAACAACAACAACAATAATAGGACAGAATGGGTCAGTGTAAAAGCACTTGCTACCCATCCTGATGACCTGATCATGTAGCTGCTGTGGGATAATCCTCTTATACACCGTAAAGATTTGTCACTCAAAATGGTTTAATAAAAATTCAGATTAGCCAGCAGCCAGGCAAGAAGTATAGGTGGGGCAACCAAACTTAGAATGATGGGAAGGAGAAGGGAAGAATGAGGAGTCACCAGCCAGATGTAGAGGGAGCAGAAGATGAACATGCCATGCTAGTAATAAAAGTACTGCCACATGACAGAGTGTAAATAAGGAGTAAGAGTTAACTTAAAGTGTGAGAGTATTAAGTGTGGGCTATTGGCTGAGCATTGATAAGTAAGACTAAGCCTCCAAGTCAATTATTTGGGAAGCGGCTGCCAGTTATTTGGGAATAGGCAGGCAGAAGAGAAATGTCCAATCACATGTAGCAAAAACGAACTAACCCCACCAAGTTGTACTCTAACTTTCTTATTAGTGCCATCACACGAAAACAAACACACATGCATAAATAAATAAACTTATTTTTGATACAAAAACAAAATATGTTTTAAAGACGGGGTGTGGTGACCCTAACTGTATGCATAGCATTTGGAAAAAGTTAAGGCAGGGAGCAGGAGTTTAAGGTCATCACTGACTGAGTGAGTTCCAGGTCAACCTGGGCTACAAAAAACCCTGTATCAAAAAAACAATAAAACTAATATATATATATTAGGACAGAATGGGTCAGTAACTCATGCTGTTTCAAATGTATAAATCCCTATATATATATATATATATATATCTTTAAATAAAAGTGGACAGAAAAATTTCAGTAAGTTTCAGTGATAGTCAACATATTAAACTAAGTTTTAAGATTTATATCTACTAGTTGTCCAAGCAGAAAGACAGAGGTAAGCATCCCTTATAGGAAAAAATAAGTTAAAAATGACACCTAGGCAAAAAAACATAACTCAGATACAGAGTCGGGAAAAAATAGGAGACATGTCAGAGAATGAGATCCTCTCCCTCCAAAGAAAATCAAGGGTTAAAAGCAAGAGAGATCGAGTCTTCTTAGGAAAACAAACATC
The DNA here is from genome assembly GCA_028555095.1 of Dicrostonyx torquatus. Classification (NCBI taxonomy): domain Eukaryota; kingdom Metazoa; phylum Chordata; class Mammalia; order Rodentia; family Cricetidae; genus Dicrostonyx; species Dicrostonyx torquatus. The sequence continues at coordinate 2,767,721 of JAQHUG010000237.1, read as the reverse complement.
TATCTATAAAAGACAGAGGAACACAGGACAGTATGTAGTCAGTACACATAAAATGTCTATGTATAAAAGACAGGCAGAGGAACACAGGACAGTATGTAGTCAGTACACATAAAATGTCTATGTATAAAAGACAGGCAGAGGAACACAGGACAGTATGTAGTCAGTACAGATCCAACTACTCTATGTAGCACACTAAGTTAGGACTCAGTGAAGACACCTGTAATATACATTGTCCACGCCAAGTTACTTAAAACCACAAGATGTTATCAAGAGTTGCAATCACTTCTAATGGAGAACCAAGGCCTAGCTCAATGTCAGGTCCCTCTATTTTGTGCTCAGTATTTACTGGCTATTCAAGGATAATTTGTAAACTTTAATGAGTGATGTTTGCAAAGTGATTTGGCGCAAACACTTGCTAACATAACAAGTCTAAGTCTCCTAGTGAAGTCTATAAGCCATCTAAGAAGTATTCCTACCAAAATACCTAACCTCAAACACACCTGGAATCCAAGGCTTGAGAGGCAGAGGGATTTATACATTTGAAACAGCATGAGTTACACAATAAAGTCTAGGTCAGCCTGGGCTATAGAGTGAGACCCAGCCAAGGACAGATGAATAGAAGAGGGAAGGGAAGGAAGGAAGGAGGGAAGGAAAAATTCAGGCTGGTGGTGGAAGCCTGTGATCCTGGTCACTCATTAGGACAGAGAAACACAATAAATGACACCATGGGGATGATGTAATCAGTCAGTTCCTGACTGGAAAATACTAAACGACACAGCAGTTTGGTAAGCAAATAAACTGGGCCTACTTAATGTTATGTGCGTAAAAGGCTATGGGTAGAAGAAGAGTCTGACTGTGTTAACCCAGAATGAACCACAGCTTCCAAATAAATGTGGGTGTGGCTCAGTGATGCTGCTTCCCTAGAGAACCCTTTCAAGATAGCCTATTTCAGAGGTGAATATGATTTCCATCCAGGAGATGCCACAACCTGGAGATAAGCTTCTCAAACTTAGGGTGTGTTAGGAGTCTGGGGAGTCTGTTAGGGGAGGTTGAGCAAGCTATTCATGTACATACATGTACAGGTGAGTATTTGGTAATTTAGCAATTTTCACTCAGAGTTTCCATTCTCCATCCCAGAGGAAGGAATACATTAAGAAACAATTACTTGTCAGGTCCCATCATCCTTCTCTGAAGAGAAAGCAAAGGGAATCTCTAAATTCTATCAACTGATGAAAACTGTAGCGCTGGTCTTGACTAGTGCTTAGAATCCAGTCCAAATACAGGCCAGCTGGGTCAGGGCTACCCTGCTCTTACATCAGTGGAAGTATCCTGCCTTTTTAAAAATATACTATGGAGCCCAGGTTGGCCTTGAACTCAGGATCTCTTGCTTCAGCCTTCTGAGTACAGGGATTACTGGTATACACCACTATGCCATGTGTGAAATTCTTTCTTTAAATTCCAGAGTCAAAATCATTCAGAAAAGCATGTAGTATACTGTCTAATCCCAAACTCCCTAGATGAGGCAGGCTGAATAAATAAATAAAATAAATAACAAATAAAAAATAAAGTAAATAAATAAGTAAATAAGTAAAGAAATGAGTAAATAAAATAAACCAGCCTCTTGGAAGGACCTACTTCCCCGTTAACTGCAATGGGAACTCGTAAGAAGCCTGGTTTTTACAAATACAGGCTAATCACTTTATCTTTCCTATTAAGGTCTCTGAAGGGCTCGAAGATGGTGATCAGGTTGGCAGCACCAACTGCAGACTTGAAGACTAGGTCACAAGCATGGTGAAGTAGAGGAAGCTATTCTGCAGATAGTGAGACACATGAACAGGTTGCAGGAGATGGGGGAGATACAAATATGGCTCTCAGAAGCTGACAGTTCTTTGAGTCATACCTGTGTTACTACAACCAATTCCTTTGCTAGCATGCATTTATCACAGTGGAATTCTGTTTATTGTCAAAGATGCTGACTCTGGTCAATCTCCTAACAATGAGAAGTCAGAGGTAAGTAGACTCATATCACCAACACATCAGTGTTAAACAGTGTTCTTCAGAGCCACAGGATGAGGGTCTGATGTCACAGCCACCACCTCATGAGATTAGCAAAGAGGCAAAAGTAGCACCTATAGTCTCAAATATGTAAGGCTCAGGAGGGGTGAGGATAAGTGGGCCCCAGCCAGTGAAGCCCTCACAGGCCCTGACATTATTCTGCTGGTACTGATGCTGCTTGAACAGCTTTCCTTGGTACCACCACATTCCCATCACGACTGAGTGCAGACAGGTACATCCTCTCCTACCCCAACACACACCAGGCAGAAAACCACTTTAAAAACTTAAAACCCCATAGGTGTGGTGATGTTGCACGTGTAATTCCAGTACTCAGTGGCTGAGACAGGAGGATCATCAGTTTAATGCCAGTCTGGGCAAACAAAAAGCAAGATTATAAAAATCTTAAAACTTAACAAAGACTGAAGAAACAAGCAGTGGTGGAACATGCCTGTAATTCCAGCTCTTAGGAGGCAGAGATATCCAGAGCTGAGAGTTTGAGGCCAGCATGGTCTACAGAGTGAGTTCCAAGACATCCAGGGCTGTTATACAGAGAAACCCTCTCTCGAAAAACAAATAAACAAACAAACAGAAGAGGTTAGGTGTGATAGTACATGCTTGCAATCCCAATGGTGGGGAGGTTAAGCCAACAGGACCCCCTCATTCATCAGACAGATTAGCTTCAGACCAGTAAGAAATGCTGTCCAAAAACACAAGTGGATGAAATGACACTGATCGACTTATGGCCCCTACTGACAGAACACTAAATAAAAATTCTACATTGTTCTTAACCCAGTTATTTCCAAACTAAATCCTGTATGTATACATATATACACAGACACATGCATATGTTTAATTTTCTTAAATGAAAATATACTATACTCTTAATGTAGATGAAGTGTGTAAGTACACAAGACAGTAATTTCTAGAAGATGGGTCATTTAAATGAATCCTTGATAAGAGCTGGAACCAGGCACCGAAGGAAAAACAGGTGCATGTAGTCCAGCATGGAAAACAGTACCAATTTATAATATGCACTGTGAAGGATGCTCACATCAGGTCATGCTACAGGACTGCGGGAGCATGCAAGGCATCCAATTGCAGGGAGACCGACAGACAAGGAGAAAGAAACAGACTGGCAAGCATCCTTCTGAGAAATGACAAATGAGAGCATCAGCAGATAGACAATGCAGAGAAGATACAAACAGTAGCAGGTGACACCCTGAGAGGTAAGAAATAGGCTGGGGCTAGGCAGCTTAAAGGAATTTGTGTACCATCTTAAGGGATTTGGGCTTTATCCCATGAGCAACAAGAGACAAGGGAGGTAAAGGAGTAAACAGAGCATGTAGTATTCACTATCTCCAACAAATGTCCTTCACGAGAAAGTACAGGGCTGAGTTAGGAGCACAGATGGACTGTAGCTAGTAAGGACAAGTGTCCTGCTCTCGGAGAAGGATCCAAAGGGAAGGGAATGAAAAGCTGAACTGCCTGTCTCGTGACATGAGGATCCAAAGAGCCTGTGCGAGTGTCAAGCCATGTCATGGAGGTCAGTCTCAGTATCCACATCCAGAAAGGTGGTGGGGTGCTTTGGCTAGGTATGGCTCAGTGGTAGGCCTCACTTAACATGAGACCTTGGGTTCAAGCCCCAGCAATTAAAAGAAAGAAACAAAGGAGGGGAAGAGGAAGAAAAAGAAACTGAAAAGGAAGACCCCTAGAGGAAGACTCACTGTCTCCATTCAGAAACACAGGTCACAGCTTAACATGGACTTCAAAGAATGCTGTCGACCATAGAGAACTCCTCCTGGAGTGAAGGAAGAGGCTGTGTTTAGTACAACCTTTCACTTTAAAAGCACTCACTTCTTCCTTGGGATAACTTAAATACATTTTAATACTGGTACCAAGATGCTAACTGAAAATCCATCTGTTTCAAACTTGGGAAAACCCAAAAGCAACAAAGTCACATATTTTATGAAGCATTTGGCAATTTTAACACCAGAAGAGCATAGCCGAAAAGCCAACAGATTCCTAACCTGCTCAACTTCCTACCGAAACTGCCACTATTCATCAACACTTCCTCAGCGTTGGAGCCAGGAAAGGAAAGGTCAGAGCACAGAAAGACATTGTTGCTGCTGCTGAAGACAATCTCATCACCAAGTGTAATGTGGGATTCTGTATGCTGTTAATACCATTGGTGAATAAAGAAACTGTCTTGGCCTGTTGATAGGGCAGAACTGAATGCTGGGAGAAGGGAGGCAGAGTAGGGAGAAGCCATGGAGCCACTGCTGGAGACAGATGTGCTGACACTTTGCTGGGTAGGCCATGACCTCGTGGTGATGCACAGATTAATAGAAATGGGTTAAATTAAGATGTAAGAGTTAGCCAATAAGAAGCTAGAGCTAATGGGCCAAGCAGTGATTTAAATAATATGGTTTCTGTGTGATTATTTTGGGGCTGAGCTAACAGGAACCAACAAGCAGCCTTTCCCTTACAACACAAGTATATGCAAGTCTTTGTGTCCAATGACACTAAACTGAATACACCAACACCCTGTTCATCCCACATCTCGATCACACAGCTACCTCACCTATTTGGAATGCTGCCAAAAGTCATAAGCCCTGAGCAGTAATAATGAATGAGCAGTACTTTGCACTTAGTGACAAACAGACTGACTTGCATGCTTTAACTAACAATAACAGCCAACATCTAATATTTTTTTTTCTTAGCATAGCCATACTCTCCATTCACCTCACAACCCACAACTATCTCCATTTCACAGATGAGAAACTAAAGCTTAAAGAGGATCAGCAACTCAAGCTTCAGAGGAAAATGGGGCATCAACCTGGGCTTGATGAGACCCTTGCTCAAAGAAAATCTCACATGTGCATCTTCCCAACCATGCCGTGTTCTGCAGAGGCATAAGCTTTTGTCTCCATTAGTACACCCCTTGGACAAAGGACCACAGGCTAAGCAATGTGACCTTTACCAATAAATGAATTATGAGTTACTATGTCACAACCCAGTAGACATTATAAACTCAGAGTTGTTCAATCTTTGAATGACAGTCTCCAGTTCTCTTTCAAAGCAAGCACAAGGCTAGCCTCACTGAGAAAGGTGAATGATGACAACTGTTTCTTAAGTCACAAGCACATGGCTTGCTTAAAGGGCTGTGTATTTATTAGCTCACTTATTCCTCACAGCAACACTCTGAAATAATCGTCATACTCTAGAATATGTCCTCTGCAGATGGAAGCACCAACTGGTATAAGAACAGTAGAATTCGTGCCCAGGTATCTATCCTCACCTATCCTGTGCTCTTGAAAAATGCCACGTCTCTTGCATCAAAAGGAGAAATGGAATGTACCATGAACAATAAAATCAGAGACAGATATTAGGGTTCAAGCTGAAGATCAGAAAAGCAAAGCAGTCAACCACTACAGAGACCTTTTACCTCTACTAAATCTTCAGACTGAAGGAGCGAGATCTCCACAAAATCTCGGACTCCACACTCCAGTGAGCTCCTGTCTCTTCCCTTTTATATTTCTCTCTCCCCGCCCAGCCATATCACTCCTGTCTCCACCTTCCTAGTACTGGGATTAAAGGTGTGAGCCACCACTATCTGGATCTGTTTCTGGATCAGGTTTGTGTAGCCCAGGGTAACCTTGAACTCACAGAGATCCATCTGCATCTGTCTCCCAAATCCTGGGATTAAAGGTGTATGCCACTACTCCATGGCTTCTAGTGGCTTAGCTTTGCATTCTGATCTTCATGTAAGCTTTATTCATTAAAACACAAATCAAGCATCACTGCAATGGAAGGAAAAAGAAGACAGAATGATCAAATCACTCTTAGTCCCACTTGAAGTCAGATCAAAGCAAGTACTACAGAGAATGCCCATAGAAGCTGAATGTGCGGTGCATGCCTGTAATCTCAGCACTTGGAAGGTAGACAGGTTCAGGAGTTCAAGGCAAGCTGGGGCTACGTGAGACCATCCTGTCTTCAAAAAGATGGGTGGTGGGCAAAGAGAAAGCCTCAAAGAGTACTGATGAAAAAGAATGACCTGCTGTATTAGTCAAATACTTAAGAAAATCAAGGGAGAATTTATTTACATTACCCACAGTTTAGTGTCAATCCATCATGGCAGGAAAGCAGAGCAGAGCAGAGGAGTTCACACCATGATGGACAAGAAGCAGAGAGAACAGGAACCAGGGCAAGATCTAGTCCTCAAGAACACACCCCAGCGACCTATTTGCTCCAACTAGTTCCAACTTCCTGTCTTCCACCACCTCCCAGGATGCCATCATATAATAAGTCTATCTAGGGGTCATCCACTGATTGGGTCAGAGCCCCCAAGATTAACTGACTCTAGAAATTTTTCACTAACACAACCGAAGTAAGCTTTACTAGACTCCTCAGCATTCCTTAATCCACTTAAACTGAACCAAAATTAACCATCACACCTACTCGACACAAGTAATGAACCAAAAATGGCACTGGCCAGTAATATGGAGAAAAAATCTTGGGCTTCATTCACACCAGCTGACAGAGTTATTCCTTAGGATTTACTCTGTTGGGTAAAGCATCAATCTCTTGGTTGCCATCCCAACTCTGGAGAGTTCATGGGTATCATGGTTCACTGTGCTACAACCCTAACACTGCTGTGTACTATTTGGGAAAGACAATGCTTCCCTTCCAGAGCACACAGCCTAAACATCACCCTAAGAGTACCCTTTACACCTTCTCCAAACACCCTCAACATCCAATCTAACAGCAATTATATCAATATCACCTATTGAGGACACCCACAATCCATGTTCCTCTCTTCTGTCTACCAGCACCATCCTAATAGAGGTATTCTCATCTCTTACCCACAATACCGCAATAACTTTTCAACTAGGCTGCTTGCATCTGCTTCCTTTCTAATCCATTCTCCCCCCTCAAGTAGGAATGATCTCTTCAAAACACAGCCTGCTGTGGCTTAGGTATGGGATAAAGGCAATATTGTCTCAAGACTATGAAGCCCTGTTTAACCTGGCCCATGGCTACTTGGCCTTCTACCATTTCCTCATCACTATATTAGGTACTCAGTCTTCACTCAGCCTCCTGTATCTCCCTCACACCCTCTCATCCGGAGTTGTCTCCACAGGCATTTCCTCTTGCTTTGAATGTCTTCCTATCTGTCTTTGGTACTGAGAATTTTTTTGTGGGTGTGTAGCTCAGTTCAAGATCATTTCCCCAGGGAAACCTTTTCTGTTGCCAAGTCCTTCCAGCCCCTTGCATCTCCTCTCCTATAATTATCTATCTCCATGGAGTCAATAAGCCCTTTGGGGCAAGTCTTTGTCTTCAGAATCTAATAGAGTTGTGATACACAGTAAATAATCAAAGATTCAGCTAAACTAACTAATAATTAAAAGTAGACATCACATTTCTTACTTATATTTTATTTTTAATTTCCAGTGAAAGTAGAATTAATTCCAGCACTTAGGAGGGAGAGGCAGGCAGATCCCTGTGAGTTTGAGGCCAGCCTGGTCTACAGAGCAAGTTAGAGGACAGCCAGGGCTACACAAAGAAACCCTGTCTGAGGATTGGGGGAGAGTAGTTTAAAAAAGAAACAACAGTTAGATGTAACTATTAGTATGGCTGACATCACCAAATGCTCTAGCCATGGCACAGCATACCAAGAAAAGAATATTCGCCTAAATACTGCCACACCATGTGTGGCACTAATCCAGACTGTCACTCATGACATCCATCCAGAAGAACTTCAGTAGGGTGGCCTCCATGGACATATTTGGCATCATTTCAGGATCTCACAACCAGTTTATCCAGTAGACAAGGAACCAACGACTCTCTAGTAGCCTTGTTCTTCGGATGATGGAAGTTTTTAACCCATCTTGATTTCTAAGATGGGCCCAGGATTCTTCTTATGCCTCTGCACCCTCTGTCACACTATCCATCAATTCTGACAGCCTGTCAGCTGTGTAATCAGCAAATGGTGACCATCTTATTCTTCTAGCTATGAACTATGACATAAAATTCCTCACAGAAAATAAATTTCTCACTGACCTTGTTATTATGGTTGTTTAATAATCAAGCAGAAATGGCTCTACTGTTTAAAATGACAGACTTTTCAAAATCTAACCATTTCAAAGAAAAATTTTCAACTCATGTGAAAGTTACAAATGGCCCATGTGCTCTGCCCTGCACCTGTCACTTTTCCATTTAAATAGAAACAAAGTTTGCTATTGTGGTAGAAAAGAAAAAGCAAAGCACTGCTGTCACTGGGGTCACAGTATGTCTAGGCTCTTAAAACTCTCAGTGGCATGGACTCAATTAGAATGGGGGCAAGACACAAATGAAGAGTAGTTCTGCCTCAGTCGCAGGATCTAAGCTGGGCTTTCTTCATTTCCAGTTTCAATGCCCATCTCAGTGCTTTTGGGTATTCTTTCTGTTTTAATTTGAAAACAGGATAAGGGCTTGAAAAATAAGTGTGCCAATTTCCGAAGCTTTTCCTCCTAAGATCAAAAGGAGTGAGCTGCATCTGTTCCAGGTCCCATTGCGAGAATCAACAGTTCCTAAGGGCCTGCAGCTGCCAGTACCCCATCATCCAAGATGCCCATCCATGCTCAATCAGAAGCATGCCCTTTCTAGCAACATCTATGCCAGACAAGATCTTCATACCTGTCACCCAAAGGAGACATATCTACAGGAACTCCCAGAACCTCCATAGTTGTCAATTTGATCTCTCCTTGGATCTGTTTCTGAGGAGTGACCCCCAAAATCACAGAGCTCCAGTAAGAATGAGTCAGTACTTCATGCCGCATGTCTGATAACAGAGTTCCAAAATGAACATCTCTAATATGTAGCAACTCATTTCAACAAAAACTGAGTGTCCTAAATACCAACTGCTGGGGATAAAGATGAATAAACTGGGGCTGGGGAAAATTGCTCAGTGATAAAAGCACTTGCCATGCAAGAATGAGAATCACCATTTTGATCCCCAGAACCCACCTAAAGTACTAGGCGGGTGTGGTGGACCACCTTTCATTCTAGCCTTGGAAGGTGGGAATGGGATCTCTTGAGCAAGCTGGCTAGCAAGGCTGGCTGAACTGGTGAGTCCTTCTGTCTTGATGAATAAGATGGAAGAGAAATTGGGGATAATTCTCATCAACCTCGGTCCGCAATACTCACATGCATACTCACATACATGTGCCTACTAACATGCAAATATGCATAAAACCATGCCCTAACTAGGGTTATTATTGCTATGATGAAACATGATGACCAAAAATAACTTGGGGAAGAAAGGGTTTGTTTGGCTTACACTTCCACATCACCGCTCATCACTGAAGGAAGTCAGGAAAGGAACCTGATGCAGAGACCATGGAGGAGTGCTGCTGACTGGCTTGTTCTCCATGGCTTGCTTTTTTATAGACCCAGGGCCTCCAGACCAGGGGTAGCACCACTCACAGTGGACTGGGCCCTCCCACATCAATCACTAATTAAGAAAATGCCCTACAGGCTTGTCAACAGCCGGGTCTTATGGAGGCATTGTCTCAAGTGAGGTTCCATCTCTCAAATGGGCTATAGCTTATCTGAAGCTGATATAAAACTAGTCAGCACAACACACTAAAAAATAGCAAAAAGAATTTTTAAAAAGAAGAAAAAGATTAATTGACTTTTACTGTGAAATTCAGACAAAAAAAAATCACTGGCTCCTTGGATAATTGAGGCAATAGTTACTAAAAGCCACAAAAAAAAAAATCTATCTGCACATTTTATTTAATTTTCATGATTCTTAATTACCCTGACTCTTCTCATTGTTCAGATAAAAAAAAAAAAAAGACAGAGCCAGGAAAAATATAGTGGACCTTTAGCCTCAGGTAAACAACTAAAGCTGTGTGTGATCTTACCTTTAACCCAACCTGCCTCTATCTGCAGACCTCTTCTCCAGGATGCTGCCTCTGCCCCTCAACACTCATATTCTCACGGTTACTGAACAGCAATCCCTCCTGATCCCTCTAGTCCAGGCACAGAAGCACAGGGTCAACACAGCACACAGTCTCTACCTCTTTAGAGAACACCATGTCCAACACCACAGCAGCACACCCTAGGTGCTAGAGTAGGGCAGGTACCAGGTACAAGGGAACAAAGCAAAACACCTAACCACATTCAGAAAGGGCCCAGCATCTCAGAGCCCAGACTGGCCTCCATCAGACTGTGTAGCTGATGACCTTGAACTTTGATTCTCCTGTCTCTGCCTCCAGAGATGACAGGTGAGTACTCTACCACTTGGCTTCAGAAAGGGATTAAAGAAGATAGCAACCCTCAGAAAAATGTCATTATCCTGAGACCTGAGCAATGGGTAGAGAGGTTAGTTGTATGTAGAATGGTCAACACTTGTATTCACGTCCCTTTGACAAGAAGGCCTTCATGCCTCTCCACGAGCTCTGCACTCCCATTAACTGGTCTTCTGGAAGATGATTCACCCAGCTCTTTATACGAGATCTGTTGTCAGAGCTCCATATCTAGATATCAACAGTGTGGACACTCACACTGCAATGTCCCTCAGTCCTTCCAACTCACACTTCAAAGCCAACTCATCACCACACCCATCCCTGACTCTTATGAAGCTGCCTCCTGTGGGAGCTGGCTAACTGGACAAACCACTCCAGGAGCCAGGAGGTCATTCGCTAACTGCTGCCTGTTCTTCAGGTCCCAAGCTCTGCTTTCACAGCATATCCAGATCAGCCCTCCCCTATTGCTCTCTTATTCAGGCCATCATCCTCTGCCACCTGGCATGCTCCTATGACTACCAAGTCTTACTGTCTCTGTGTGACTCCCAGCCCCTGTGCATGTACTAAGACCACCCCATACATACAGGTCTCCAACCCTGTCCATCCAGTACTCTGTCCAATCCACTATCCACACATCCTCTCCTTTGTAGAGATTTCCCTGATCTTGATCTTCCTCTCAAGACTGACAAGGGGCCCTCTTCTGGAGCCCAAGACACTCTACGCTTTCGTTACAGTGATTCCCATACTTGACTGCTGTTATCTCTTACCTAGTTTGTCTTGCTAAGAAATGATGGCAACTCAGGGCTTAAACTGTACCTTCATGGGTTTTTACCTTCAGTTCCTACCTTGACAGAGAGCAAATTGGCACTGAAAGCCTACCGAAAGAGCATATGCATCAAAACATACAGAAACAAGTTAAGTCCTTCTCCAGTAAGTCTTCAGTGCTAGGAGGGTTATTGAAAGAATAAAATAACAGTTCCACTAGAAATTCCTAAGAGCTAGAGTTAGGCTCTAGATTGTCCACCAAAGAAAGTTCCTTGTTAAAGGTCTGACTGCTGGTCTGGCGCTATTGGAAGGTGATGGAAACCTGAAGTGCCGTGTAGCAGTGGAAGTCTAGGGCTTCCCTCAATGCAGATGATGGGACCCTGGTCCCTTCTTCCATGAGGTCAGTGTTGTCCCACCACACACTCCTACCACGATGTGCTACCTCATCTCAGGAAAAAACAAGGTTAATGAATCAGGGACTAGACCCTCCAAACACATAAGCCAAATAGACCTCAGCTCCTTACTGTTCAGATAATTAAAAATTACTGCAGGGATCTAGTACAATGGCAGAAAGCTAACACAATGTGCAGGTGGCTAGTGCCAGATATTGTCAAACTGCTCTCTGACCTGACTTCTTGGAACATAGTCTAGTTCTCTATTCTAGAGAACAGGGGCACATTCAAGTTCAGATTTTAAACACAAGTTTTCTCACTGATGATACAGACCAGAGCCTGGATGAATCCACAGTCGTCAATTTTAGGGAGCTAGATTCTTCCTGGAGGTGCTTGTAGAAGGACTGGCTCCCTCAGAGCCAGCCTTACTGGACGACTCATTCCCTGAGCCTCCCGATTCAAAGAGCAGGACAGGGTAATGGCTTTGCTGCTGATCACAGCTCTCCTCTACCAGCTATACACACTGCTTCTGGCCATTGCAGGCACCAAGTACTCTGATAAGAAGCCAACAGAAGAGCATCTAAAGACAGATAGGTAGACAGACAGACATGCAATAAGAGACTAAACTGACAGTCGGTCTGGTTCAAGGTAACAATATCACACAGATAACTACATACCTGGTCTTTAAGGACTCTCCTGCTCAGTTTCAGCCAGAGATATCTTCATCTAAGAGGCTAGCTGGAGACTATCATTCCAGACTAAGCATCTATTGCCTACAAACATCTGAATGCATTTTGATGTTTATAATGTCCACTCATAGATGCCTTGCCTATGTCATTTACTTTTACATATGTGTCCAACTATTTGACATTGACATTGTCATCTACAAATGTGCTGAACAGCATTTACAATTATCCTGGAACACAGCGAGTGTGCTCCAAGTTAGACACACCAGTTAAGTGTAAGGAATTTTAACTCCCACTTTACAGAGAAGGCCAATAAAACTTTAAAAGGGTAAGTAATACCCTCCAAGGTTCCCACAGCTAAAGTGATGAAGTTAGGGTTCATCATCATCATCACAAACACACACACACACACACACACATACACACACACACCTGTTCCAGGCATCTAACAAGTCACTAGCCTAACAACTAACAAGCTCCTCTAAATGATGCTTCCCCGCAGGTGTCTTCTGAGGTACTATACTAGAGCTGGCCTCATCCACCACGATCTTTCTGAAGCCACCAGAATTCAACAAGACCAGTGAGAAGGTGGCTCAAGTGCTCGACCTCAAGGGGCTTCTGGCTCTGCTGGAAAACAGACACACAGCAATTAATATGCAAGACAGAAGAGCAGTCAACTACACCAACAAGAGCCAGCCAGAGCTGCTTGCATTCTACACCACAGGTGTAAAGAAAGGGAGATGCTGCCTAGAAGAAAGACTGCAGAACACAGTGGGAAGGAACTAAGCACCACCCCTCCAGGAGTTTTACAAACTGCACTTCACCTTTTTCTCTTCTCTCTCTGAGTTTCTCATTTGGTTGCATTTGAAACTGCAGTAAGAAAGTCCCTCAAATTCTAAAGTTAAAAAAAAGTCTCCCTTCCCAATCCATGACCTTCCCCATCCCTGGGGCACATTTGTTGTTGTTCTTTTATTTTGTATATCGAGTCTCAAAAGGATCCCTAGGTGGTGCATTCCTTTAATCCCTACACTCAGGAGGCAGAAACAGGCAGATCTCTGGGTTTAATGCCAACCTTGTCTACAGAGTTGTTCTAGGGCACCCAGGGCTACACAGAGAAACCCTGTCATAAAAACAAAACAAAACACCCTCTAAAATCAGGAAATTTAATTTTAATTCTCTCAAACCAGGAAACGAGACCTTGGGTCTCAGAGAACAGAAACAGCCACAGTGCGGGCCTCCGAAGCCAAGACAGGCTTTCTTATCAAAACCACAAGCCGGTAAGGTTCTGAGAGAGCCTTTACTTAGCCTTAGATGTAGATGAGTGTAAAGGCTGGACAGACAGGGCTCTGAGGCAGGAAATGGAAGCTGCACTAGATAGGGCCCCTCCTGCTGGGTTGTGCAGACCTCAAGGCAGTACCGACAGGAAGGGTGCTAATACAAATGAAGATACTGTCACCGAGGTGCCACAAAGTGCACTCTGTGGCTATGACTGCCTATTACAGGCTAGTGATGGAAAGAAGAATGTACTGGCAGAAACCTGAGAGGCTGACTTCAGAGAAGGAAGCCAAGGTAAACTGGATCAGTGTAAGACTTCTCATGCTGCTCCAATCCCAGGCCTTCCCCAAAGCCTTGGACATGATACTGATGCAGAAGGACATCAAAGAAACTCTGAACTCCTGTGAAAAGGCACAGGTACACTAGGGAGGCCTGGGCGGCCACAGGGGATAGCATACTCCCAGTAGAGACAAGGTACCCGTCAGGTCCTGATCTGGGTCTATATGGTTTATTTCTTCTCCTCTTCAAAACAAGTCTTCAAGAAAGACAGCTATACAAGCTTTATAGTGAGAAGTCTCAAAGAAGAAACAGTCCCAGGTCTAAGGTCACTATCAAGTGGCTGAATCCGAACAGGAAACCTACAGAATCATGGGCTTATCCACAGTATGAGGACACCTCCTTCCCATCCCACTTCCTCCTGATACTCAGTTCAGAAAAGGCAAATGCATGTACACAAGTACACACACACTCACACGCACTCACACACACACACCTGCGGTTTCTGGGGTAGTGAGGAATCACTATAATTAACACTGTAGCTCAGTGTTAGCACGCTTGTATACCACAAGTGAGACCCAGGTTCAATATCAACACCAAAAACATAAAAACTAAACAAAAACAATTAACAGTATCTATCAAATATCGTATTACCAGCTTTCAATGAATCACTTTATGTAAGACTAATAGCACCCTTTTAAACTACACAGTATTATTATTATTCCCACTCATAGGCCAGAAAATTGAGGCTCGCGGATGCTAACATGTGGAAAGTAACGATGGCCCTGTCTGGATGTGCACAAGTGCTGGAAGAAAGGTGACAGGTGGCAGTACTGGGCTGACACTGTTTTATAACCTAAGCTAAAGGATGTGATTAACAGCAGCTGCAGAGACATATGGCGCTGCCTTCTGTGGATCACTCTTCATAATCTTCCCCAGAACTGCTCCACGTTGCTTAAAGAACTGGGAGAAGTTAAAAGCCTTGAAGCGAGGGGCAAATAAGAGTTTGCCTGGGGGCTGGAGAGATGGCTCAGTGGTTAAGAGCATTGCCTACTCTTCCAAAGGTCCTGAGTTCAATTCCTGGTAACCACATGGTGGCTCACAACCATCTGTAATGAGGTCTGGTGCCCTCTTCTGGCCTGCAGAC
>JAQHUG010000237.1:2739425-2750119 GCA_028555095.1 Dicrostonyx torquatus | reverse complement strand
CACTCTATCTCAAATAAAAATAAAATCTTTTTTTTTTCTTTTTGAGACAGGGTCTCACTATGTATCTGTGGTTGATCTAGAACTATATATACAGAACAGATTAGCCTCCAAGTCACAGAGATCTGCCTGACTCTGCCTCCCAGCTCAGCTAGAATAAATCTTAAAACAACAACAAAGTAAGCACTCCACCTGCTGTGAACTCCTACCTCTGTTAGTCCCTAAACTGCACAGAAGTCCCCAGGGGCCACTGTGAGCATAAGCCTAGCAAAGTGAAGAATGCAGCTTCAAAGGCTGCAAACCTATTGATGAGACATAAGGACAATTTCAAGCTGTTAAGACAGCTTGTACATACCCTACGAATGTGGGGCAGTACATCTTCAAATCTGACACCCACATACAGCCTGGAAAGTTTTACACATCTGCATTGCAACCACATGACACATACATGCAAACACATATGCACAGACAAGGCCTGAACAGACTCCAAATAGATTCTTTCTGAAACCCACTTGTCACATGGGATGATTCCATGCAGAACAGTCCAAAAGCATCCAACATCCTGCTGAGGACATGCAGAAAAGAATGAAAGCTTTAACCTTGTAACCATTTAGGATTTAGGATACTTAGGATGTAGCTTTCTGCATCCTAAGGTTCTAACTTTGTCCTTCTGGTGCTGGGATCAAATTCTGGCCCCTGCACATCTACCAATGACTGGGTTTCACTGTCACCCTAGGAATGATGCTGGAGATGGCAGGAGGGTGTAAAGGATGATCTGGCCCTAAGAGGATAGCAGCATGTGGCAGCTGTTTGGTCAGAATGCAGGAAATGCTACTTGGCAGAGCCTTCGGATGCACCATCTGCAAATTGTATGGTGTTGGATCTGACCCAGGGAGATGCCACAGGAAACACATGTAGGAGAAAAAAAAAAAAAAAGCGGAAGCTTGGACAGATCATCAAACTAAAGCCACAGCTAAGAAAGTGATTGTTTTAGGAAGAACTTTTTTTTTTTCTTTTTTTTCCGAGACAGGGCTTTTCTGTAGCTTTGGAGTCTGTCCTGGAACTAGCTCTTCTAGACCAGGCTGGTCTTGAACTCACAGAGATCTGTCTGCCTCTGCCTCCCGAGTGCTGGGATTAAAGGTGTACGTCATACTGCCCAGCAGGAAGAACTTTTGATGTCCTTCTATGGCCTATTAAATCATTATCAGCAACTGCCAACTTTGAAGTAATTTGGCGGGGGCAATACAACTCAGTACTAGAGTACATGTAGGCCTTGGGTTCAATCCCCAGCCCAACTAATTAATTATAATAAATAATAAATATACTTGCTAAGGGAAGGGGATCAGGCTGTACATTTTAATATTGCATTAACAAAAGAAAAATAGTGTGTCTCATACACACAAATGGCAAGCACTGGATGCATTAAAAACCAGTGGGGAAAGTTTCTAAGTTTTTTTTTTTTAAAAAAAAAAAGCAGGGCCATGGAGATGGCTAAGTGAGTAAATGCTCTTGCCTCCAAGCCTGACAATGTGAGTTCAATTCCTGGGGTCTACACTATGGAAGGAGAAGAGAACCAACTCCTCAGAGTTGTCCTCTATAAACACGCTGGGCATGCACATGGGCTCGTGTGTGTGTATGTGTGTGTACTAAATTTTAAATGTAAAAACAACAAAAAATAATGCATCTAAGCCAGACAGTGATAGTGCCTGCCTTTAACCCTAGCACTTGGAGGCAAACCCAGGTGGATCTCTGAGTTTGAGGTCACCCTGAACTACAGAGCAAGTTTCAGGACAGCCAGGCTACAGAGAGAAACCCTGTCCCCCAAAAAGACAACAAAGAAACAAAAACCCAACAAAACAAAAACCATGCAAAAAACAAAAAGCAATACATCTAAACTTTGCCTTTAAAAGTATTTTTACTGCCAGGACTGAGGCAGGATGTCTGTTTGAAGATAAGCTAATTTCTTCTTCATACTATTTATCCATCAAAGTCATCAAAGTAAGTGATCCTTACATCAAGCTGGCCATGCTGGTGTAGATATGTAATCCTACCACTCAGGAGGCTAAGGCAGCAAGCTTGGTTTCCAGACTAACTAGGTCTACATGGAGTTCAAGGCTAGCTGGGGCTACATAGGTAGACACTGTATCAAAATATACACAAAACAAAATGGTTTAAATTTTTTGGTATCTACTCTGTAGAGCACGGTAGCTTGACTGGATGTCTGAAATGCCGCGTGCACAGGGCAGAGGCGGAGTAAGCGTCTGCTGAGCTGGAACACAGGGCCTCTCGAGACGAGGAAAGCCAGAGTCTGTGGACCTTCAGTAAGTCTCAGAGCAGCACCTAACAACTTCAGTGGGGCCACAGCCAAGGAAACAAGTCTGTTCTGCTAGCGAAAATCTCCTGACTCCACAAATAAATAGAGAAGGAAACACAAAATCAGACCATTCCCATTTAAATACTGTACGGTAGGATCAAATTGTCACAAATACAGGATTACAGGTTCAGTCCTCACCAAAGAAATGGTCTTATGTATATAAGGAATATGAATAAGGAATTATGAATAGGAAATAAAACATGTGTTTCCCTGGGAGATAAAGAAAAAATGTATAATTCTTACAATTAAAAAAAAATTTCTTTTCCATCTTCATCTCTCTTCTTGCCTTTTCTCCCTGTCTTAGTATTTCTGTTGCTGTGATAAAACACTTTGACCGAAAGCAACTAGAGGAAGAAAGGCTTTACTTGGCTCACCCACACTTTCAGGTTACACTCCATCACTAAGGGAACTCTATGGAGGAGCGCTGCTGCTCGGCCTGCTCTCTTCTACCACTCAAGACCATACAAAACCTATCCTGAGCCGTCGCTGCTGGCTCTTTAGGAGACAGTTCTTTGTTCAGCCACCCTGCTGTGCCCATGTGCAAGGGCATTTAACTTCGCAGAGCCTCAGTTTACACATCTGTAATATGGAGGACAAGTTATATTTTATCCTTAATCTAAAAACATCCACAAGATATGGTACTGGTACTATTACTAGTGTATCCAAATCAAACAATGACGACACTCCACAAGCAAGAACATTTTAACCACATTGAGAACGCCACGTAAAAATGGGTGTATGTGGCAGCACTTTGAGAGCTAACATTCTCCAGGTTGATTTTAGAGAACACATAAGCACCAGCGAAGCTTTCTATTTAGCACTGAATCACGATGGAAAGCACTTCTGTCAAAACGTGTCTTCTTCCTAGTACTGCCGGTTGTCCTCTCCTTCAAGCTTCTGGGCCCAGTCACTGACCATATCTAATCATTAAAAATGGCCAAAAGGGCTGGGGAAATGACTCAACAGTTAAGAATATTTGTTGCTCTTGGAGAAGACCCGGATTTGTTTCCCAGCACTCAACGGTGACTTACAACTATCTGTGACTCTAGTTTCAGGCGCTCAGATGACCTCTTTTGACCTATTTGGGCACCAGAAAAACATGTGGTACAGATTCAGGAAAACACTCACACACCTAAAATAAAATAAATAAATCTTTTTTAAAATGTCAAGGTAGCTTAGGAAAGAACTGGTAAATTTGAAGAATCAGAATTGTCATTCAGTCTCAGTTTTCTATGTACAGAATCATCCCATCTGAAGATCAATTACTTCAACTATTGGCGCTACTGGGCCTCTCCCATCGCTATTCTCCAATGAAGAACAAAGGCCTAACTGTAGCTTAACAACTGATATGGAGCGATGTTCACAGAATCCATTTTTGGTGAAAATGGCAGCTGAGAATATGACTGGTAGTATTAATCCCACTGGTAAGCTCCACCCACACCCACACATTGTACACGTATATCTAATAGGATGCATCCTAAGTTAGCAAGTTTGTAATTTTCTATTTAGAGAGTGTGTGTACGTGTGGGGTGCTCACATGTCATGGTGTGAAAGTCACGAGAACTTGTAGGAAATGGTTCTCTCCTGCCATTTGAGTCCCGTAGATTGAACTCAGGTTCTTCGGGTTCTCGGATGTGGCAGCAGGTTCCCTTACCCACTGCACCATCTCCCCAGCACAAGTTCATTACATGGGCGGTTAGCACCAAATCCAGCCTTTTTTTTTAAATTTTTATTTTTGTGTCTGTGTGTGTGTATATGAATGTTTGCCACAAGTGTGTGTCTGAGGAGGCCAGAAGAGGGCCTCAGGGACCTTGGAGTTACAGGGGGTTGCAAGCTACTGTTGTTGGTGCCAAGAATCAAACTCAGGCCCTCTGCAAGACTAACAAGCAGCACAAGTTTCTGTTCCTTAATCTTTGGTATAACTTCATCTGCCTTTTCTACAGTGAACACTTTGGGCTCCTGACATCATAATTCAAAAAGGTGTTCCATTTTCACACAGAACGTGGTTTTGTATTCAAAGTATCACCAGATGTGTCCCTGGAACACAGCTCAACATGTCTGCTACACACTGCCAGGAATGGGGCAACCTGTGTCTGAGGCCGGGCCAATGGATAGGGTGTAATGATGTTTCTAGGCACCAGCTAACTATCTAGCAGCAAAGTGGCCCCAGATTCCTGCCTCCTGTACACCTCCACCAGCTTCCCACTTACTAGCAACCCTCTGAACAGATCATGCCATGACCAAAGGTCCTAAGCCACGGTTCAGGATTTCACCTACTACACTCGGGAGAATTGATGACAAA
Organism: Dicrostonyx torquatus; assembly: GCA_028555095.1. Lineage (NCBI taxonomy): Eukaryota > Metazoa > Chordata > Mammalia > Rodentia > Cricetidae > Dicrostonyx > Dicrostonyx torquatus. The sequence goes on along the minus strand of JAQHUG010000237.1, from coordinate 2,745,446 downwards.
ACAACTCGGGTTACTTAGGCAAAGGTCCAAAAGCTGGAGTCAGCTACTACCCTACACTATAGGCTATCAAATGCAGTTCCTTTGGATCACAAGGGGGAAAAAAAAGAGAGAGAGATCATATTTAACAACTTCATCTTCAACTACTTAGTGAATGCTTTTGAACAGGAAGTACTGAACCTTGATAGATTCTATTTTGCCTTACTGAAGCTGCCTTTGCAAGTTCTAAAAAGTGATCCACAGGCTAATCATCAGGAGCAGGCATCATTATACAAGGTGTAAAGGTTCTGGCAACTTAGCCAACCACCAAGAAGAAAGCATCTTAGTTGGCAAAATTACCAACAAGAAAGGTTAGTACGAAGACAAGGGTGAAGGGCTGGGGATGTGGCTCAGTGGTAGAACATTTGTTTGTCACAGTGGAGACCCTAGAGTTTCTCTCCACCACTTCACAAAGGGAAAAAGTAATACCAGATGGGATGGGGCCTCTTTAGGGTGGTGTGGTTCAGGGTGAAGACCAAATAAATAAAATGCACACATAGCCCTCAGAACATGCAAGACAGACAGACAGGAAAGCAGAAGGAGGGTAGAAAGAGTGAATGTCAGTCTTCATAGATGTCCTGAGGCTCTCTCTGGGTAAACCAAGAGGGTATCAGATCCTGGGCCACATCAGCAACTCTCAGGGGCACTCATCCATTTCTAGCAGCATGATGTCTAACAAAACTATCTCCTTCAAAATAAACTGCATTCTCACATCCTCCCTCCATTATCCTTTAATAAACCATGCACAGCTGAGAACTTCATCTAGTACAAACTACAACCAAGATGCCCAGCATCCTCGCGGCAGTTTTCGATGCAGAAACACAAAAGCACCTTCTAAAAGGACTCAAACATTGTGACCACAGAGAGCTGAACCACTCGCTGCCTTACAAACCACTGCTCAGAGGAAATATCAAGCGGGGCCTGTGGGCAAAGAGTTCACTTTCAGATGAAGGAGCTGAGCGTTCTTGAACTCTGACCACACTTCAGAAAATGCCCCACTTGTAGTTTACTCCTGCAAACTAGGAAAGCTTTAAAAGTTACCTTTCAACTGGAGAGCTATCACAGAAAGAGAATGGGAAACTGACCACATTACCTCTAGGGGATACAGGGACAGACTGGTGACCATGGAAGCTGACCCCGCCTCTCTATCAAGTTCCGACAGAGGAAGTGGTTTTTATTTGAAAATTAAGACTAAAAATAGGACCCATTTTACTATTCTCCACTAGATGTCTGGATTTTAAGACACATATGCAAAGGCTGCAAGGCCCCAGGTCTCTGAGTTTACATCCCTGGCCCACCTGTTTCCTCACTTAACAGAGGTAAAAAGTAAGAAGACACTGGGAGGCAGTGAATTTGGCAAAACACCTACCTGCATACTACTGATCAAACTGCAGAAGTTGGGCCCGGTAGGTAGTACCGTCTTTAGTCCTAGCACTCTGGAAACAGAGGCAGGAGGATCTCTGTGAGTTGGAGGCCAGCCTGGTCTACAGAACGAGTTCCAGGACAACCAGGCTACATAATAGAGAGACCCTGTCTCCAACCAACCAACAAATAAAATCACAGAAGCAGAATAAAACCTTCACAAATCCAAAATGAGAAGGCGTCTAATAAAAGATAAAGAAGCCCCAGAAGTCTTCAACATGGCTAGGTTGTAGCTCTCCCTGTGCCTTCTCATCCAGGAACACTGTCAACAGGCAGCCTGCCCTGTCCAGCACCCCTTACCTAGACCACTCTTCCCAAGTTCCTAACATCTTCCCAGTCTTGACTGAAATACCACCTTGCAAGAATGAAAGGATGCCTTTCCCCCATTATCTTCTAAAAACCGTACAATTAACTTATATCGTTTACTGTTGTTTCTCTTTTTACGTAAGCTCCCGGGGAACGCGATCTTTGTACTGTTCACTGATACTTATCACAAGCGTTCAGGATCGTGCCTGGCACACAGTAGGAACTCAGAAATTCATTTCCCCAGGGAATGTATTTCTTGACTAAAAACTGCACAGATTGGAAGGGGTGAAATGAAAAGGGAGCGAGAGGAGGATTCTCTGGGGAGAGACAGAAAGAGGCCAGGGCCGACCCACATTCCCTACAGCAGCGCCGACGGGGAAGCAGGGCACCATGTCCCGCCAGTGGCATCAAATGGCACTAAAGGCAGCAGCATTCGCGACAGACGAGCTCTCAAAATTCACGGAGAAAGTCCAGGGCATGGCATACCCACCAGGCTGCGGGCTGCTGGAGGAACCCCGAAGGAGTCCCGACCACACAACGCAGCCCTTCTGCTCCCTTCCCCTCCGGATACCTGGGGCGCCCCGGTCGCACGACCTCCGGACTCCGGCTCCCGCCCATAGGCGCGGGTGACGAGCGACAGGGCCCTGCCCCAGCACCTGCACGGCCAGCCTCAGGGGTCCGGGCCGCGGCTCGCCTGGAGGCCCCAAGGCGTCCTGCCGCTTCGCCCCGCCCGACACCCGGGCAGGAAGCGCCCCTGCCCCGGCCGCTCCACCCGCCGCCGCGCTTGCCCGGCGCTCTCTCACCTCAGGGCGCACGTACGATACGAAGGAAGGTTTGGGCGCCTTGGTGCCGCCGCCACCGCCGACTCCCCCTTTCCCCAGCATTCCTCCGCCTGGCGAAGCAGCGACGCGCGGCAGCAGAGGCGGCGGCTCAGGCTCGGGCTCCGGCAGCGGCGGCGGCCACCAGCACCAGCGGCCGGGGCTCCGCCCATCCCTAGGGCCGCGGCGGCCGCGGTACCGCCCGCATCCGGCTCCGCCGCTGACACCGTTCGCCCCGCCCAGGTCGCGCGCCCCGCCCACCGACCGTCGGACACGCCCACTGTCGCTCTCGCTTCTTAGGCCAGGAGGTCCCGCCCACAACCCTGGAGCGGGCCACGCCCACTCTCTTGTTGGCCCGGGCGTCTGAGCGCCTTTCCTGGCTTCTTGCTGGGTTGGTCTGTCTCAGGCAGAGCTCGCCCCCCGGCGTCCTCTGATTGGCACGGGGCGCTACCTGAAGAGATATTTGCGCTAGCCAATCCTGAAAGCGTTCTCTCCGGACTGCCCCACGATTGGATAGTGGGAATGTCGCCGTTTGTCCAGTGATCCCGCGGTTACTAAGTTGTTGCGGGCAGTTGTTCAACGCCTTGGCTTTATTTACTTGCCAGCATCTTTGAAATTCAGCGTACAGAATCCCTCCGTAGTGGCTCCAAATCCACTTGGACGAAGTTCAGACTTTAGACAGAAGAGAGATAGAAGAGACAGGAACTAAATAGTAGACTGAAGAGACCATAAAATGTTTTGTCAAATTCAAACTTTTGTTGCTTGCTTTGTTTCTATTTGGTAAGCTATCAAAAGCCATTAGGAGTTATCTAGTCTCCCAAGTTATCGACAAATTTCTCATTTTACGCCAAGATTGCAAATAAAACACACACACACACAGTTAATTTAAATTCCACCTTTGGGGCACTTGCTACTGAATGAGATAGAAGACTGGCTGCACCTCGCTAGACTTCCGTCTACTGGGATGAGCCAATAAACATTAGCAGTTAAATTTTCTCAAGTGTCCGGCACCTTGCTGTGCATTGTTCTAAACAATAGACTTGGGTTTTTTTCTTTTTTTCTTTTTTAATCCCAACTGAGTACTACTTCTTCCCAGAGCTCTCCGAAATAAAATATAGGTGACGAAGTGGGGGTGGCCTTGCACACCTGTCATCGCAACACCTGGAAAGCCAGACAAGAAGATTGTGAATTTGGACTAGGACTACTTAGGAAGTGTCAGGCCAACCTGGGCTATAAATAAGACCATCTCAAAAACTAGCAAAAGATTAACTGATTTCTTCCAGGTTGGTTCCCAGGAAGAAGTCGGTTCAGCTGTGAGAATTTGCCAGACAGATTCTGTTGCTTTTGTTTTCCATATCTGGCCCAATTCATGAACAGAAATACTGGTTTTTGATAGAAATTTATCAAGCAAATGTCCCTCTCTTAAGGACATTGTTCATTAAAACATTACTTTAATACCCTGATCTTTAATATCTGCTGATGGCAAGCCCAGTAGTAATATAATATGATTCTGGAAACTTGACACTGTCTCTGATCTGTACACTTCCCAGGAATTAAAGGCAACAAATTGGAGTTTTTAAATACCTAAAATCCAGCCGGCTTGCCATTTTCTAAATGTGCCCATTCCCTTCCCCCCCCCACTTCATATGTTAGAATATAACCCCATGTGATATTGTTAAGAAATGGGGCTTGGAGTGCAGCTTCACACAGCAAGATGACAAGATCCTCCACAGATTTGTCATTCTTGTCAGCCTCTGCCTTTTGCCAGGGGGTTTCGATAATGGACTGATCAGGATTTATCTCCAGGTGCTTCTTTGAAACTGCACTCCTGTCTTCTGGCTTCAGTCTAGAGGATCCCCAGGCACATGCTAACAGGATCTACAGGATGATCAAGCTTGGTCTAGGAACTGATGATGATCCAACTGTGGATGATACCAGTGCTGCTGTAACGGGAGAAATGCCCCCCTGGAGGGAGATGACAACACATCACACATGGAAGAAGTAGACTAAGCTTCAGCAGAACTATATGTTTGGTGCTCACTTTCATTCCTTCTGATAATATATTTCCCAGGATCTTTGTTTATTTTTGTTAACATTTAAAACATCCGTGTGGCACAAAAACTAAGGGGAAGAGAAAAATTTCTTTCTACCTGTGTGATCCTGTGATACTAAAGGTTTGATTCAATAGGTTGGTAGAACATTTGTGGTAAGACATTATATAATCTATTAACTTCATGGTTTGAAGTGTTTAGCTATCGAGCTAGATTCCTTATTAGACCAAATAATTTGTTAGTTGGAATTTTCTGAGATACAGCTTCATGCTTAAAAGGAAAAAAATTAAGATGGCTTGAGTTTCATCTTAATAATTTTCATCCCCTATAGTTAATTCTGCAGATGCTAGTTTTAGAAGTAAGCTAAAACAACGGAGGAATTCCCCATGTGATTTGTTTTCCAAAGTACCGAAAACAAAATTCTAAGCTTCCCTAGGTCTTGTAACTCAGTAAGGCCTGTGAGTGGAAATATAGTGCCCAATCACATTCTGCTTTAATAGGTAAATACAGATGAGAAAAAAAAGAAATGGGGCTTAAAGGAGGTGAATTAAGTCTTGAGGGAATTTCCGTGTAAGAGAGAACAGAGGGCTCTGGCTAGCCTTCTCCCATGAGAGGGCTCAGCAAGAACAGGGTCACCCTTCCCAACCTGGAAACTACTGATGCCTTGTTCTGCATTTTCCCAGGCTCTAGAACAGTGAGAAACAAATTTTCTATTATCTATAAATCATCAACTGTAAGGTATTCTGTTACAGCAGCAGGCATAGACCCATACTTGCTTCTAGAGTCAGTTTTCACTCACTGATAAACACTGGTTTTTAAGTATTTGTGTGTGTGTGTGTATGTGTATGTGTGTGTATGTGTGTGTACTCGTGTGGGTACGCATGGTGGGGGGGATGTCTCATATTCTCTGGGACTGGAGTTATAGGCAGTTATAAGATACCCAGTGTTGGTACTAAGAACCAAATTCAGGTCAAGAGCAAATGCTCCTAATTCCTGAACCACCTCTCCAGCCAGGCTGAATTATCTTGATTGTCAACTCAGTGGAATCTGGAATGAACAACGGACACACCTATGGGCAGGTCTCTGAGAGCATTTCCAGGAAAGCTTGACTGGAGGGAAAAAGACATTCCTCAGGTGACCCTGACACAAACACGCAGAGAACAGTGCAGCTCCCTTGCCTGTCTTGATTCCCACTGGAGAGTGTGCCAACCCTCATTGCTGCAACTGTTGCTACCATGCATGGATATCAGGCTCCAACCTGGACCTGTGGCTCCCCAAGAATCTTCCAGGCCTTCAGCACCACATTGGGATAGGTTAAGGCATCCAGCTCCTTGGACTGAGCAGCCACTAGGTTCTTTGTGTCTCCAGCATGCAGACAGCCATTGCTG
>JAQHUG010000237.1:2710763-2723998 GCA_028555095.1 Dicrostonyx torquatus | reverse complement strand
TTTTGTGTTTGATTCTTTTTCTTTTCTGTTCTTTTATCTGTTTTGTCCTATTCTAGTTTGTTTGCTTTTTTTATTTTATTTTTCCCTTTCTTTCCTTTCTTTCTTTTACTTTTTCTTCTTTTTAGAAGCCTGTTTGTTTCCTAGTGGGAGAACCCACACACACACACAAAAAAAAAGAGTGTGAATTTGGGTGGGTGGGAGTTGGGGAAGATCTGCGAGGAGTGGCTGGAGGGAGAAACAACTAAAATATAAAATAAAATATAAAAAAATCTGTTTTCAATAAAAGATAAAAAGATGACAGTTCCATAATATTAGCCATTTTATAGTGAGTAATTAAAATAAGTTGGGCTTAAATAAAAAGCAACCGCCTTAGTGTAGACACTCGTACTTGGTACACCTTAACATAGGAGATGAAGGTATGGACCCAGGAGTTGAAGGTCTCTTGGCTACATAGTGAATTCCAGCCAGTCTGGACTACCTGAGACAGTGTCCCCTTAAAACCAACCAAATAAGCAGCAGCAAAGAGACATCACAAGCCCTTGCCACTTTCTGTCTCTGCTTGTCTTGTCATAGTTCCTCCCCAAATATCCTATACAACAAATCCGTTCTTAGCGTCAACTCAGCTTATGACAGCTTCCTTAGAGAAGCTGCAGAGCTAAAGTCCTGTATACTCGAAGCGCCTCCTAGCTGTGCAGCCAGCCCCTGATCCTAACCACTTGCAGACGGCTCAATATTTAGACTAAGTCCTTTCGTCCTCTCAGGTGGGCTAGAAGCTCCTCAAGGTTGACGGTGCTCCTGTTTTCTTTCTCCTTTCCTTTCTCCTTTCCTTTCTCCTTCCCCTCCCGGCCCCTCCATTTCTTCAACAGGGTCTTACTGTGTAGCCCTGCACGGCCTGGAATGTACCATGTAGACCAGTTAGCCTCAAACTTGCAGACCATCCTCCTGCTTCAGCTTACTGCATGCTGCCCTGCCGGGCTTCGTGATCCCTTGCTTCCAACACTATCCTCAGGGTTTTGAATACTTCTTGCGATGTTTTCAGAACAAACGACCTGTGGACGCTTAGGGATGAGGAAACTGCGCCCTCTACAGGACTGTTTATAAAAATTAGTCTGTTAAATCTGGTAGGCAGGACCAGGTTGTTGGCTCCTACTCCCACCCTTGCTAGGACCACAATAACTTCTCTGAACACATCTGCTGTGCCACAACCTCATGAAACTTGGGAGTACAGACTCAGCCTAGGTCAGCTTCAGGGCACCCCAGGAGTTACAGAACTGAACAGTCTCCACCCCGCTTTTCTAAGAACAGTGTTACAAAGGCTAGATCTAGCTCAGTGGGCACAAAGTGATTCCCATACACGAGACCTTGTCTCACAACCAAAGACTCAGAGGCTGAAAACACATGCCGCGTGATCGTGAGAACTGGCATTCCTGTCCTGGTACCTACATAAGGGAACAGGTGATGGAGACAGGAGAATTACTGGGAATTGCTGGCTTTCAATTCAGCTGAGAAAACCCGACCTGAGGTCTTCTCCACCGAAAAGGAACAGGCAGACATTGGCAGAAAAGGACACCCAGCTGGGCGTGGTGGTTCACACCTGTAATTCCAGCACTTGGAAGGCAGAGGCAGGATCTCCGTGAGTTCGAGGCCAGCCTGGTGTACAAAGCGTGTTCTAGGACAGCGAGGGCTACACAGACAAATGTTCTCTGAAAAAAAAAATCAAAAAGGAAGATGAAGGAAAGAGGAAGGAAGGAAGAAGGAAGGAAGGAAGAAGATACCCAAAGTCTTTTGGCACATGGACACATAAATAAATATTTTTTGCCAGAGCTACACAAAGAAACCTTGTCTCAAAAAAAAAAAACCACCCAACACCCCTAAATGTTGTTTAAAAGGCAAACAAACATGACAAAAAAGAAAACAATCCTCCCAGAATCACACTGAAAGGCAAAGCCACTTTGGGAGCTATTTAGGACAATGTGATATCTGGACAAAGGCAACTTAAATGTGAGTTCATTTTATCTCCTTCTGTGTTTTCTTTACTCATCCGCCTTGACTGAAAGCCTAAGGGTACCCAAGGCCCTGTCTGGTACAGGAGTGTGGGGAGACCTAGGAGCTTGTTTGTCCCTCAGAAGGGAAGGTGTTCTGCTCACTGGGTGCTCACTGAGGTCCCTGTCACTCTCTTCTGTTCCAGTGAGCCCTCAAGATTGGTGAGCCCCCATTAAACTATACCACTATATTATCATAGCCACAAAGCTCAGGATTTTAAATTCCCTTTGGTTGGTTTTTTTTTTTTTTTATGTGTCTAAAACTTATCTTTCCACAAACTCAAAGAATTCTTGTAAGTTCCAGGGAGTCAACTTGGATCCACCTCGAACAGCACCAGGTCCAAATGGCTCTGGATGTTTCCAAAGAGCCTGGCCAGCGGTGAGGCAACCAGCTACTCCAGAACATGGCCAGCACCCCAGTTCTCTCAGGTTCCCCCAAGACTCCGATGCCCCCAGGTGAGCAAGAAGCAGTCTTGAGAATTTGATACCCTCATCCTGCCTCATCTGCTACCTCTTTCTAACTCCTCCCCTTTTTATAACAAACCAAAAGGGAGGAATGTTAGCATTCAGGCATTATGCTCGCCTGTCCCCTGTCACCTGGCAGGATGCGCTTGTCGGTACTCAGGCAAATACCTAGCCAGCCTCAGGGTCTTACGGCCACGCAAGTGTTGTCAGTATTCAAGCAAATACTTAGTCAGCCCAGGGACCTACCGCCATATATCACTAGGTAATCTTTATGCATTCACTGCGTGGCTGCGTAAGCCTCTGTACGCAGGCGCTAAAGCCCCTTTAAAAGCAAGCTCTGCTTGTTCCCCTGTTCTCTCTTCCCACTTCCCTTTCGGAGCCAGGCTCTCACAACCCCCTCTTTGCATTCCCTCTCAATATACTTCCACTTGGGTTTGTCGCACTGCTGCTAAACTACAACAAAGATCCTTCATCTATTCCAGAGATGATGTACAGGAAAAAAGGAGGGGACTTATTGATGGCTCAAATGATGAAGATTAACACAATTTAATGCTTCTATATGTCATCCAATCACATGAATGCTGTATAGTGCAAGAAAGATAAATGCTTGTGATACCAAAGTGGTACTAGGGGCCATGGAAAAGTGAGGGACCAGCCACCCAGCTGCCTCTTCTCTGATTTGGCAGAGGCTGGACCTGGAGAACCTATTTTCTCTCCCAAGTTTGAGACAGGGTTTCTCTGGAACAGTCCTGTGCTGCTGCATCCCACGTGCTGGGATTAAAGGCGTGCACCACTACTGCTCATCCTCTCTCCAAAATTTTGTCTGAAACTAGATACAACGCTTGAAAATCTGGAAGAACGGTGGGAAACCTGCTGGGGTTTGGAGTTTAAGGATCTTAGAAGGAAGCCTTGGCAGCTGTAGGGCCAGGAGAACCTTTTCAGATAAACTGTCACCCGTCTCCCTGACTCCTGGCGATGTGATATTTGCTCCAAATGCAGTCATGCTTGTTTAGAGCTTAGCTCACCGTCCCACTCGGAAAACTTGATAGGCATATTGTTCAGACAGCTGTAAAAAACACAGAGGTTTGGGACACTCTCATACCCCCATTTCATGTAAGAAACAGTCATCTCTCCCAAGGTCTAAGAAGCAATGTTAGGCAATTGGAGGTAAGTCTGTTTTATCAGGCAGGGGACACTGGGGTCACTGAGCTACAGTGCAGCGGCATCTCCGTGTGTTTAACACAGTAGCTTTTCCGCTGGCGTCCTGTCAATGATCAGACATTTCCTGGCTCCTTACCTTCCTCCAGAACACTGGAGTCTATTCATCATTCATCCACCTGGCCTCAGAAACATGTTCTCGGAGCAGCCAAGGAAAACAGGCAATGCTGGACTCTGCAAATATCAGAGCAGGAACAGCATGGCCCAGCTGAGCTGCAGACTCTGCGGTGGGGGGAGGGGGCAATTTTTCAACTCCCTGTGGATATTTCAGCTGCAGCGGAAATATCCAGCGAAAACAGTTTGAAACCACATGTCATGAGAGAAGCAATCTTTTCGCTTGTAGAAAAGAAGGCTCTCTGTTCTTTCTCTCGCTCTCATATCAATAAGGAAGCACCATTCACCTTTCCCCACTTCAAAGAAAAAAACACCCCGAAAACAACAATAACACCTCACAAAAACCTAGAGACGCAGCTGAGGGAAAGAACAAATGTGTAGATAGATGAGGACTTGGCTCTGGAGGTTACACTAGGGTTAGAACGCACGGTATTCTGAGAGGGACAGACGCAGATAAGTCCCCAAACCATCGACTATCATACAAGGAAGCCTGGGAGAGCAGTAATCATGCTCAGACCTGCAGATTTTCTCAAGGGACTGCTCTTGGCTGGCATCTGGAATCTCTCAGCCCTGGGGAGAGCTTGTGAATTCTAAGACTCCCTGGAGCTGCAACATTTTATAGACCTGTAATGACTCTTGAGAGCATCCTGCCGCTACCAAGATAAGCCCACTGCTACTGAGCATTTGAGCCTCTTTTATTTAAATCTTCAGCATGGCAACCTGTTTTAAGTTTTTTGTTCTTGTTTTGATTTGATTTTTTTTTAATCCCATTTTAAAGTTATTCGTATCAAGTTGTAGATTTCATTTTCTGCTCAGCTCATTCTTGGAGAGGGCAAAATGAGAACCCAGTTGGGGTACCTACTAATTCTAGAAAAAGCTTCATCTTCATTGTGATCCTTTAACCTTTCAGAGATCTGCAATATATGACATTTAAAATGTTTGTTTTCCTCAGTGAACCGTGATCATTCCTAATAGCGACCTTTGAGGTCTCCAAAAAATATGATGGGGCCCTGCAATGGCAAATCCACCTGGACTGTAGTAACGCCATTAAGCTGACGAACACCACCCAAATATCAGTTTCAGACTACAAACTTCTCAGGACAACTTCAAAGCTGCTAGCTGTGATGCCCAACCTCACATTCTACTCTATTGAGGACTTCAGTTAAGTCCTGCACCCATCATACGGAGACTGGACAAGAAATGATACAACTAACTCTCCCAGAACTTTGCCATTATTCCACTTTTCTCAGGGTTCCCTAAAGATGCTGTCACTCCCAGACAACAGGAAGTAATTTTAAAAACACAATACCCACATTCCCAAGAGGTGGGATGAGAGGCTTTTGGTCATTTGGTGAACTATAGATGCTTTTCATTATTTTTTGGGGGTTATTGGTCATGGTTAGGAAACTAAACAAAGGAGGTGTTAAGGCATTTCTTTGTCTCATTCTTTCTTCCTTTCTTTTTCTGTCTCTTTCTTTCTTTCTTTTTTTTTTTAAAAATATTTATTTATTATGTATACAATATTCTGTCTGTGTGTATGCCTGCAGGCCAGAAGAGGGCACCAGGCCTCATTACAGATGGCTGTGAGCCACCATGTGGTTGCTGGGTATTGAACTCAGGACCTTTGGAAGAGCAGTCAATGCTCTTAACCACTGAGCCATCTCTCAGCCCCTCTTTCTCCCTTTCTTTTTCTTTCCTCTATCCCTTTTCTCCTATCTAATGAAAAAAGGGGATATAAGAATGATAAGGTAAAATGATAGATTATCGAGTCTACTTTTAAACTAAAAAGTAACTATTAGTCTCAAATATTTTACATTGGCATGGATTTTTGTATATTGATACAAATTCAAGGTTATTTTTCTATATATATATTTATGTATATGTTTCTACTCTCATTTAAGGTATTGTACCTATGCAACTCATTTTAAAATGTAAAGTAAAGTTCTAGTCCTTGAAAGCCATTAATACAAACTGTTTAGGATAATAAAAAATGAAGGTTAGTAGTTAGTCATCTATAACAATCAAACTTCTAGTAATGTTAGGTATGTTTTCAAGGTTAAACAGATATATTTTAGATAGATAGGTGGTCTTCAAACACTTCCAAGAGCTACAGAATATGGCATTTAAGATGTTTTAATAACACAAGGCTTTTCATGACAATGAGCTACTTCTCCTGGCAGCACTAATCTCCTGAAAAGAAGATGATGGGCACTGAAGAACTTCCATATGGAGTTGCTTTCAATGTGGCAAAGCTAGACACTGGGCAAGAAACTGTACTTGCCTTAACTGCTGACAGTATGCTGTCCAAATTGAACAATCAGGACACGACGGAAGTTGACTGCTGAACTTGGCCAATACAAGGTAGGCAAGTTCTTTAAAATTCCTGCTTCACAGAAAAGTTTGTCAGCTATTCTTGGCCTGTAGGTTAAAGATGGATGCTTCAATGTTGCAACCTGGGGTGATGGTCTAGACAGCCTGCTGTCTCTGTCATTTCTATAGTTTTGGAAGTTGTTTGCTCTGCACTTCTTGTTTACTCAGGTAATATATCCTTCTCAGGTCTCAGATGGTGTTAAAAACTAGATATTTATAGTTTTACAATTTTCCTTGTTTCCAAATTCAGAAAAACTTACAAAAGAGATGTAAAGCTTATAAGGCTGAGAGACATAAAAACTTAAATTAGCTAAGAAAATGTTTTAGGTCTAAAAGGATATTTTTAGGTTGGTAATACAAGTTATAATAGAAAGTGGTTTAGGTATAAATCTTTGGACTTCACTAAAATAGGAAAGATAATGGAGTACTTTCTCCAAATTTGTCAAATACAAATGGACTGAACATTGTGAATATTTTTGTTCTTAAATAATTGTTTATTTATTGATTTATATATGTGTTCTGCCTGCATGCATGCTTGCATGCCAGGAGAGGGCGCCAGATCTCCTTATAGATGGTTGTGAGCCACCATGTGGTTTCTGGTAATTGAACTGAGGACCTCTGGAAGAGCAACTAGTGCTCTTAACCTCTGAGCCATCTTTCCAGTCTGTGAATATAATTCTTACCTGATCATAGTTCTTACTGTATATAGTTTTACTGCTTTAGAGTTAAAACCTTTCCTTTTTATTTAGACAAAGTGGGAGAAATGTTGCAGAGTATTTGATCATGGTGTGTGTGCATTTGTGTTAATTAAATAAAATCAACATTGGGTCAGGAGGCAGAGCTGCCAACTAGTTGACAGAAAGATCATAGAGGAGCCAGAGGGATGCTCAGGAAGTAGTAGTGAGAAACTTTGAGTGTGCCGATCTTTTTTGGTTTGGCGGATTGGCAAGACACTCTGAGATTCCAGCAAAGATAGAAGGCCAGGTAGTTGCTTCTCAATCTCTCTGAGCTAGCAGGTTTTCACCAGAGCCTCTGACTCCCGAGTCTCATTGATAAATATAACAATTGAGATTTAGTTAAAAAACTACATTTGGTGGCAGCAGTAGGAGGTGGAGGTGGATCTGACTGGATGTAAAGTAGAAGTTCCACTGGGCTATGGCCTGAGAAGTGGGCAGGAATGGCAGGGCTGCAATTACTGGCTGAAACAGCCACTGTGCAAGCAGAAAAATAACATGAGGCCTTATAAATATCTACTTAGAAGCTGACTGCAGCATTCAGATATTGCTTGGTAGTGTTTGACTATTATATGTTTCAGTGACTAAATCCCTTGTAAAACTCTGTAAAGTACCCCTCATTTGTCCCTTGTGTGATGCTGTCTGTGCCATGCAGAAGAAAGAACAAAGCCCTTGGTTAGGGACAGATACAAAGTATTCACAGAGAGATACAGGTAGGCAGATTGGCAAAACAGCCTTCAGGCAGGCAGCTTTGGACTCAGACAACTAAAGAAAGGGATGATGGACACAGGGAGAGCAGAATAGAGAAAAGCTTTGACCTTTTCCTTCATGCAACACCCACACATTATGTGTCTGAGATTATTGCTGATGTGCATAAACTGACACAATTGATGCTAATTCTTCTTTGACAGCCTTGTACAACTCACTAGCCAATTTGTCTCAGCTTGAACTTCTTTTAAATGGGAGCGTAAAAACAATTTTTAAAAAATAACGCTTTTTGGTATGTGTCACTGCACTCCAGACAGACCCTCCTAGAGCTGGAGTCACAGATGGTTAGTTGAGAGCTGCCTGACATGGGTGCTGGGAACTAAATTTGGGTCCTCTGAGAGCAGTATGCATTCTTATAACCACTGAGCCTCATAGTTGGGAAATTTTGATAAATTTATGTCTTTTTCCTTGTCACAGTTGTTTGAATTGTTTATTACCTCTTGGTTTAGTTTTGATATGTTACTTTTTTTTTGACTTTTGGATTTTCCAATTTAAAGGAATATATATTTCAAGATAAGACCTGATGATATTTTAAATTCTATTGTTACCCTTTGTGATAGTTTGAATGCAATTAGTCCCATAAGCTCACAGGGAATAATAGCACTATTGGGAGGTATGGTTTTGTTGGAGTAGGTGTGGCCTTGTTGGAGGAAGTGCATTTAGGGTGATATTTTGTTTATGATCTAACAAATAAAGCTTACCTGAAGATCAGAGTGCAGAGCTAAGCCATAGAGGCCAGAAAGTGGTGGCACACCTTTAATCCCAGCTCTCGGGGGACAGAGGCAGACAGACATCTGTGAGTTCAAGGCCACTCTGAGCTACACGGGATTGATCCAGTCAAAAAGAGAAACAGAGCCAGGCAGTGATGACTTACATCTTTAATCCCAGTACCTGAGAGTCACAGGCCTTTATCCTAGCACTAGGAAGGTAGAGACAAATATGGCTGAGTGGAGAGAGGACTATAAGGCAGGAGGAGATGGGAGCTTAGGATTCAGTCTGAGGATTCCTGTAGACAGGATCTTGCCCACTTTGGTCTAAGGATTCGGTAGAGGTAAAAAGTCTCTCTAGTGCCTGGCTCCTTTTCTTCTCTGATCTTTCAGCATTTACCCTAATATGTGACTCCAGGGTTTTATCATTGAGACCAATTAGAATCTGTACAACACGCATCACTCTGGAGGAAGGCTTTGAGGGCTCATATATGCTCGAGTCACACCCAGTGTCTCAGCCCATTTCGTGTTGCCTATGAGTCAAAAGTGTAGGAACTCTCAGCACCTTTTGTACACCGTCTCTGCCTTCATGCTGTCTTGCTTCCTGCCATGATGATAATGGACAAAACCTCTGAATTTTAAGTAAGCCACCACAATTAGATATTTTTCTTTGTAAGAGTAACCATGGTCATGGTGTCTCTTCACAGCTATAGAAACCCTAACTAAGCTGGGTGGTGGTGACACACACCTTTAATCCCAGCACTTGGAAGGCAGAAGCAGGCAGATCTCTGTGAGTTCGAGGCCAGAGCTAGTGCCAGGATAGGCTCCAAAGATTCACAGAGAAACAGAGACACCCAGCCTCCAAAAACCAAATACCAAACACCAACAAAATCCTAAGACAACCTTTTTATCTCTAATTTTATTTTTAAATTTTAGCCTTTTCTTTTTCTTTCTTTTGGGCAGTTTGGCTAAATTCTGTCATTCTTATTTAACCTTTCAAAGAACCAACTCTTTGCATCATTACTTCTCTTTTCATTTCTATTTCATTCATTTCTGCCTTGATCTTTATCCCCAATTCTTATTTTTTTACATCATGTTTTTTATTTAGTAATAAGATTCATATACTCATTAACTTTCAAATGATTACCCAGTCATGCACTCCCAAGTAAAAGCTTGATAGTGATATTATTTGCAATACATATATAAATCAGCTTTAATGAATCTGTAAATGATTGTCCAGTCTAACTTCCTCTTTTGTTGTTGGTTGTTTTTCAGTCAGGGTCTCACTTATGTAGCTCTAAATTAACTATGCAGACCAGGATGGCTTTGAACTCACAGAGTTCTCTCTCTGCCTCCGGAGTGCTCTGGGAATAAAGGCATGAGTCACCATATATCCTGCTTTGTTATTTTATCAGTGTGAGTATATGCATGTGTGCCACGGTGGAAGTCAGAAGACAACTTTCAGGAGTCAGTTCTCCCCCCACTGTGGGTTCTGGGATCTAACAGGTCTCAGGCTTTTGTATGGCAAGTGCTTTTAGCTGCTGGGCCATCTTGCTGTTCCAGAGATCTGTTTTCATGAGGTATATGAGTCTAAGCTTGCTTAGACATTGTTGTTCTTTTCTTCTTTTGTAAACTGTGTGTTGAACACAGGAATTTACCCATGCTAGACATGTCCTCTGGTGCTCCTCTTTATCTTCAGATTTTTTTTTTTAAATTTTATTCCTTTTCGATTTTTGAGATAATGCAATAGTTACTGTTCGTGGTGCTGTGACACCAAGAAATTACCTGAGAGTAATTTGAGGGTTTGTTCCGGCTCACAGTCAAGCATGGTGGAGAAGACCTGGTAGCAGGCAGGAGCATAAGAAATCCTATTGCAGAGATGATTGCCAGTATTCTCATTTTCTCTTTCAGAAATGCTACTACCCACATTTATAGTGGGTCTACCCATCAAAACTAACCCAGCCTAGAAATTCCCTCACAAATAACAAATATGCCCAGAAGTTTGTTTTCAAGGTGGTTCTAGATCCTGTCAAGTTGGCAGTAACTATGACAGATAAGGTTTTGTTTAGAACTGTCATGTGATCTTCCTGTCTCAGCTCTTGAATAGCTAGCATTACAGGTCTAGATCACTAGGACCAGCTCTGAATTGCTTATTATTTATTATTATTTTGAGACATGTGCTCTCACTATGTAGCCCAGGCTGGCTTTGAACTCACAGAACTTAAGAGATTCATCTGCTTCCGTCTTCCAACTGCTGGGATTAAAGGCGCACACTATCAGGCTTAGCCTGAATTGCTTTTTTAATGTTTTTGGTATCAGGGTAATCCTGGCCTTCATTTGGACTAATTTTCCTCCTCTCCAGTCGGTTCTAATCCTCTCCACCCCACCCTACCCTCTTCTTTTACAGTTCTCTGCCTAGAAACCTGTTTTAGTTGCCATATACTTCTACACCCATGACTGTGTCTAAGGCTAAGGCAGTGGAAGACTGAAAGTGAATACATTTTTGTGGTTGAGAATGGTAGCACTTTAATTATGGTTCTCTAATTAACTGGCTACTAATTACATTTTGGAGTTCTTGTTTTGCTCCTATGCATTTCACCCAGGATTTTTGATTCATTTACTTTTTCCAGACAGGGTTTCTCTGTGTAGCCCTGGCTGTCCTGAAACTCACTCTGTAGAGCAAGCTGGACTCAGGGATCCACCAGCCTCCCTAGTGCTGGGATTAAAGGCATGCGCCATCACCGGTGTGTTTCACACAGGTTTTATAGCTGCATTCAATGGTGATGATGAGCAAGGGAGGTGTTTACTTCATCTCATAGGAAGGGAACTCGAAGATTTGTTTCAACTCTTTATCATATCTAATACTAAGCTCTCTTTCATCTCCTTTGAGATTTCATGAAACGGTAAGCATTCTAGTTGGACATGGTGGCCTACCCCTTTAATGCCAGCATTCTGGAGGCAGAGGCAGGTAGATCTCTGTAAACTCAAGGCTAGCCTGGTTTTCCAGGACAGCCAGGGCTGTTACACAAAAATTGTCTTGAAAAACAAACAAATTCTAGGGCAAGATGACTGTGGACAGATATTTTCTGTCACGTCTGACAACCCGAGTTTGATCCCTAGTACCTACATGGTAGGTATCTCTTAGGTGGTTCTGTGATCTCTACATGTATTCCATGATACTCGCCCCCACTCCAACACTCACATCTTTTCTCTCTCCAAAATTATTTTTTTGTTTCCATTTGTTCTATGGTTCCAACTACATTACACAGCTTCAAAACAAATCCACTGGACTGGGGATTCAAGGATAAAACACAAGTTTATCCACTTCTCCTAAAAACGCTAAGAATTCTTGTGGGTGCAGTGGCATACACCTCTCAGCATTTGGGAGGTCAAAGTAGTGTGGCTCAGGAGCTCAGAGGCTCCATAATAAGAGGTCAGTCTGGACTGCATGAGGCCTTCCTTAAAAAAAAAAAAAAAAAAAAAACAAGAAAAATAAAGCTAAAAATTCCTCTTGGGACTTGTACAATGGCCTAGAGGATAAAAGTGTTTGCTGCCAAACATGATTAGCAATAGATCTCTGAAATCTACTTGGAAGTAGAGAACTCCATCAAGGTGTCCTTTGGTGCAAGTGCACACACATACACAATAAACAGCCTCCCTCCCACATTTCCTCTAACAGGATGTGCTTCCTCGGCTACTGTGCTGACCCCCCTACCTAACACTGAAATAAGCTGCTTCTGACAGTTATAAGGTTGGGTAATCACAGAACTAAGTCCACTTTGTGTGTTCTCTTAGCACTGCAATGAAGGGTCCCAGGGTTTTAAACTGAAATCTCAGCTGAAAATATTCATTTGAAGCTGGTCCCACTCCTTGCCAGCAACCACACATGGGAGACCCGGACTGAACAATTCAGCTACCATCCAGGCCCAGATCCAGGGCTTTGAGATGGCTTACCCCAACATCTACCCCATCTATGAATTGCTGGAGGGTGAAGGGACTAATCCTATGAAACCACAGCCATAGGATCTCCATGACTCAGGGCAACAGAAGGACAGTCAGAGAGGGCCCAGTACTGATGGTGTGCCAGAGGCCAGAGGCCTTGAACCAGACCAACAACTACTGCAACCAACAATTGCAAGTGAAGTTGTTTGGGCAAAAGGGAATACTGTGAGATGCCACTACAATGAACAAGTGACGTAGAGGCAAAGAAGCAGAATGGTGCATGTAGGGAGGAACTGGAAATGCAACAGCTGTGACTGGTATGAGAGAAGGTAGCAATTGATAGAGGAGCAGGCCATTGACTAGAGGCGTTGGTGATTATTTTAAATATTGGGCTGGAGAGATGCCTCAGCGGTTTAAAAAAAGACTTATTATGTATATAGCGTTCTGAATGCACACCAGGAGAGGGCACCAGATCTCACTATAGAAGGTTGTGAGCCACTTTTTTTTAAAAGATTTATTATATAGTGTTCTGCCTGCACGTATGTCTGCAGACCAGAAGAGGGCACCAGATCTCACTACAGAAGGTTGAGAGCCAGCATGTGGTTCCTGGGAATTGAACTCAGGACCTTTGGAATGGAAGAGCAGTCAGTGCTCTTAAACTCTAAGCCATCTTTCCAGCCCTTGTAGAGACTTTTGTTTAGGTTTTTCTTTTGTTTTTTTTTTTTTTGGAGACAGGGTTTCTCTGTCTTGACAGACAGTTCTGGCTGTCCTGCAACTGGCTCTGCAGATCAGGATGGCCTCAAACTCAACAGAGATCCACCTGCCTCTGCCCCATTGCTGGGATTAAAGTCATGAGCCAATAACACCTGGCTGGA
>JAQHUG010000237.1:2659612-2709893 GCA_028555095.1 Dicrostonyx torquatus | reverse complement strand
CGCCACCATCGCCTGGCCCGGTAAAACACTTCTTTAAAAAACAAAAAAATTAAAACTTGTCTGGATACTCAAAAGCCCATAGCAAAAATATAAAAATAAACACATGCTGAAGTCATACAGATAATATTAGACAGCTCAGCAAGAATACCCAGAATCTTCAATTCTTTAGTCTGGGCGAAGGTTCAAACTTTAGAAAAATGAACCAATTGTTGGTGAAACATAAAAACTTTCAAAATTACATGACCAGCCAACATACACCTGGCAGGAGTAACACACACATGTACATAGTATATATGAATATGTTTTTTAAAGTTTTTTGAGACAGGGTTTCTCTTGTAGCTTTTGAGCCTGTCCTGGAACTAGCTCTTGTAGACCAGGCTGTCCTCGAACTCACAGAGATCCACCTGACTTGCCTCCCGAGTGCTGGGATTAAAAGCATGCGCCACCACCGCCCGGCCATGAATATGGTTTTACTAAAGCATAAATAGTATCAAGCAAAAGTCATCTTCATCAAGCCTACCACATAATACGATTAAGTCATTATATGAATTTAAGCTTTTATTTATGTATCTCACTGTAGTGCTGTGACAACAAAACACCACCTGTGTACCAGAGCATACGCACATCAACAGTAAGATGTAACTTTACATTACACCACTGCTGGGGAATTAGCATTTTATATGAGACATAAGCATGTAAGATGGCCACACCAAATAATTTTGTTTTTTTCATTAGATAATCTTATTTTTTAAATCAGTAATACTTTATCAATCTCACTGTTAATAGACCTATAAATGATCAGGATGATAGGATGTGTGGGATCATTCAACTGTGTTACACTGTAAGAGCTGTTAAGAGTAATTGCACACACATTAATAGGAACTGTCACCATAATTAAGGGCTAGTTACTGTTAGTTGCACAATGATAAAGTTCTTTTGGAAACAATAACCCACTTATATGTGAAAAATGCCCTTTCCACTTGTACAGAAGAAAAAGTACTCAAAGTTATTTTTGGCCTTGCTATGTCAAAAAGTCAACTGTACAAAGACCTACGTGTTAAACCTAAAATTATAATTTTAAAAGTCTATCAAAACCAAAAATGTCATGCATTTTATTATCAATTATGCAGAGGCTTTAAATCTGTTGCAAGACCATATAGTATATATTAGCTTTTATACTGCTAATGCACAACTAACAGCAAACTTGATTAGATTAATGAATTTGTCTTAATTACACCTTTATATATCACACTAGATAGACAAATGCCACAAGATCTGCAGAAACACCCAGTTCTGAGCACTCAAATGGCAGGATAGGTTCTTGTATTGTAATCCTTCACATATAGAATAACAAAAGGAAAAAGAATCCTGCAGCTTCACATTACAAAAAAAGTACTGCTGTAAAATATTAAGAGGTAAAGGATATCTATAACACAAAGGAACTTACAACTAGTGTCAAAGCAAACAAACTTCTAAGTAAAAATATCAAAATACATGAAGCAACTGAAGCACAAATCCTGTATTAAATACAGTGAAGATTTAATAACACAATGCACTAGTTAATAAAAGACACAAAAATACAGGGAGCAAGGGCAACCAGTAAATAAAATCAAAATGGGAGGGGGGAGAGAAATGGAACCACTATTTTTGCCCTAGTTGAATTTGTTTTTCGGTGTCTTTCCATCCATATAATACCCAACGCTGTACATTGTTTTTTAATGCCATAGAAAAACATGGTTCTTCCATGGAACTTTATATTCTTGATAAACTTTTAAAGTAGACATTATTATGAATGGAAAACAGCCAATAAACGGCACCTATTTTAACACTGAAGATTTACAGAAACTTTTTAAAAGTTATCATAATCCTTTTTGTCTTTTTTTCCCTCAGCTTCAAATCCGTCTACTCCATCACTATCTCTTCTTCGTTTCCTGTTGTTGTGGATGTTAAAACGTTGATTCATTTGTGGTAATGGATCCATTCCTAGAACTTTGTGTATCTGACGGAATGCAAGGAGTCTCAATGCAAACTGCAAATAGAGTTAGAATAGAGAATTAATTTTAAAACTCAAATATTCTGATACTCTTGGGGGAGGAATCTTTTCTGTGTGTATGCCTATTTGGTTTCTAAATAATTAAGCTAAATATACTAATCCTTAAATAAATTTAGTCTATTCAATAAAGGGATGGTGGTAGAGATGTAGTGATTAAAGCACTTTTGCTCTTGCAGGGTACCCAGGCTCATTTCAATACCACATGGTGGTTCACAACCATCTGGAATCCATTATGATTAAAAATGTTGGCATAAAATACAGGAAAGTCTGACTCTACAGTCCATAGTCATCCTTGATATAGAACAGTGCCAGGAAAGGCAAAACTTTAATAATATCTAAAAGTATAGTTCACTCTTGCATAACCAGAGACTTCTTGATAATACTGCTATATAACCTAATAAGTCACATTTAACTTAGTGTTTAATGTTGATTTTTTCCTAATATATTTAAGATAAACAGATAAAATTATACAATAGTCAGATTCATCCATATAATATTAAAAATCTTATCAGCAAAATCTAGTTTAAGGTAAATCCTTTTTTATTTTTTAGACATAGGGTTTCACTGTATAGTCCTGTTATGCCTCGGTCTACTAGGTGCTGGGGTTAAATGAGTGTGCCCTATCACTTTAGGTAAGGTACATCCTTTAATATCCTCTTTAAGACTCACTTCTCAATTACATATTACAAAACTATTATTATTTCATGTAAAGAAACATTTATATATTAAAAAAAACCTAAACCTTAAGAACAGTAATTTAACAAGAATTCAATTACCTGTGCACTGGATGTAATGTCTTCACGTTGTTGGTCAGTCATTGTTGCCAAAGTATCAAAGGGATCCTTTTCACAAGGATCCAGAAGTCCAGGGCTGCCTATAATGATCAATTTGTAAAGAAATAAAAGCATTATTAGCATTATCTACTTGGGAAAGTGGGCTTCTTATTCAATAAAGAAATAAACTTAATATTACTTAATAAGAACACTAAACTTACCTTTGAGAATAATCCCTGAAGAAATGCACTCAAATACTCTTCTCAGGGCATCTCCAGGGCTTTGAGGACTGGAAGCACTACTAATTGCTTTCTCTACCAGCAACTCCATAGCCTAAGATTAAAACCATAAAATAGATTCAGCAGTGTAAAGATCATTTTCAAACACCAACAGAATTATAGACACTTGACATTCTCAAGGGTCATTAAAGATTTTGAAGATTAGGGAAGTTACGATAAGGTAATGAGCTAGAGATGGCTCAATGGGTGAAAGGCACTTGTGATGAGCCTGATACAACTTTCATGGTAGAGAATTTCCAAGTGGCCCTGAGACAGACAGATACACCCCAGATGGAACCTTAAAGGTATAAAGAACTGTCGTCTCCAAGTTGTCCCAACACATACATAAATGTAAAATAATAATATAAAAATATTCAAAATAAACAAAAGCCCCTCACACCATCTGCTTGAAGGCTGAAGTGGCATTATTTGGGCAACATTGTGCAACCTCAATTTAAGAAGAAAAAAAAAAAAAAAAGAACTGGCTGGGCCCCAGGGGCAGAGTCAGGAGGATCTCTGTAAATTCAATCTTTGCACCCCAAGGCTAACCTAGAAGTCACCATATAGCCCATGCAAGCTTTGATCTCAGCAGTCCTTTGTCTCAGTCTCCTGTGTACTGGACTACAGGTATGAACCTTCACTTCTGGCCTACTTCTAATTCTGAAACATGGTCTTGCTTAGCAGCCCTGAGATCCAGCTTCCTACTTAACTTATTTGAATGCTGAGATTACACAAGCCTAAGCTTGCCATCTGGTCTTGTTTTTTCTTTACAAACAATAGGTATTATCTCAACTTTCATTTAATGCATCACTGGAATTCTAGTACCCATAAGGGAATTTTAAAAAATTACTTTCACTGTATTTTACATTTAAGAGACTCAAAAATCTTAAACCAATGAATGAAAGACAAAGGTAAAGGAATAGGCATTGAAAGTAGCCAATCTGGGATGGGGTGGGGTAGAAGACAAGTTATTTAGAGATGTGTACATAAAAATTTAGCAGTGTTAGTTGGGCAGTGGTGGTGCACGCTTTTAATCTCAGCACTTGGGAGGCAGAGTCAAGTGGATCTCCATGAGGCTAGTGGTCTACACAGAGCTATTTCCAGGACAGGCTCCAAAGTTACATAGAGAAACCCTGTCTTGACTGCCCCGCCACAAGCAGTATAATTTATTTGATTCACTCTTCCAAACTTACAGTTCAGTGGCCTGTGAAGTAGACTTATGAAGTTATTCAATCATTTCCACAGTCCAATTCCAGATTTTTTTTAACCACTGCATATCTACTAGTAAACACTTCTTCCTCTCTGCCCTTACCTCCAATGTACTTTCAAATTCTACAGATTTGCCTACTCCTGACACTTCATACAAAGTGAACCATATGAAGGCCATCTTCTCCTTTCTAGTACAAAGCATTTGTTTTAACCAGTGCAGCTTTTGAAAACAAATTTACTTTTTATTTTTACTCATGTGTATGTTGGTTGTCTGCCACATGTATGGAGGTACCCAGAAAAGCCAAGAGAGGGCGTCAGATCTCCTAGGAGCTGGAGTTAAGAGACCTTTGTGAACCGCTAGAGGTGGGTGCTAGAAACTCAATTAAGGTCTTCTAGAAAGACAGTCAGTGCTTTTAACTCGAGTCACCTCTCTACTGCCCGTTCTTTTATTTAAATTGTAAGTAGAAATTCCAGGGCCTATCAAATGACTGAGCACACTATGGCATTACTGTCAAACCCAATGATCTGAGTTTGATTCCCAAAGTCAGGGCCCAAAGAAAGAACAGACTACTACAAACTGTTCTTGACCCACAGAAGCACACACACACATTGCTCAAAATATACGAACAAAATACATGAATGCAATAAATAGGAGGTCCAAAACAATTCAAAGAAGCCAAATTAGCTTGAAACTACAACAAAACCCTAAAATGATTCAGAAGCTGAAAAACTTATGCTCAGTTATATAATAAAATGTCAGAAAGATAAGGGCCGAGAAATGGCTCAGTGATTAAGAGTACTTGTTGCTTTTGCAGAAGACCCAGGTTTGATTCCCAGTACCCACATGGTGGCTCACAACCGTCTAACACCAATCCAGGGGCTCTGAAACCCTATTTTGACCTTCTCAGACACCAAGGCAAACTATATGATACACACATGTAGGCAAAACATTCACACACATAAAATGATAAATCTTAAAAAGTAAAGATAAAAGCCAGAGGTAAAACAATGTCAGACCAATCTAAAGGTGAGGGCATAGAGCCAAATGTCCAGATCTCTCGCTCTTCCAAAATTAAAAAACAAACTAATAATAATAAAACAGTTACAATGCACATTTACTGTCTCCAAGTAAAAATGTGTCCTTTCCTGCACCAAACAGGAAAGGATAGCAGGAGACAACTCCCAAGAAACAGTGACTATGCTCAAGCAGGTCTTCCTGCACTCTCCATGTGGAATTTGGAGATGAGATTAGCAAGTGAGTGAATACCTCACTAATAACCTCTAAATTGAAGGGAAGAATGGATGGTGCCACAAGACATTTTCCTAAAAGTAAAAGATCTCTTCTGACTTTCCTGGAGATAGGAGAAACAGAGAATTTGTAACCCTGGAGTCTTGGTGGAAACCAGTCTTTAGAGCACAGACTATGAGTATGTACACTTTACCAACATCTAATGACTAACAATAAACACATTTTATTTTTTTAATGCTTTATTTAACTTTATTATGTGTCCATTGGTGTGAAGGTGTCAGATCTTGTGGAACTGCATTTTCAGGCAGTTGTGAGCTGCCATGTGGGTACTGGGAATTGAACCTGGGTCCTCTAGAAGAGCAGTTAGTGCTCTTAACCGCTGAGCCATCTTCCCAGCCCCAATAAACACATTTTAAATGGTAGATTAAAACAGTATTTCAAATTATACTTCTTTCTATAAGCAGTCCTTAAAGAATAAGAAGAGATACTTTAAAAAGGTTCAACATTTGACTAAATAAACTGTGGGACATATGAACTGTGGAATTAAGCCCCAATAAAGAATGCTAGTCTATTATTTCCAACAACATGGACAGATCACATCATGTGAAAACTAGCCATGCACAAATACTCTATGATCCCACAAACAGAGTAGTGGCAAAGCTTGGTAAGTGTAGTAATATTTCATTTATATTTTAATAAATGAAGCTTTCCTGAAGATCAGCCTTACAGAACAGGCAGTGGTGACATACACCTTTAATCCCAGCAGCCACACTAGTTTGCCATAGAAACCAGGTGGTGCATGCCTTTAATCCCAGCCTCTCAGAGGTTTATAAACCAGGAGGAAACAGTTCTCAGTCACAATCTCACTCTGAGATTCCTGGAAGCAGAATCACCATTTCAGACTGAGGTAGAGGTAAGAGACAGTGGCTGTTTTGCTTTTCTGACCTTCAGGTTGAACCCCAGTATCAGTCTCCAGGTTTTTATTAATCGTGCTACAGGGAAATATGTGGAGGTGGTGGTGGTAAGACAGCTAATGGCCAAAATCTATGTTCTGTGGCACAACAGGGTGACAATGCTTAACAAAAATTAGTTATAAACTTCTTTTTGGGGATTGTGTTAGGTACTGAGGTTCAAACCCAAAAACTTGCATTCTTGAAAAGTGCTCTAACATGAACTACATCTCTAAGTTGAAACTGTTTATTTCAAAGTAGCTGCTAGAAGACTTTGAATGTTTCCAGCATAAAAAAAAAACCTGATAAATGTTTGAAGTGATAAACATGTCAATGACACAAAAAACCATTACACAATGAGTGTATTGAAATGTACCACTGTACCTAATAAAAATGTAATTATGTCAACTAACTATATCAAAAATAGATAGGAACCAATTTGCATGACATCTTAGACTCATGTAAAGAATATGAAAAGTCTGTTTTGTATAGACTTTACATGGCAATCATGCATTAAAATAGTTTATTAATAACAAACATACCCCTCTGGTACAAATGTTGACATGGAGATTGTATACGCAAAGGCAAAATTTGAATGGGAACTCTTTTTAATTATTATTTCTGCAAACAAGCCTGCTGTTAGTAAAATCTAATCAACATAAAAAAACCTGTCTGGATTGAGTTTACTATCTAAGCATGATAAATAATTTAAAGTTTCAGATTCTAAAAACATTCAATGACTGCATGAAGCCAATAAAATGAAGTAAAAGTTCACATAAACAGGAAGATTCTGGGATACTGTACCAAGCTAAAGTCCTAAACATTATGGATGGTTTGAATAGGAATGGCCCTAGGGACTCATAATTTGAATACTTGGTCCCCAGATGGCAGAATGGGGGAAAGGTTAGGAGGTGTGGCCTTGTTAAAGAGGTAGATCACTGAGAGTAGACTTTGAGGTTTCAAAAGCTCATATCATTCCCAGTTAGCTCTGTCTCTTTCTTATGGATCAGAATTCCTTAGTACTGTTCTCGTACCATGCCTGTCTGCCACTATGCTCCCCATCATGAAAGTACGGACTGAGTTCCCAGAAAACGCTTGGATCAGTTGTCTTGGTCATGGTGTCTCTTCGAGACAACAGAAAAGAAACCAGAGTTGGTACAGAGTGGCTATGATTGTTCTGTAAAAGCATAATTATCGGTTTTTGGAGGACTATGAAAGACTTTAGACTACGAAAATAGTTGAATGCTATAAGCAGAACTTAATGGGCCACCCTAGGAGAAGCCTGAAAGACAACAGTGCTGAGAGTCATATGGATAGGACTATGGAGGCCCAGTTCAAGAGGTCTTTGAGGTGGGCAATAATAGCACCTGGCTTAGAGACCATTCATGTGATGTTTTGGCAAAGAATGTGGCTGTTTTTGCCCTTTCTGTAAGAACCAGCCTAAGACTAAACTGAAGAGTTTAGGACTATGTCAATGGCAAAGGAGATTTCAACACAGGCTAATGCTGACTCTATCATGTAGTTATTAGTTACCACTCTTATGTAGGTCTACAATTTAAAGAGCAGCAGGAAACTTGATGTTGGAGCCTTAGTATGTGCTGAAAGAGACAAGGAGAAATGGAATTAAATGAGTGATGCTCTCAGAGCCAGACCCCACCCTAATCCTGCAATTTGTAAAAAGAAATGGCTCAAGGCAGTGGTTCCCAACTTTCCTAATGTTTCAAACCCATAAAATTATTTTTGCTACTTCATAACTGTAATTTTGTTACTGTTATGAATCATAATATAAATATTTGATAGGCAGGACATCTGATATGACTCTGTGAAAGGTTTTTTTTTGACGCCAAAAGGAGTGGCAACCTATAGGTTGAGAACCACTGGCTTAAGGAATTACCTGTTCCAAATGAGCAACAACAAAGGAAAGTTTATGCAAATGTAATTCAAGGAGAGGACCAGGTTCCACCCCAAGCAGGCACAAGAACTTGGCAGCATTGCCACATGGTTCTAGCTTCAGAATCATAAAGGATACAACAGTATAGCATTAGAATTTAACTATGTAAACATGTGTTGCTGTTTAACCTCGCCTGCCTGAGGCACTTGGTCTAATAAGAAATCAAACAGCCAATGGCTAGGCAGAAGAGGGATAGACCTGGGAGTGGGGGAAGAGGAGAAGAGCCAGCAGAGGGAAAAGGGCAGCCAGCTGGGGGTCAGTCAGTCAGCTAGAAGGAAGAAGGAAACTAGGACTGACAGACAGTACATAGATGTGGTAAATGAGCTTCAGAGCAGCACACAGAATAATAAAAACGGGCTAATTTAAGTTTAAAAGAGTTAGCTAAAAACAAATCTAAGCTAAGGCTAAACGTTCTAAGTAGTTTCCGTGACATGATTTGGGGGCTGGCAGTACAAGAAAGCAGGCTACAGTTGTAGAATCTTCTTCCTTCACAGCTAATGAAAGTCACTGAGGCCAGGTATATGGCAGAGGAATCCCTGCATGAAGGCCCAGAGAGGACACTGCATAAAGCTGTGGGGTGTCTACCAAGGACATCTACTGACAGGGAGTGAAACCACACCAAGAGAGTGAAGTCTGCTGCAGTCAGCAAAACTGGAAGAGAGAAGCAACCTAAGCCCTTTAGCATCCATCACAGAGATATAGGATTTGGAATTTGCATCACTGAGTCTTGCTTTGGTCCAGATTTCTTCTTTATGCCTCCTTCCTCTCCTTTGGAAAGGTTCTGTAAATTCTGTGCCACTTATATTAGAAGTATGTAACTTGCTTTTGGCTCAGTGGTTAAGAGCACTGCCTGTTCTTCCAAGGTTCTGAGTTCAATTCCCAGCAACTATATGTTGGTTCACAACCATCTATAATGAGATCTGATGCCCTCTTGAGGAAGAGACCTGGTCAGTTGTCCTCATCAACTTAGACCATGAAACCCAATATAAGGAAAAGTTCAACAGAACCACCATATATGAGCTGCCCATGCATGCTTCAGCATTTCATTTCATTTCAACTTGCATTTTGCTTTTACAGAGAGTTACAACTAAGAGACTGATTCGAGTTTTCAGAAGAGACTTTAAATTTCTAAAATTGTTAAGACTTGTGAAAGAATCTTGGGACTTTTGAAGTTGAACTAAATTCATTTTGTACTGTAGTATGGCCACAAGTCCATGTTGACAGGGAGTGGAATGTGGTAGTTGAATGAGAATGGTCTACACATGTCCCTATATTTGAATGCCTGGTTCCCATTTGGTAGAATTCTTTTGTGAAGGATCAAGAAGTACGATCTTGACGGAGGTGTGTCATTGGGGGTGGACTTTGAGTTTTCAAAAGCCCATGCTATTTCAAGTTAGTGTTCTCATTCTCCCTCCCTCTCTCTATGCTTGTTGGTTGCTGTCTCAACATGGAGGCTCTCACCTACTGTTCTAGCATGATGTCTGCCTGCCTGCTAACTACAAACTCTCTGAAAGTGAAGTTGAGTCCCTACTTCAATAAATTATTTTTTCCTTAAATTGCCTGGTCATGGTGTCTCTTTCATAGCAATAGAAAAGTGACTAAGACAAGAACTAATAGCAAAAACAAAACAAACAAAAAATCACCAAAGGTAAAAACCAAATTAACTTCTCAAACCCTGTCTATCATATAGGAAAATGGCAAAAGATGAAAACAAAAAGATAATAGCTATGTCAGACAAAATTGACTCAACAATAGGATAACTGCTTCTAGAGATCAGTTAATCAGACATATCAGAAAGCTGTTTTCCTTCCTTGGGTTAAAAAAATATTTTTTGGGACAAAAAGTGTTTCAGAAAATACACAACTGCATTCATCTTTGATTCATTTATGTATTTTTATTTCATTTTGGGCTTTTTTGACATAGGGTCTTACAATGTAACTCACAATTCCCTGCCTCAAGCTTCCCTAGTGCTTTGACTACTACCTGGATTCTATTCATAATTTAAAGATTTAACCACATGAGTAACAAACACATGTACCGTTTCTTCCTTCCCCAATAAAAATGAAACACTATAGCTCTTTATCCTAATTATTTCTCCCACTTACCTTAGAAATAATCACTAAAACTTGGGACACACCCTTCTTGGAATTTTTGCAGCACAGTAAGTATGTAACTTATAGCTCTAATATATATATATATAATATATAACTTATCAGGGAAAAAAATTGACCCCTACAAGTCTTAAGTGTGAAGTCCAGGCTTTTGTTTGTTTGGTTTTTCCAGATAGGGTTTCTCTGTTGTAGCCTTGGCTGTCCTGGAACTAGCTCTGCAGACCAGGGGGGCCTCAACTCAACAGAGATCAACCTCCCTCTGCCTCCCAAGTGCGGGGAGTAAAGGCATGGGCCACAAGGAATGCCCAGTTTAAAGCATGAAATTCTTAAACACAGAGAGAAACAAACAAGAATAAAATAATTAGAAATAGATAAAAGATAACTTTGGCATCCCCCCCCCCTTTATTTTCTCAAGACAGGGTTTCTCTGTAACTGTCCTAGACTCCACTTTGTAGACCAGGCTGCCCTCAAACTCACAGAGATCCACTTGCCTCTGCTTCCTGAGTGCTGAAATTAAAGGCATACGCTACCACCCCTGGTACCCTTGGCTATTTAACTTATAACCTAACTTTGAAATCAACAGGTTAAATTTTATTTCAGAACAAATTTCTATCTGAATTTTTAATATTCAAGAACAGTTTGTCTTAAACAAAGGCATTGGGTCTTTTTATGTTTGTTTTAAGATGAGCTCTCAAACTTATAGCTCATTACCCCATTTCCTTGAGAAAGGGTCTCTCTGAACCTGGAGCTAAGCTAGTAGATAGCAATGTTCCTGTCTTGGCCAGCACAATACTAAGGTTACAAGTGTGTGTATACCATGCCCAATATTTTATGTGAGTTATGGGGACTTGATATTAGGCCCTCAAGCTTGCACAGCTGAGCTGTCACTCAGTCCATTAAATTCTATTTTCTTTATAATTTTGCAAACAATCTCTTAAAAAAAAATAACCATCCACTCACTTATTCATTGTGTGTCTCTCTACTTCTCTATATGCCATGGTGTACATATTAAGACCAAAGGACAATTTTTAGAAGTCAACAAGAAGTTTCTCTTCTTCTACCATATGGGTTATAGAGATGGAACTCAAGTTTTCAGGCTTGGTGGCAAAGGCCCTTACTCACTAAGTTATCTTACCAGCCCAAACATAATTTAATTATTAATCCTAAAACAATAAATATTCTCAAATCCCCAAGAATTGTCATTAGAACAGAAAAATACGATATGTAAATGAGAATGTAGGGTCAGAGGACAAAGAGTAAATAAAGAAGACCTTCCTCATCTTTCATATGGTGCTGTCACAAGCTACTTACCCAGCTGGGAAAGTCAGACCAAGTTGGAACTCGCTGACAAAGGTCTCGGAGAATACGTATGATAATCACACAGGACTGTAGGCCATTAGCTCTAGCCTTGAGGGCAACACAAAAACCAACTGAATTAATCTTAGAAATACCAGAAATATCCCTTGATGAAAAAAAGTTAAAATACCACTGTTCAATGGAAGCTCAGATTAAAAATAAAAATAAAAATAATTACATTTAAGTTGGGGTCAATGAGCTGCCATTTACAGCAGTATTTTATGCCAGAGTTAGTATTTAAAAGCTAGTATTTAGGTCAAAGTAAACAGATTATACAAGAATAATATTTCTTGATCCCCTGTGAACCTTGACCTGTGTTCATACAAAACAGTAAACTGAAAAAAAATTCTGCCTAAATTAGAAATAAAAAGGAAAAGTAAAGAGCTAAAAAGTTTGTCTAGGGACTGGAAGGTTAAGGAGATCTGTTTGGTTTCCTGTCTGTGCCTTTGCATGTCTGCAAAGTCACTAAACCAAGCAGCTTCTTCCTCACCTTTCATTCCCTACACTCATTAACTTAGAGAAAGAGGGGAAAAATCTTAAAACTATACACAAAGCTTTAAACACATATTCCATTATTTAAAGCAAAGTTAATCTGCAGCCTTATGGAATATAATATATATACAAAAATACGTGAACTTCCTGAAGAAGTCAACTTCAAATATAGCCACTAAAAATAAAAAACCCGGAGTACAAACATCCCCCAAGCCTGCTTATTGTCAAATTAATAGAAACTGCAAAATGCAGATCTTTATACTCAGCTTTCTATGACACCTTATTTTCTGAGATTTAATTTAAAACAGTGTTGCTTAGGCAATCTTTTGAAATGTTTAAGCATAGTTAAACATGTACTGAACTACTCTCTCATAAGGCTACAAGAAAAAAGTAAAATGATGTTCCGAACCTGGAACCACTTAGCGTGGCGTAGAGCAGCCAGAGCGTCAAGGCATTTTTGCCTGTCCAAGACGTCCGGTGGGTCTTTCACCATACCCGAGGTTACATCTAAAATGGATTGAATTGGCAAAATGCAGTGAGGAATGGGTGTTTGACCAGGTGAGCAAGACACTTTCTTAAAGTAGCATCAGTGTCACGTGAGCCATTTGAGAGTTTTTCCAGTTTAATTCATACAGGGAGTAACTTTCAACAAATTTATATAATACAATATAAAGAACAAAAGGAGAATTAATGATACAATTTTCTGGAAACAGAAACCTTACTCACCAAAATGAAATCTAAAGGAAAGATTATTGGACACAGCGCACCAGCACAAAGAAGACAAAGACAAAAGGGAACACAAAAATCCACCTTAAATGGGAATGTACAATAAACTACCATGTTGGTCAAGTATTCTAGATTATTCTTGGGCTAATTTAAGAAAGAAATTAACTTAGAGAAAGTTAAAAATAAATATGAATATCAACATAACAATTACAAAAAAAAACAAAACAAACACCCCCCCCCCAAAAAAAAAAACCCAAAGGACCAAAATGAGGTTTAGTTCCTTGAGAATTCAATTCTTTCTGTTCAACAGAAAAATTTTAGCATGGTGTAAGGAAATATGAAATGCTTTCTAAAATGAAAAGTTTTAAAAGTATTCCAAATAGTAATCAGAGAGAAATAATGAGTAAAGCAGAAAAAGGCTACAGGAACTAGCACAGTAAAATACAATTAAAGTACAGAAAAGAAGCTATGAGCAGAATATTTTGATGGTAAAAACGTAGGGTCTTTTTAAATTGGTTAAAATGTGTTACGTTAATAAAGCTTGAGAAAATGGGAAACTAAATTAGGACAAGAAATGAACTTAATATTAACAAAGACTAGTTTACATTAATAAATCATTCACAAAGGTGAAGATCTAAAGGCCAGCTACATGTTTATTAGAAATATCTATAAAATGTGCAGAAGATAATAAATCTGCTGGTCAAACATATAACCAAATAGTAACTACTTCAATCAAATTCACAGTTGTTATCAACTTTATAGTATATTTGCTTTTCTGGTTTGTCTTTAGCTCAGGCTGGCCTTGAAACCATGGCTGGGATTAAGAGTATTGTGCCTAGTTTACAGTATTTTTTTTTTTAAACACAGGAAAATTAAAGTAATCTGTTGAATATAAGCAGTAACTAGAGAGCAATTACGAAACATTTAGGAAACGATAATTTACTGAGTATTTCACATGACTACGAGTGAGAAAAGAAGAAATATAAACTAGTAAGTTCTGTAAGTCTGGGTTAAGTACTTGTTTTTTTTGTGTTTTAAGAATTTAGAAATCAATTTTATTAAAATTTATTTTTTATTTATGCATTTTTGTGGGTACCCACAGAGTCCAGAAGACATCAGATGCCCTGGGCCAGAGCCAGGAGTCTAGTTGGTTGTGGTCTGCCTGACCCTGAGTGCTAGGAATTGAACTGGGATCCTCTACAAGAACAACAAATGCTCTCTTACTGAATGAGTCATCTCTCTGGCCCAGTAATTTAGAAGTTTTAGGAGGTAAGTTGTCATTCTTATGAATAGGTGAAACATGAAAGTTATCTAAAAAATGAGATAAGGAAAAAGGACAAAGAAAGGATAGATAACTACCCTGAAAAATAAAAAAATCCACCTTAACTACTTCCACGTTCCACAACATGAAGACTAGGCTTTCGGAAAGACCTCTGTCTACTGCTTTATTTACAGTATGTTAAAGCCAGAATGTAAACAGACGACTATGATCAATGTAAAGTTTCTAAATCTACTGTACTTCAGAATCTTACATAATTCTTCCAATAACTTTTTGTACTCAAATTGTAACCTACAATAGAAATTCAATGATGCTAGAAC
Source organism: Dicrostonyx torquatus (assembly GCA_028555095.1). Taxonomy (NCBI): domain Eukaryota; kingdom Metazoa; phylum Chordata; class Mammalia; order Rodentia; family Cricetidae; genus Dicrostonyx; species Dicrostonyx torquatus. Next base: position 2,695,146 of record JAQHUG010000237.1, on the reverse strand, counting down.
ACTTATTACAAATTAAAAACAAATAAGAGGCATTAAGTAGGAAATTTTTGTTAAATTTAGAGTGTGGATTTTTGTACCCATTTTTATATTTTAAGTAGATTAACCCCTTAGATATATTGTGCTAAAATCATATTTGTTCCCTAACAGTCAATGAAACAAAACAAAAACCTGTTAATTTATTAAAACAAAATACAAATTCTTTTTCTACATGAATGTATTTCACAAATTTTAAGGGGTTAATCACCAATTAGAAGACATGCTGTGTCCACACTATTTTATGATTAAAAGTTAATGGGAATATATTAATTTCAATTAACATTGTTATGTAAAATATAATTCACCCAACTATTTAAAAACTAGTGTGAACACTGCTCAATTCTAGAAGAGACAAAAGACAAACAAAATAGGCACACAAAGGACAAAGTAAATGCCAGACTCTGCATCCAAAATCTCCCTTCAACAAATGGCCAATGTGACACTGAGCTTTTGAAAACCTTGGTCAAAAATCCTTCCGATGTCTTGGCAGCAACCCCTGACAGGAATCAATCCCTTCTGCTAGAAGGCTTTGGACCGGGCCTGATAAGCTACAGGTAGAAAAAAACACACACAATACTTGATTTGCTGCAGAAAAAAATTCTGTAGCAATGGTTAGAACATTCTGAACATTTCAAGCTTAAAGTCAATTAAATGTTTACTGCATGTTAACTGTCATACACAGTACCAGAAAAGACATCTGTTGTGTGTTTAACAGTTATTTCAACAATTTAGTTGTTTCTTTTATTAAATGATTTTTCATATCAAACAGGACCACTACATATTAAAGAGGCTATCACACTATGTGAAATAGTTGAATCTCATGATTTACAATGTTCTTCCGGCAAAGCCTTCCTTACCCCCTGTACTAACTCCCCAAAGCAAGCTATAGGCTTTAATGATTTGAAGACACAGAGCACCGGGAGCTGCAGTGAGAGAGAATACATACCGATATTCTGCAGCTAGAAAGAAGCAATCTTCATGACAAAGCTAAAAACATGGGTCTACTGCAGTCATCTGCAGCAAAAAACACTCTTAACAATGTTTCTACACTTTTGTATATCCAACTTTCCAGCTCAGTGTCTTGAAGCAAAATCTTTCAATTTCAGGCTGACCATTTTACTCATGATCATATTTGTAAAATTCAGAATAATAATTCTATCTCAGTCTGGGTCAGACAAAAATATAATTTTGTTTCCTTTAGAAGGCATGTTAAAGAATTTACTACAATAGGACTCTATTAACTTATAAAATGGCTTGATAATGAACTGAGGCTAAATACACAGAAACATTCTGAAATAAAGTTAAATGGTTACATAAGCATAATTTTACATTAAATATAGCAACATTATTTTATAAAACATCATGAGATTTTTAAAAACCTAAGTAAAGGATCATATACTACATACAACTTGGCCAAATTGACTCAAGAACTATTTTCTTCAACAACATGGAGAGCTACATCTTCGAGGGGAATTCATGCTCACAGCAATGATCCTTTACATAAAGTTCACATATTTTTTAGGATGCAAAGCTTAAGGTACAATATTTAAAAATCCTAATATGGTGTAGATATGAAATATACAAAAATCAGACATTCCTCCAAATAAAAATTTGACCAATATTCTTTACTTGGGCTATGGAAAGCCCAGTTTCTTTTTTTCTTTTTTTTTGGTTTTTCGAGACAGGGTTTCTCTGTAGCTTTGGAGCCTGTCCTGGAACTAGCTCTTGTAGAACAGGCTGGTCTCGAACTCACAGAGATCCACCTGCCTCTGCCTCCCAAGAGCTGGGATTAAAGGCGTGCGCCACCACCGCCCGGCTATAGCCTTATTGATACTCTTTTCCTCCTCAACCTGTATTAAAAACAGACACTGTAAAATTTAATTCCATTTCCAACAACTTAAGATGGATAAAAACAACATGAAAGGAAACAAAATAAATTTTATCTGACCCATAAAACAAGAGAACCAACATTACTGCAGACACTGATCATGCTTTTGGCTTAAACGCTTTGGAAGCTTTGAAAATGTTACAGAATAGTCCCTAAAGCAACATTGCTGGCACCATTCAGAGTTTCATGTTCTACAAATGCAAATTCAGTTAAAAAACAAAACAAAAACAAAACAAAACAAGACCCTGAACTGTACTGTAACTCACTTATCCACATCGTTCGTTAAGAGCTCTAGGATGATATGCAGGTCAAGTGCCCAAATCTGTGTGCATTAGCATGTTCTGCATATATAAAGTACGCAAAACGGAGCAACCTCAGAGAACTAGAAATATTTACTTCAGGACAGGCCAGATCCATGACTACATACGTAACAATTGTTAAAAGTGTTGTAGATAGTTTGCAAATTTGTGAAACTTTATTAATCAAGACAAGGTAAGACCAAGACCGTCTTAGCAAAAGTTAAATTGTGGCCAAAGTTATTAACAAGTATTTAAACTTTTTTCCATGTATTGACTATGCAAAAAAAAAATTTTTTTGAAGTTTTTTTTTTCCAGAAATCTGAGGTTTGCAAGAAAAGAAAGAAAAAAAATATATCAAGAAAACCAATCACAGGATGTTTTCTATAATAGCACATCACTAAGAAGAGCACTCACTTTGTTAGAAATGATCTAAAGCAAAACTAATTGCTGAGTAAGTTAAATCTACCAAATTCATATGTAATGCCAGCATGTTGCCTTCTAGGGCTTAATGCCATCAAAGGATAGGTAAATGGAAAACAAAAAGTTAATACAAAAGTAGAACGTTTAATTGGCTTTCCAACCTCCTTCCCTCATGTTCTCTTCTCGAATAATTGGAGACGTCAGGGTGATAGTAACTTGCATTTTGGGCTCCACACACGAGTTCAAAATTATTGCTGCTTCAGATACGGCACATTTTATGTCATACTTCTCAGGACTTATAACCTATGTAATGAACATTACAAGAAATCAGTTGAATCTTTTGCATTAAAAGACTAATATAGCTTCATTATGGCTTTTATTACATTAACCTTCCTACAAATGCTGGATTCTATTCCCTCTAAAGAAACACGACAGACTGATTGATTACCCACACCATTAATCTCTTGCCTTTTCTTATTTTCAGAAATCTTTGTGGAACTAATATTTTCCACTATTTTCAAACTTTTCTATTGATTAATATTTATGTGTTTGGTATTTTGCCTGCATGCATGTATGTCTGTGTACCATGTGCAAGTCTGGTGCCCACAGACTAAAGAAGAGGCTCGGATCCTTTGGAACTGTTGTCACAGATGGTTATGAATCACCATGTGGGTGTTCTTAATCAATCACCCCACTACTTTAAACAGGAGTTATTTGTACATGTGTATGCATGTCTTCTTTAACCCATCATTTATCTCATATATTTACAGACTTTCAAGGGAAGTAAAATATGTATGACACCTCAAGGAGCCTGATTCAACAACCATTCTCTGCAACTTGTTAATTTATTGCTTACCCAGAAGCAGTCAGTACAGATCTAATTTGGTAGATGTGAATTTCCTTCCAGTTTATATGAACAAATTAAGTCTCTATATAGACATTACAGGTAGAGCAAATATATCTCAGTTGATAAACCACTTGGTACGTGAAAGGCTCTGGGTTCGAATCCCAGTACCCGTCCACCCCACCACTGAGGACAAGACAGAAACATGAAAGTTTTATATATTACTATTTAGGCCCAAATTGTACATTACTTTTTACTTGTGATACCATACTCAACACATACAAAGTTTTAACTGGAGAGTTAAAAAACAAAACCAAAAAACCATCACCAAAAAGAGAAAAAAAAAAGACACCTCAATTTATTATGTGTGCACGCGCATGCTTACACATACCACTGTGCATGAGTGGAGCCAGAGGACGACTTGCAGTAGTTCTTTCCACCAACTGGGTCCTGGGGAGTGTGAACTCAGCCATCAGACTTGGCAGCAACTCTGAGCAACCCACCAGCCCCCTAGATTTTTAAGCACTTAATGACACTATATAAATGTTAATGACAATGATTAATTTGCTTTATTTTACTTGTTTATGCACACAAAGAGCAAGCGATATGCAAAGTAGTTTGTTTTTCATTAACTGTTAAATTATTTAGCACTTTTAAATTGCTTTCTTTCTCTTTTTATTTTTTATTTATTTATTTTTTTTTTGAGACAGGGTTTTTCTGTGTAACAGCTCTGACTGTCCTGAAACTCACTTCACAGGTCAGGCTTGCCTTGAACTCAGATGTCCACCTGCCTCTGCCTTCCAAGTGCTGGGATTAAAGGCATGCGCCAACACCACCCAGCACTTCCTTTTTTTAAGAAAGATTTTATGTGCATGAGTGTTGTGCTTGCATATTATCTGTACCACAAGCATGCCTGGTGCTTGTGAGGTTAGAGAGAGGGTGTCAGATTCCCTGGAACTGGAGTTCTGGCTGGTTGTGAGCAGACAAAGGGTACTGGGACTCTCTCAGGTCCTCTTGCAAGAACAATACTCTTAACTACTAAGACATCTCAACAGCCCCTCCCTAAAAAAACCCACTTTGTTCTTTTTTTTTTTTTTTGGTTTTTCGAGACAGGGTTTCTCTGTGGCTTTGGAGCCTGCGCTGGAACTAGCTCTTGTAGACCAGGCTGGTCTTGAACTCACAAAGATCCACCTGCCTCTGCCTCCCGAGTGCTGGGATTAAAGGCGTGCACCACCACCGCCCGGCACCACTTTGTTCTATACTGTGTTTGCATGTGTGTGATGTGAGTGCATATGGTATACATATACCACGACATGAATGAGTCGGAAGACAATGTTAGGAAATTGTCTCTTTTCTTTCCACAGCTTCTGGGAATCAGACTCCAGAGGCAAACATTTTACCCGCTGAGCTATATGGATGGCTACTTTAAAAGAAAAGTCTTTCTTTCTTTGAAGTATAAGTAAGTACCTATTAGCATATCAAGCTATTACTTAAAATTTTTACATTGTTTTTTCCCTCCCTAAAGCTTTTCAGCCACTGTCATGCCCTACATCACTGTCCCACTCATATCAAAATAGAAGTGAGAAGAAATTCAATGCTAATTCTACTGGCTCCTAATATTTGCAAAGATTAATTTTCAGTTCTGGAAACAATGCTAATATGAAAGAAACCAAAGCAAAGCAAAACACTAGGTGCCAATGCTAAGTTCAACATGGCTTAAATCAACAAGACAACTCATTGTTCTTTTGTATTGCTCTACTCTGGTCAGTCAAGTACAATTCTGAATTAGTACTGTAAAATCAGGAAAATCTCCGTCCCTAAATTTAAAATGTCTAATTAGATTGTAATTTTTTAGAAGACTGACTGCAAATGACTCAAGAATACATTACTTAAACCTTGGTCATGCTTACTTTTTGAGACAAGGCCTCATGCAGCCCAGGTTGGGCTCAAACTCTATAGGTAATCAACTACAACCCTGACCTGATCTTCCTGCCTCCCACTCCCCATGTGTTGGATTACAGCATATTCAACTCCTGAAATCTCATCTTTAGAAAAAGTTTTGTTTTTAGAGAAATAAAAAGAGGATGCTCTATCACTTGTACTTGTGCTCATGTGCACTGAGGTCTGAGGACAACTCTGTGAAGTAGTCCTCTCCTCCACTGTTATGTTATGTGGGTTCTGTTTCCAGGGTTGAAAGTACTTTTACCTTCTCAACTATCTTGCTGCCAAGACAAAGTATTTCCCTACCATTATAAATATTTAGAAAACTGAAGATACAGTAATCACCCCTTTATCTATGGTCTTATTTCCCATAATTTGTACTTATCTGTTCAATTACAATTAGAAAATATTAAATGGGAAGTCACACAAATAAGCAATTCATACATCTTAAACTGTATGCTGACTGGAATACCATGATTAAATCTAAAGCTGTATTGCTCAATCTGACCTGCTTTGTGAATCATCCCTTTTCCAATCCACTACCTGGTCATTATTTCCTTACTGGATCAGTTGTCATGATACAACATGCGAATGATGTTGGCCCTCAACTACAACACAGAGAACTTTAGTAAAAATGTCAAAGTTCTTGTGCTGAGGAATGCAGCTTGGGGGTATAGCACACGTTTAGCATGCATAAGGTGTTGGGTTTATAGACAATATTCTCCTAGTGACAGGGATGGGGACATGCTGAGGTTGTTGCTACTAAGAAATATGGTAGAGAATTTGTCATTAATCTACGTTTTTTTTTTTTAAGATTTATTTATTTATTATGTATACAGTGTTCTGCCTGCATGTGTCCCTGGCAGGCCAGAAGAGGGCACCAGATCTCATTACAGATGGTTGTGAGCCACCATATGGGTGCTTGAAATTGAACTCAGGACCTTTGGAAGAGCAGGCAGTGCTCTTAACCTCTGAGCCATCTCTCCAGTCCCTAATCTACTATGTTTAATTATAAACATTTGTGTAATTTATTTGCACTTTATCCCAGGTAAGAGTAGAAAAAGCATGATATATACACTGTCTGAGGTTTCAAGCATCCTAGGGATTCAGGGAACGTCCAGACAACTTTCCAATGGTACAGAGCAACTACTGTATTAATAATAAAATGAGACAAATTCAAGTAAGATACATTCTTATTATATCAAAAGCATGCATTCAACTAAGAGATTCATAAACTAAAAAATAAGTCAAACTTGCTGCTATATATAAAAGCTTTTAATTTTTTTACTAGTTATTTTTTTAATTTTGTTTTAAAAATCAGGTCGGTCAAGATAATGGGTTTTAAAAGGCACTTGCTGCCAAGGCTGATGATCTGACTTGAACTCCTGGAACCCACACAGTGGGAGGAGAGAACTCACGTATATATTGCGTCCTCTGACCACTATACACACACACCAAATAAAATAAAAAAAAAAATATTCGTTGCTATGTCTTCTCAGCAGTCTAATTTTGGAAAAACTGGGCATACGCTGAATTTTTCCATTTAAAATAAATTAGCAAGACGGCATCCTGCCAAATTACAAGCACTCCAAAACCCCTAAAAGATGAAGAAAACTATTTCATCAGTTTGCACAAATAAGGGAAAGGAAAAAAAGTAGCCAATCTCTTCATTATGAAAGCCAAGCCAAAAATTAAAAGGCTGGCTGAGGTTTAAATTGAAGCACAGTTAGTTCTGCCAAAAACTTCTTATCTGGACAAAGGATAAATTTAACATTTCCATGATACTTACAGCAAGCTGTTTGGGTAGGTTTTCTGCAATACGACTTAATAATGTCTTTGAAGGTTTTTCTGAGCACAACAAAACAAGGTTGACATTTCTATCTCCTCGGAGGAGTAATCCTTTTGCCAATACTCCCACTCGCAACACCCCTTTCAGAGCTCTGTAGCAAAATCAACTTACATTAAAATATGGTATTTCTCAACTTGAACTATAATTTCCTTCGAGTATAATATTAAACTAGATGATTTTGCACTAGTAAAATTTTCTTCAAACACACAGGAAAATATAAATTATTATTTAGAAAAACAACATACACTAAAAATAAAACATTAATAAATGGCTCAGTGATTAAAAGTGATCATTTGTTGAGGAACAGAGTGCAAATCCCAATACCCACATAACAAGCTGTATTTGGCAAAACCTGAATCTTTAGCTCCATGGGACTAGATACCTTCTTCTGGTTTCCATATGCACATATATGCATATACTCACACGGATACAAATAAAAATATTTTTAAAAATAAAAAAAACTGTATCAAGGTCTAAGTTGGCTAAGAGACAAAACAAATACTGTCTATCTTACAGAATCTTAAAGAATAGCACAGGCTGGTTTCAAACTTATAATCCTCTTGCTTCAACTTTCTGTGTTCTAGGTTTTAAGTGAGGGCCCAAACCCATAGCCCCTTGTATTTTATTTTGCAAGTCAGAACTGTAAAAGAAACATTAATACAAAAAAAAAATTCGAAAATGGGAAAAAGAAAAATTAGAAAAATCACAAGTATAAAAAGATGTTAAAAAGCTTTGCTAACTCATGCTTTTGATCAATGTTTTTAAAAGGTACTAAAATATAGACAAAGTGGAGACAAGATGCAACACATAAATAAAACCAGAAAAGAGAAGCTTAATATAACTGAAAAGTTATAAGCTACTCTGAAAGAGATTTAATGTTCTTGTAGTAAACATTTAATAAATTTTAAAATTAACAAAAAGCCTAGTGGTGGTAGAAATGTTTATTAAGCCTTGTAGCTAAAATACAAATATAGTTAATTATGTGTGGACTAACACCAGAAACTCAGTTTCCCTGTCTCCAATTTTTTTGTACACGCATATACATATGTAAATGTCTGCCATCAGATCTGGAGCTGAAGTTACTATCAGTTGTGAGCTGCCTGATGTGAGTACTAGTAATGGAACACAGGCACTCTAGAACTAGAGCAGCAAACATACTAAGCCATCTTGACAGCCCCTTATCAATCTTATTTATCTTTATAATAAATATAAAATGTCCATGTAAAAAAAATAAGTAATTTGTAGACAGGTATTTATCTTTATAATAAATATAAAATGTTCATGTAAAGGAAATAAGTAATTTGTAAACTTACCTATCTTTACCTCCCTCTTTTTTATCATCTCCCTCTTTGTTCTTGTTCTTCTCGTGTTCAGACAAACTGTCTGACACAAGTTTTAAAGCACGTTCAGTGATAGAAACAATTTTCTGAACTGCTTGTAACTCTTCTTCAGTTGGATAAATGGTTGCATGCTTTGTCATTACATAACGATCATCAGATGAGTCAGGGCGACGTAGGGGCTACAGAGAGAAAAGGTTACTTTTCTAAATAAAAGAAATACTAATTTTTCAATTCAGATATAGTTACTAAGCTTTACAATAAGAAAGTCAATTAAAATGTCTGCTTAAAAATCTACTTTCCTCTTTTTTTTTTTTTTAAAAAAAAGATTTATTATGTAGACAGTGTTCTGTCTACAAGCCAGAAGAGGACACCATATGTCTTTACAGATGGTTGTGAGTCACCATGTGGTTGCTGAGAATTGCACTCAGGACCTCTGGAAGAGCAGCCAGTGCGCTAAATCTCTAAGCTATCTCTCCAGCCCCCTATTTTCCTTTTCAATAAAATGAAAATGCAAGCATCTCTGCCCCAAACAAGCAAAATTGTTATATATAGACATGTTTGTGTATTTATGTATATTTATTTGTATGTATGTATACACAAACACGAAAATGCTTCTTAAATTTTGTAGTGCTACACTCAAACTTGAGAAATAGAATATAAAGTTTTCTACTATTGACCCAATCTCTCTCCTTGTAAATGCTTTCCAGTGATCTGAAACTCACTTTGTTTTCAGTAATAATAATAAGTTTACTCAAACACTACAATGGCAAATAAGTTACCACTAACATTAGAAATTGCTTCTAATCTAAGGAAAAATAAAGGCAGGAAAGTCTCTTAAATAGAAAATATTTAACAAAAATTTTGCAGCTAGGTGGTGGTGGCACCTGCCTTTAACTCCAACATTTGGGCAGCAGAGACATGCTAATCTCTGTGAGCTCTAAGACTAGTGTGATCTACAGAGTGAGTTCTAGGACAGTCTGCCTCGAACCCCGCCCCCGCTCCCCAAAAAGAGACCAAAAAACCAAAACAAACAAAAAAGGCAGCTCTGCATCCAGAAAGTATTGAAAATAAAGGAGTACAAAGGAAACTTGACTAAGTTCTTATGCATAAAGACACTAGCATTAAGAATCTGTAAAAGAATGACTAGAGATATATAAAATGAAATTGATGACATATTACTCAAAATCAGCTCACAAAACATCTAATATTGAAGGAGGATTAAATTCTCATACCCATGTAAGCAAAGCAGATACTTACTGCAGGACCCTGTGGCTGGGGAGGCATGCCTGGTCGAACTCCCAAAAGACCTAATGGGCCTGGAGGACCATGAGGATAGCCTCCATCAGGCATTCGGCGGCGATCATCCCAATGATGCTGCTCTTCCTCCATTCTTCTCCAGTACATGTCCTCTTCATAACGCCTGGTGCACAAATGATACATTAAAAACAAACAAAATAATCAGCTTAAGAACTTCCATCAATAACATAAAAACCTATTTTAAAAAAGTAATCAAGCCAGCAAGACTCCGGGAGTTCCGTATCTGGGACCCGAATGGAGAGAACAGATGGCCTTTGACCTCTGCTCACACAGTGGCACACATGCTTGTAATCATCCTGACATCGGCATATATAAGAACAAACACACAAAATGATAAACAAAATAATACCCAAAATAAGTTAGTACTAACTACCCCTCCCCCATTTTCTCCAATTTTCACTGTATTTTTTAATTGAGAGGTAAATGGAGTGAAAGAGACAACAATAAGAACACTTCCTACCTCAAGAACAAAGTAGAACAGAAAACAGATACCTCAGCTTACTCTAATCATTTAAGATAATGATTGCTAAATCCAAATACCTATAACCAAAGGAGCCTACCTGATAATAAATTATGTGTGTATGTATATATGTGTGTACCTGCCATGGTGTCCATGTGAAGGCCAGGGGACAACCTTTTGTTTGTTTGTTTTTCCAAGACAGGGCTTCTTTGTAGCTTTGGAGTGTGTCCTGAAACTAGGTCTTGTAGACCAGGCTGGTCTCAAACTCACAGAGATCCACCTGCCTCTGCGTCACATGTGCTTGGGATTAAAGGCATGCACCACCTCCACCCTGGCCAGAGGACAACCTTTAATATTGGGTTCCCTCCTTCCATCTTGTTTGAGACAAAGTCTATTTTTTCCCCCCCTGCAGAACATGCCAGACTAGCCTGCCCACAACTTCTGGGAATTCTCCAGGTATGTCTCCCATTACAGACATAGGATTACAGATATGAATCACCAGGTCCTGCTTTATATGGGTTTTGGGAATTCAAAGTCAAGTCCTCACCATTTGTACAATAACCACTTTATCCAAAGCTCTATCTTCCCTGAGTTTTTTAAATAGCAAAGTTCACCATTCATTGGCTGGAGAGATGGCTCAGAGGTTAAGAGCACTGGCTGCTCTTCCAGAGGACACGGGTTCAATTCCCAGCACCCACATGGCAGTTAACAACTGTCTCTAACTTCAGTTCCAGGGGAATCGAGCAACCTCATAGATATATGTGCAGGCAAAACACAAATGCACGCAAAATTAAAACAAATAAATTATTGTTTAAAAAAGTAATCCATTCATGATATAGACAGTACAAAATAAAATATTAAAGCTATAAAGGACCAATGGTAGCAACCCACACTTTCATCATTGGATAAATACCAGGCAATTCATGGCAGATAATAACAAGTAGAAGAAAAATCCTTGGCTAGAGATACCTGCAGTTCCTAGTAAGTATTGCCAAAAGAAAGACAGGTTATATTGCCAACGTCACCAGAATAATTGTGAAACCTTGTAATTGTCAATTCAGTAGAAATTACTATATATCCAAGAAAACACTTAAGTATGCTTGCTTCAGCAGCACATATACTAAAACTGAGACAATATAGAGAAGATAACATTGCACCTGTTTAAGTATGACATGCAAATTCACAAAACATTCCCTATTTAAAAAAAAAAAACTTAATGAATTCAAAAGATGGTTATATGGTATACAGCCTTTTCACTGGTTAACATTTTCAGAATCTATTTGTTTTGTCTTGGTCCTATTCTTACTTTTAAGTTCAATAGTTATCTCAAAGGAAACCACGTAGCACAAAGGCTAGTCTAATAAAATTGTCTTAAAACCAAAAGTGTGTGCATACTGACTGCAATTATAAAAACTACCAATATTTCCAGGTAGTTTTTTTTTTCCCCGAGACAGGGTTTCTCTGTGGCTTTGGAGCCTGCGCTGGAACTAGCTCTTCTAGACCAGGCTGGTCTCGAACTCACAAAGATCCGCCTGCCTCTGCCTCCTGAGTGCTGGGATTAAAGGTGTGCGCCACCACCGCCCGGCTCCAGGTAGTGTTTTAAAGTCACCTGAGGACTGTGAAGAATACTTCTCTGTTACTTAAGACTTGAGAAAAAAAAGAACAGGAAACAAACAAAAAACCAGCTTAAAAATTCAAGAAAATCTTGTTTAGTCCAATGTTGCGTATGCTACTGCTAAAAATGTTTACATAATGTAAGGGCAGGAATTTTAATTATTGTTTATAAACTCATGCTCAGTGTATGAACATTATTTCCAAACACTGAGTAGGTACTTAAGAAAATCGTATTTGATATGTAAGAAGAGGCTTAACTATGTAATCTAGTCATAGAAAAAATTCCCAACACATAACGACATAAATTTAAAGGAATTTGTTTTTTACCATATACATAAATTGATGTATTATCTATCACTGAAACCTAAAGGCAGCACATAATAAAGTGTAAGTAACTTTACAATAAAGTTATCTAAAAACATTTTAAGTTCTCAGTCACCTTGGGTTATACAGAGACTATCTCAAAAGCCATAAACCATTTTTTAAAACATACAGGCTATGTAAACATATAAATATACTCACATATAATACAAAGATAATAAATCTTTAAGAAAAATTTAGTTTGGGTGTGCACACCTGTAATATCAGTATTGGGAAGAGATCACTGGGATTTGCTGCCATCCAAGTGTAGTTCTTGGTTCCATCAGGGTTTTGCCTTGAGGAAGTAAGTCAGGGAGTAACAGGGCAGGGCACTTAATGTCCTACCTTGGCCTCTGCATGCATGTGCATCAACACACATACTGCACACACACCCATACCCGAACATCTTTGGAAACACGCATAATAACAAAAAAAAGACACAAAAATCACTGTATAAGCCAATCATCTAAAACTGATTTCCCTTATAAAACTATAGAATTTATAAAGATGGAAAGGAGATTAGTAACTTCATGGTACTGAGATGGGCCAGTAAACATGGAAGACAAACTGGTAGTGATTGTTAATGGGGCTGTGAATTTTTTTTTTTTTAGAAGTAGTAAAATATCCCAAAACTGATAGTGGTGATTGCTTTATAATTCTTTGTTACAACAAAATCTTACAATTACATGATGCAGTTTAAATATAAGGTTTTTATTGGTTCTAAACAGAAGCACCTATCAAAAAGTATGACATTTCTTCAGGGGCTACTTTTTAAAAAAAACTTTGTATTTTAAATTATATCTGTTTGTCTGTGTTAAGAATATGTGCACATGTGAATTCAGGATCCCCTAGATCTGACATTAGAGGCAGCAACCTGAAGTGCTGGGAACTAAACTTAGTGTCATCTGCAAGAGGGGCATGTGTTCTTGACCCCTGAGCTACCTCTACAACCCCCAATTTATCATATATTTAATATATATAATACCATTTACAATTTTCTGATGGATCCTTGACTGGGCTGTGGGGCAATATTATACAGGTCCTACATTGTATAGTGGCCAGACTTTTAGACCAGCTAGTACCTGACCACACAGGAGGTGGTCACCTAGTCTTTTAGACAGGATATCACCATCATAAACACAAGATCAGGATATGCTAATATTGTTTTGCTCCTTTCTTTCTAATTATGGAGATTGCCTGGGAAGAGATGTTAATTCAGGCTACATGACAGAGCAGCCATAGTTGCAGACATGACTTTAGTCCTGGTTACTTAGGAAACAGAATGCTAATAAATTTCCTCCTCAGTTTACGTTTTCGTATAAAAGCTGTTTGGAGAATAAACGTGGGGTAAAGTTCAGGATGTGAACTCAGAATTTTATGAGGGATCCCTGAGAATCTCCCTCCCAATAAGGCCATGTGAGTTGTGTCTTTATTCCCATGCCTCCCCTCTGGCCCCAAAAAATAATTTATGGTCTGGGCTGGCACCGGACCTCAACACTGGGCTTAAACTTTGACTGGCCTTGAAATCACCACCACAAAATTCTTCAAACAAAGGTAACAATCAAACATAAGTATAATATACTAAGCGTTCTAATGTTTATCTTTCTTGATTTAGGATATTAGTGAGCACTGTAAGTATATCAAATAATTCTGAATATGGAAATTATACACAGAATAGTTATTTTTGTCCTTAAGGCAGAAGAACCACTTAATGCCATAGAATCAAAAGTTAAAAACACTACCTCATTTCCATCCTCCAGCGTTCCTCCTCTTCTCGTCTCCGCCAATACTCCTCCTTCTGCATTTGCTTTCTCATTTTCTCTTCTTGAATCTTTCTTGCCCGAATACTGGGCTTCACTTCTACTTGCAAATCTGGATTTACTTTTTTCTGTTAATTCCAAGAAAATATTTGTAAAAAGGAGCAGACCCCTTCACAAACTAAATTCACTAAATGCAATTTATTTTTGTATTTATTGTCTGTGTGCGCATATGCATCCATATGTGTAACAATGCACGTGTGGAGATCAAAGGATATTGTATGAGTTCTCTCCTCCTACCATGTTGATTCCAGGAATCAAATTCAGGTTATACAGGTGCCAAGTGCCTTACCTGCTTAAAAACATTTTCAAGTATACAATTTCAGTCTTTCATCAAAGGTTTATAGTTATAAATTTCATGTAGCAAAGGTATATATTGCTTTCTTGTTTTCATTTGTGAGAAAGGGCTGCCTTCAAACTAGATTTGTAATGATACTGTCCTTGAACTGCTGAACTCTTTCATCTGCCTCTATCCAAGTGAAATGTTGAGATACAGCCATGTGCTACTACACCCAGTTTATCTAGTGCTAGGGATGCAACTTAGGACTGTGTCAACTTAGCACTCTACCAACTGAGATATATATATATATATATATATATATATATATATAGAGAGAGAGAGAGAGAGAGAGACAGAGAGAGACAGAGAGAGAGAGAGAGAGAGAGAGAGTGTGTGTGTGTGTGTGTGAACTTAGCACTCTACCAACTGAGCTATTCCCAGTCCTCAGTGTGTGTGTGTGTGAGGGAGGGGAGAGAATGAATCACGTGTAGCCCAGGCTGACCTTGAACTTATGATTTGTCTCTGCTAGAGACAAATACTGAATAGAATACTGTTACAACTTCCTACTGAAGAGTACAATCTGTATAATTAGGTTGAATGAGAAAAATCTTTCCACACAAAACTAATGTTCTATAAAAATCCCTCTGCTAGCATGTTCATTTATTACATAATTTGGTTGAAGCTAGACATGAGTGAACATGGCTTGGGTACATGGATTCAAGTTACCATGAACGACATATTCCCATCCCAGGTTTAAAAGAAAAACCACACACCTATCAGTTCAGGCTTTTTTTTTTTTTTTTAAAGCAACTTTAACATGTTACTATGTGAACGTGGGTTATGATGAATTCCTAGTATAAAATAAATGAAGAGATTTTCCAGTACCATCTACAAATTAATCTTACCAACATAACGAAGGTAGGTGAAGTTGTACTCTGTAGACTCAATGTGAAACTATCATTATACAACTTCTTGACCCAAGCAATTATTTTAATTTTGCTGGATTCTTCCTTAGCCAGTTACTACAACTATGAAGAATAGGGCTACTATTATTACTTAAGTATAAGTAATCAAATAAATATCTGATGCTATCAAATTGAATGTATCATTAGGATATGCTAATCTCAGAATGGGAGGTCTAGTTGTTTTACAAAAGGACAAGTAAGGGCTGGAGAGACAACTGGCTCAGAGGCTAAGAGCACTGACTGCTCTTCCAGAAGATCTTGGTTTGATTCCCAGCACAAAATATTCCCAGTCTATAACTCGAGTTCCAGGAGATCAAATGCCTTTTCTTCTGACCTCTCTGGGCCAACAGTCAATCACATGACACAATGACATACACACAAGCAAAATACCCATGTGCAATAAAAATATGTTAACAAAAATCTTGAAAGGACAACAGCTCAGTATTTCCTTACTTTATACTGAAGTCGATGTCTCCGCCCTTTTAAGTGCATCTCTTTAGCATTGGGGTCGTTAAAGCTGCATTCACATAACTTACAATGGAAGCGAATGACTTTTCCCTCATCATTTCGTACCTTGGTATGAAAAAACAATCTCTGATCATGTTGGGAGCAAGCAGAATTTCAAGTGGGGTAAAAACAAATGAAAACATCTATAATTTTTCATTTATGTATTTTCAATTTATTAATATTGTTTTTCAAGATGGAGTCTCAAGAAGCTAAGAATGGCCTTAAACTCCTGATCCCCCGCCTTCCCAATACTGGTACGCAGCAACATGCTGGTCAAATGTTCAAATTTATTTTTAATCCCAACCCCCATACCTTTTCAAGACAGAGTCTTACTACTGTAGCCTTGGTTAACCTAGAATTCTTCTATATTGACTAGTCTGACCTTGAACCCCACCAGTCTCTGTCTCCCCTTGCGGGCACATGTGGGCAATATGCCAGTTTTAACATTACTGAAGATAATGACCCTTCACTTCCTCCCATCAATCAGTCAGCAAATGCCAACAATCTACAAGGAGTGGCCCTGCACCATCCATGACTGAATGTTTAAAGGCTCCATATTAAGGTGATCCTGTATGGTCAACCATGCTTCCCAAATTTAGCTAGATGTCTTAAATTTACCAGTTACTGACTACCTGCTTCTTGAAAATGAGGAAGATTAAAAGAAAAACCCAATTTTGCTATACAAACTTCTCAAAGCTCAAGACTTTGATGCATACAAAAAGTCAAGATGCATTTTTTTTTAACTGCACAGTGAGAAAAACAGACTGAGATAATACTGCTAAGTAGAAATTGTTATTAAGGCTGGATTTGAATCAAACTGTCTAAAGATTAGGTTTAATTAACCTAAAACATTAAAAAATAAAGGTGCCTGAGAACACATTTTAAAAGGTAATCAAGCCGGGCGGTGGTGGCGCACGCTTTTAATCCCAGCACTTGGGAGGCAGAGGCAGACAGATCTTCGTGAGTTCAAGACCAGCCTGGTCTACAAGAGCTGGCTCCAGAACAGGCTGCAAAGCTACAGAGAAACCCTGTCTCGAAAAAAACAAACCAAACCAAACAAACAAAAACCCACAAAAAAAAAAAAGTAATCAAACCTTACCTTTATAAGATAATTAGCCATTTATAATTACTTTTAAGTTTAATATCCTAGCTTTATACCTAATGAACAGTCAACATATTATGTAATCTCTTGAAAGAGAAACAGAACAAGCACTCACTCAATTTACCTAATTGTCACAACTTTATTGGGCAAACTTATCCAAAGGACGGAAAGCAAATTGCAGTGTTACACTACACCACTACACGATCTTTCTGTTAACAGCAACTATTTATTCAAGCCTCTGGAGGTTCCTTTGTTCCTCTAATTACTGTACTCACCTTACCTGTAAAACAGGAAGTGCTCTAATGACCCAGAAACCAAATAAATAATACCCACTAAATCAGCAACCTTAATTTTGTAAGTAACTGAAATCTAAACTACAATTAGCTACAGCTTGATTTTACACATAAAGTGTGCTTATAACAGAGTGACACTTTTTTTCCCTTTTGCCCAATTTCAGAGCAATGGTTTTCTCAAATCAATACCTCTTCTACATAATCATGTCCCACGGGTTGCACATCACTCTGCAAAGCAGCAAGGGATGCAGGTGTAACTGGTTCTGATACTGCATCTTGCTTTACTTCTGGAATCTGCACAGCAGAGGCAGCAGGAGTAGTTTTAATACATTCAGTTCCTTTTAAGTCTTCAGTTTTATTTCCTGTTGACTGCAACTTATTACCACCTAGAAAGGCAAAATATTACAGTAATTTTATTTTTGTATAAATGTGTAAGCCTGTTAAGATGAAAACAAAGTGATCTTTACCACTGCTGGCTAAACTTTATGCAGAATAGATTAGAATTTTTTAAAAAACTATATATTACATCACTTTTTTTTTAAAAAAAAATCTCATTAATGAGCCATATTTCCAAATTTTTCCCTTCTCCATCTTACAACATACACCCGTATCAAAAACCCTATCTTGGTTCTCCTAACATTTAGCATCCAAACTGAATAGAAGGAACCTGAAAAGAAAGGGATTAAATATAATACATGCCTGTGTTGAGTTGCCTAAGCTGTGATTAATAAGAAATAGTATTTACCTACTCCCCATAGCGGTTTTTCTTCTTCTTATTTGCTCTTTTCTTTCATATCTCTGAGAAGGGGGTTCTCAAGCTGTAGACAAGCCAGATCTGGAATTAACTATGTAGGCGAGGTTGGCCTCAACGTTCTGGCAGTTCTCTCTCTCTCTCTACCTCCCAAGTGCTGGAATTATAGGCATGAGTCACCATAGTGGGTTTTATGTGGGGACAGGGATTGAACCCAGGGCTTTGTGCATGCCAGGTTCAGCCCATGTGGGCCATAACCACATGTGAAGATCAGAGGAAAAACCTGAAGAAGTCAATTCTCTCCTACCACATGGAAGCCAGGGATTGAACTGGAGTCATCACCCAGCTTGACAAGTACCTTGTACCCACCATGATCTTTCCCACCAAGAAAGATCATGTTTTTATTCTAAATTGTAAGTGTGAATAACCTCAAAAAGGAAAACTACAAATCATTGCTTTTATTTTAATAAATTAAACATTTTACTCAAGAGAAAAGCATACTGCCAATGATCTACTCTTAAACTGCTTTCAAATATATTTTAAGATCTGTAGAAATAAGACAATTATACAAAAATTGGAAACTATCAAAGAACAACTTCAGTAAAATTTTATTAAAAAGTATAGGATAGGGTAACTGTGATTAAGCTGTTCACAATTTAAAGGAAGAGATAATATCCTGTGGTAGTAGAAATTAAGTATTGTAGGAATGAAGCGGAACAGAGTCACAAGTCTTTAGTTCCTCCAGTAAGAAATGACTTCCCCAAGGGTATACCATGTGAACTGGGCTTTGAGAGAAGATTAAAGAGAGTGAAACAGTCAAGAAGACAGCAGAGAATATTGCCTAACCAGGAAGCACAGCATGTATAAAAGGATAGAAACATGGACTTAACGACTGCAGTAAACTGAAGAAAGAAATTTAGTTATCAACTACTCCCCCAGGTAAAGGCGACATGAAGGTAAGAAGGTAGAAGTCAATTATGAAAGCTTTTATGTGAGTCATAAATAGATGACATATAAAGGCCAATGAAGATTTTAAAAGAGATGACAGAGTTTGATATGTATTTTCAAAAACTGAGTAACAAGAACACAGAGATTATGATGAAGAGATTAGATAAAAAAAATTGAGCTCTAAAGAAGAAATTAAATGTCTAAAAAACAAGTCCTAACAACGAAAAGCCTTTCTACCATAGAAACACTGCATGGATAGGGAAATAGCAGGCAATTAGTAAGAAGAAATATTAGTAAAGCGTTTCCTTAAAAAAAAAAAAAAAAAAAAAAAAAGTCAGTCAATTGTCAATTTCATGACTATTTTATAGTATTCTTGTGATGGGACACAATGGGAAGGAAATATCTATTAGACAACCAGCAAGCAACCAAAATGATTTTCAAACCCGGGGGATTGTAAATTTCCCAGATTTTATATTTGCATACATTAGAATGCATAAAATCATCTAAGAATATGCTGCATAGAGATGAGACACAGACCCATAATCTTAGGAATAATATCATTTAGCAAACATATAGGTACAGAATAAAAAAATAATCAAAAAGTGATGGGTGGACATACATGCTAGAAACTAAGATGCATCTTATGTTTTACAGTATAGCAGTTGATTGTGTCCAGTCTAATTTAAGGTAGACAATTTTAATAAAAATTGAAAACTGAGCGCTGATTTTGGCAAGGGCTTTCTTTTTTTTTCTTGAAACAGTGTTTCTCATATTAACCTAAGCTGGCCTCTTAGAACCAAACTTAGACTAGCAGCAAATTCCTAAGCTTTCTGTGTGGCTTTAAGTAGTTAGGTACCTGGTGAGTCTTTCAATAGGTTTCAGAAAAGGATAGCAGACTGTGGATTTTTAGGAAGTACAGAAGCAGAGAGAACAGAGGCTGCTCAGTAGAACAGTGTTTGCCTGGCATATATGAGGCTCTGGGTTCAATACCCAGCAACACAATGGAGAAGAAAAACCACTCTGACAGAGTTAGAAGGAACACAAAGAATCAATCTTTAGTACTTGCCAACAAAGTTTATTTTGGGTGTAGATGTTTTCTTGGCAGCCATATTGGTAGGTACCGCTGACACTTTAGTGTTGGATGTGCTATTAAGAGACGAGTTTCCTGGAGTTGAAAGACCTTTCACTGAAGAAGCTGCAATTGATGACGTATTCAGAGTACAATTGCTTGCGCCAATACTTGAAGGAGAGGCAGCTGGTTTTGAAGCAGATACAGCTGTTGAAGAAGTAGCTTGACTAACAACATTTGGTTCCGTTGAAGGAATAGGTTTACCAAGTTTTGTGTGTAATTTAACCACCTACAAAACAAAAAGCACACCTGTCAGGAAACTCAAATGTGTTCATTTTTTTAAAAATTTGTCTGAGTGAGACTATAAAATAAAAATCAAAACTGCAATTTTCTTTCAATTATGGTCTTACAGACAAAACTCATTTCTTTTTTAAACAAAATCTCTGTGAAGCAGATATGGGTCCGTAGTTTACTGATGAAAGGATTTGTGTGTAAGTAAATCAGTCTGTAGTTAAGCAAGACAAATGCATTAGTCTCAAATCATGAAGTGGTTTAATTCAATTTAAAGGTCTCTAGTGTTTCTTTTAAGCAACGACTGTTTGATGTTACCTTGATGTATATTAACATATAAACAAGGTTTATGATATACTCAAAGGTTTCAAAAATTGAAGTCATCTTTTTTCAAATCCCTGTTGAAAAGTGAAATAAGTAGAGTAAGACATAAGGCTGTGTGTGTGAGTGGGAGGGGGACCAAAACACCTACTTTCTGATGCTTAGCACCACGAATGTGGGCAGCATATGCATCTGCTCCTGTACAAGACACATCACAGAGCTCGCAACGTAGCTGATTTTGTGTCCCACGAGTTGAGTTGTTGCTGCTGCTGGTATTTTGAGAGGCTTTCAATGCGGCTTCTTTTTTTTTATGTTTCTGTCCTTCTAAGTGCTCTTTATAAGTCTGTTTTGAACAAAAAGTACAAATTTTCTTTCTATAACATTCTGTTCAATTTTCAGATCTCTAACACTCATTTAAAAATGGGATTATAAACTGGGTGTAGTGGCACATGCCTTTAATCTTAGTACTCAGGAGGCAGAACAGAACTGCACTGAGTTTGAGGCCAGCCTGGTGTACATGGTGAGTTCCAGGCCAGCAGTTACATGGTGAGACCCTGCCTCAAAAACAAAACAAACAAAAGCCCAAGCAGACAGATCCCCAAAGCAACAACAAAAAGAGACTGTGGTAAATGTGTGGTGGTGCAGACCTGTAATCTAAGTACTAAGCAGGCCGAGGAAGAGGATCATTGAGTTTAAGGCTGTCCTGAGCTATGTAACAATACACTGGCTCCAAAAAAAAGGGGGGGGGATAAGAATTGCTATTTTAAAAGCACTTAGGAACATAAGTGATTCTGTACATAAGATCTGTGGTTCTCTGCAGTTTATTTAATAAAAATATTTTGCTATTTGGGTACCGAGGACTGAATTCAGGGACTGAAGTAAGCCAGACATGCATTCTACTATTGAACTACACATCCAACCTCCTGAAAACAGGATGCATACATGTTAGTATGTGTGTTCTCAGGGAGAACACAGGGCATGTACAACCTAGGTTTCTGTTTTGCAAGAGGTGCTTCCCACTGAGACCACCCAGGGAGTGCCATCTGTCTATTTCTGCTTTCTGAACACTAGTATAAGCTCAGGCCACATCAGGCAATTTTTTTTTTACACAAGACTTCTGGGGATCGAACTTACAGTGGCAGGTTTACAAAGCCAATACTTTGCTAACTTATTCCTTACCCAATAGGTTGAATTACAAAGCACTTTCATGTACAGTTAAAATATAAGATAAACTGCTTGTAGTTCCAAGAACTTTTATCTTTTAGTACTTATGTATAACATTGGGAAAAGAAAAAAAAAAGGATAGCAAACATTCCACAAAAGAACTAAAATGAGGGGGAGGGGAAAAAGCCACTACTACATAATAAAAATTATTTATAAAAGGTATATTTTAAAAAATTGATTTTTAAACTCTGAATGCATTTTGACACGTAACCTGCATTAAAATCTATAGTTAAGTATATTGCATAAGAACAAATACTATGAGTACATACATTTTAATACTCTAATTAGGGGTTAGAATTCAGAGAACACAAAAAAATTGAAAATATTCCGCAATTATGTATTTACTAATCCAGTAAAAGTATATAAGTCAAGCATAGTGGCTCAATTAGAAAGTACAAGCAAAGCATAGTGGTTCACGCCTTTAATCCCAGCACTTGGGAGGCAGAGGCAGGTAGATCTCAGTGAGTTTGAGGACAGTATGGTCTACACAATGAGTTCAAGGGGAGGGTGGTATATAGTGAGACCATGTCCTTCAAAAATAAAATAAAATTACCACCCCCAAACAAAGAATATACTGGTGGAATATAGATGGAAAAAGAGAATTAATATGAAGAGTCAAAATTGATCAAACTACTCTCCCCAAAAATGCTTCTATATATGCCAAGCTGCTGGTATATAATTTTTTAAAATCTAAAAATCATTTATGCCTGGTACCCTCAGAAGTAAGGACCCTCATATCCCCTGGAACTGTAATTATGGATTAGTTATGTGAGCCAGAACACATGAGCTGGAAGCCCAGCCCAGGTCCTTCCCATTATCAAGTGCTCTTAACCACGGAGCCACCCCTCTAGCCAACACTTTATATAAAAACATAAGAAGACAGACTTTGCTGTGCAAGCCAGGCTGGCCTTGAATTTTTAATTTTCCTATTTCTGCTTTACAAGTTGTTGGGATTATAGGTGTGTACCCCCTATACTTGACAAAAATTGGACTCTGTCATAGTTAAAATAAGTAAGGTTTAGGAAGGGATGACTCATTAGCAGACCATGCTTGAATCACAGATTTTCAGGTGTACATGGCAGGATTATAACAAAAACAAACAAAAAATGAAGAACTCACATTCTTCATAGGTTGATCTTATTTTTAAGCAAGTAGAGGGAGACAGGGCCTTTAACCTAGGCTGGTTTCATACAGACTATATAGCCAAAGACGACAATGAACTTCCATTCTTTTGGATCTACCTCTCAGTACTGGGATTACAGGTGTGCAGCAACTACCATGTCTGGTTTATGCAGTTGTGGGGATTTGAGTCTAGGGGTCCATTCATCGGCCAGTATTTAATCAACTGAGATACATCCCCAGTACCATAGTTCAACTTCCTTATACCTTTCTAATTTCCAAGTTCCCAGTCCCCTCATGGACAAAGTTACAGATGTTACAATCTATAAAGCATGTACAAAACAGTCTCATCAGAAATACAATCTTTAAACTGGTAGGTTAATTTGAATAAATAAACTTTTAGTTTTATATGAAAAGCAAAGGAGGCTTCTTAAAAAAGATGGTGTGAGGGGATTAGTTTTCTTCAGTTTTCTTACATTTACAATCACTTTTACAGTTTTCTTGATTATCACACCTTTGTGTTACAATACAATTTCTAAAGAAATGTTTAGTGAAATACAGCCATCTCTCAGTGTTTGTAGGAAACTGTTTACCAAATCCAAGCATGCTTAAGTTCTTTAAATAAAACTGCAAGTTATTTGCATACAATCTATGTATTTTACCTGTGTATACACATTAAGATCCCTAGATTATTTATAATACCTGTTGTAAGTCCTGAGTATAGTTTTACTGGTTTAGGAACTAATGAAAAGGAAAAAGTGCAGGCATTCTACACTGATGCAGTCTTCCACACACATAATTTTGATCTATGGGTGAATCGTTGGATGTAGAATACACAGTTATGTGAATGTGCTTTGTAGGCACAGGAGTTAGAACATCAAACCTACTTAACTATGAAAAATAACCACCGAGACTCATGGTAAATACACAATATAAGTACCTGTGGTCCAGCACAGCTGATCTTACAAACATCACAATAGTGAATCTGGGGTGGTTTGGGAGGCTGTTTTGGTTTCAGTTGTTTATTTTGGAATGGTGTTTTTTTAGTAAAGGTGGTCCCTGTCCAGGCAGCTGTTGCTGCTGCAGCGGCAGCTGCTGCTGCTGCTTGCTTCTGTTGCTGTTGCTGCTGTTGGTAGTAGGAAGACGCAGCTGAATATACGGCTGCTTCATAACCTGAATAAGATGTACCTTACAAATAAAACGAAACAAAGATTATGTTATATGATTATAAAAGGACAAGTTAAATGTCAATTATAAGTTTAAATTCAATAAATGCTGACAAAAGGTAGACTTATACGTGCATATTTACAATATGTATATATCTTATCTCAGGAAATCTCCCCCAACATAAAACTTACCAGCATTCTATACCATCACTAAAATAGCTACTTGATACAGATGTTATGAAGGTGTAAGAAAAGTGTAATATTTAATCCTTCACTTAAAAGATGCTTACTGTATGCTCAACGGAAGGAATGTGTTTGACAACTGTGGTGTACAGAAACGACTGCCCCTCTGAACATATTTTACAGAGCAATGGACTTGAAGAATCACAAATATGACAAATTCAAAAGTACTTCATAAGTTAAGATTTAGGGATGAAGAGATGGCTCAGCCCTTAAAGGATAGGCTCACAACCAAAACTAAAGATTTGAAAAATTAAAAGAATAACAGATAAAAATAAAAAGATATATAGCACCAAGATTTTAGTTCCAGTAATCAACTTATGGCTTGTACAAATGATAGAGTAAGAAACAAACAAGCTAGTTTGGGATAAAAGAACAAGTTACAAGACCATGGAACTAAGAACCAATAGGGTTCTTTCTTCCAAAACTTTTATGAAAGCAGCAAGGTATTTTCTGGTTTAATGTACACAGTTGGTCAATTTACACTGTTAGGAATCTATACTGAATAAACATTTTATGCTAATGATTGTCCCACAAACATTGATGTTCAGTGATGTGCCGGCTTTAAAATTTGTAAAGAGTTTGACGGTTTTTATTTTCTTGAACTCTGCTGCACTGCCATACCCCAAAAGTCAGCTCCTTTAGCTCCTTAAAAGTATGTAATAAATGGGTGTGCAAGAAGAGAAGGAAAACCAAGAGGGTAGAACAGCACAAAACAGAAGAGAACTAGGACTGGAATTATTGCACAGCAGTGGATAGCCAAAGGACATAGATTCAATCCTCAGGACAGAAAGAGAGAACAGGGTAGGTGAAGAGAATGTGTATGAATGCTTAACTTTTTGTTCTTAAAAGCTAATCTAATATAATCAAATGACTTCTGACCTACTGACTCTAACACATCTACACACACAGAAGAAAAGATGACTTGGAAGATGAGAGCCAGGATGTATGAGTAACAAGAATCATAAGAATCTCAAAACTGACAAAGCTAACAAAGAAATTAAGTAACTTTCTGAGAAAAGTATTTTTGAATTTTAAGATGTTCATGAAATTTCAAGATAGGAAAATGTGATAGAAGAAAACACCCAAAAGAGGGAAAAGGCAGATATACAGTAATGCCATATGATAGAGAACACTTGGTGTGACTGGTTTTAAGAAAAATTCTATACTTCAATGAACTTTATTTGGCATCCTATTAATATTAGCCTCTATTTAACAAACCAAAACAGAAATTCAAACTAAACAAAAAAATCCCAAACTAACTTCAAATCAATATAATCAAAGAACACCAGCCAAATGCTTTAAAATTTACAGACAGAACCATAGTTTAAATTTCACTGTAAAAAAACACAAAAACATCCCAGCACTCGGGAGGCAGAGGCAGGCGGATCTCTGTGAGTTCGAGACCAGCCTGGTCTACAAGAGCTAGTCCAGGACAGGCTCCAAAGCTACAGAGAAACCCTGTCTTGAAAAACAAAAACAAACAAACAAAACCACCCACAATAAGGCTAGCAAGATTGCTCTGAGGATAAAAGGATTTGCTAATCGTGTCTGATAACCTGACTTCAATTTCTGGAAGCCGGGGAAGGAGAGAACCACTCCTAAATGCTTTCCTCTGACTTCCACATGTAGCAAAGTGTACCTCTGAATACCTATATGGAACCATGCATGTGTGTGCACAAACACACCCCTCAAAAACCAAACCAAAACAAACCACCACCAACGTCAACAACAACAACAAAAAAACCCAAAAAACACCCCCCCCCAATAAACCCACGCAACCTGTCTAAAATCAATATGGAGAGCTGGCAAGTATGGTGATGGATGCATGGAGTCTCATCTACTTAAGAAGCTGAGGCAGGAATAACATTTGAGCCATGGAGCTCGGACCAGTCTGAGCAATATGACTAGAAAATAAATTAGGGGGAAAATTTAAATATAAATATATATATATAATATATAAAACATAAACTAAAAAAACCAGTAAAGCTACATTTATTATTATTAATTAAAACCATGACTCTCATATAAAATTGTGTTTTAAAATCAATATTGGAACAGAGGGCTTCACATCTGGTATACTGACTTTTTATACAGAATCTACAAAATTGAAACTTAGTTAACCATATGTATCTTTGGTGTGTATGTGTATTTATATCTGGGGGTGCACTGTATGGAAGGCAGTGTGCCCAATACAGGGAAGTTTTAGAAGATATTCATAAAGTAGGTATCACTACTCTTGTTTTACAGACACACATGCATACGCACAATTAAAAATATATAATTTTAAGTTTACAGCTCGATGGAAACCATTTTTACTCACTGAGTCATCTTGCTGGCCCATGTATTTTGTTTTTGACTCACATTGCTACTGTATAATATTCTAGTATACAAAACAGTATAGTTATGGATACAGTGTGGCATTTCAGGTACAGGACTATCTTCTAATGTTTAATATAACAGGGAAGGGTGACTATGGTTAATAACAACAGAGGCAAATAATTTCAAGAGAGCTAGCAGAGACGTATCTGAATATCTGCACACAAAGGAATGGTGTTTGAGGTGTAGGTATGCATATTATCCTGATCAATCACTACACACTGTACATGTGTTGAAATACCACACTGTGTCTGTGTGCATGTTAGTGCAAGTGCCGAGGAGACCAAAGGTGTTGAATATTTTGTAGCTGGGCTTACAGGCTGCTGGTATCTACCTGACATGGGTGCTAGGAACCCATTTGGGTCCTCTGTAAGAGTAGTACATACTCTAAACCAAATTTGATCCCTGGGAACAACACGGCAGGAGAGAATCAATTCCCAAAAGCTGTCCTTTTACATCCACACAGGTATACTGTGTGTTTGTCCCTCCTACTATACGTAGTAAAAAATATAAAAGAGCATAAAAACATTAGAAGTGCTGTATACACACACTTCAATACACTATTATCCAAAGAATAAAATACAATGAAACAGCAAGTTTCTAAATGACAGTCACATTTATAAGAAACCTAAGGATCCTTACTAAAACGGCTGCTTGCTGAATCTAGGGCAAGAAAATCCTAAGTGCTAAATGACTAATCTGGCAATGTCCAAAAGACTCAGGAATAAAAGGATCCCACTGCTCTAAATTCATGAAAATAATGTCTTAGACATGAGAGTCAATGGATCACAACATACTATATAATAAAAGGAATCTACAGTGCTGACATGGGAGGGACTCCTTAAGGATCAACATGTTAAAAACAACAAAAATTCCAACACCACCAAAGAAAGTCATTTACTTATACTTTGAAAACATGACAACCTGCAGTTGGTAGTTGGACAACAGGTACATGGATTACTTAATGAGAAGGAGAAAAGGTATTTTAGTAATGGAGATACTTGGTAGGCAATGAACCAATGATGAAATCATGGATTAGAAATAAGCAGAAATTATTTATTCTGTGTTCCTAAAGCAATTGAACAGAAAGAACATTCAAAAGTAGTTTTTCTTTATTTAAAAAACTGGCTGAACCTAAATATACATAAAAAGACAAAGAACAATACTGCTACATCATGGCAACTGCACTCATTTTCCCCAAATAAATCAATGTACAAAAAAGAAAGAAAAAAGAAATCAACACTGGATTTGATGGTGCATACCTATAATCTCAGCACTTAGATGGACAAGGCAGGAAGATCACAGTGAATATAAGCCTGCTGAAGCTATATCCAAATTCTATGCTAGCATTAGGAACAGAGAGACTATGTCTTAAAACTAAATCACCCAGATTGTTGGACAACAACTCAAAATTAAACTGTCCACATTAGGAGAAAATAAACATACATTGTTTACCTGGAGAAGTATAATCACAAGATCTTAGTTGGTCTGCCAATCTCGATCATTTAATCTTACATTTTACTATGAAAAAGTTGGGGGAAGAAAGACTACACCAAAGTTAACCATAAAATTTATATTTGAGAGTACCCATGTTTGCTTTCCTTACTATTAAAATTGTGGTTCACTGGGTACATGTAAAAAAGAAGTTTGATATAAGAAAGTTGTCATCAGCCAGGCCATGGCGGCACATGCCTTTAATCCCAGCACTCAGGTGGCAGAGGCATAGCAACTCTGTGAGTTCAAGGCCGGCCAGATCTACAGAGTCAGTCCCAGGACAACCAGGGCTACACAGAGAAATCCTGTCTCGAAAAACAAAGAAAGTTGTCAGTCACAACTGGGACTGGGAAGCTGTGGGAGTCTACAGCGAAATCTAATCATCTGAGTTTGGTTCCTGGGATTCACATGGTGGAAGGAGAGAGCCAACTCCTACAAGTTGTCTTCCGATTTACACATACACTCTCTCTTACACACAAGCATTAATAAACTTTTTAAAGTATATTAAAGTCATTAAAGTATATAAAGTATAGTCAAGTAACCTGAGAGTTCTGACATTGTAAAAGAATATCTTTATACTTACGAAGTATTTTCTGAAAAACTAAAGGCAAAGTACCAGATTGCACAATTACATCTTATAGACTATATGCAAGAGGGAAACTATGACCAAAGATAATGTACACATTTAAAGTATGTTCAATAATATTCCATTGCAATAATCCTGACTACAATTTTAACTAATCAACCAATCAATGCAGCAGAGAAACTTAATCAGGAAATCCTATTTGAGTAGAATATCAGTATCTTGAAATTGAAAAGATTCATTCTCTTAATAGCGAAAATCCTGACTATGTCTTTACTCTTAACAAAAATGATTCTCTACCCTAGCTTCTTTTAATCAAGTCTCCATCATTCATCAATTTGGTAAGACTTCTCAGACATGACCCTTTCCTCATTCCAATCTGTTTCCACATGTTGCCAAGCTAAGATAGCAACCATATCAGTATACAAAGGCTTTGCATACATACATATACAGTCTAATCTCACAATATGGGTTGCTCTTCCCAAACTATCTGCTTTCCTGTATTTCTAGAGACAGGATAAGAAATCTGAGAAAAACAAAGGTATCTTTTAAAATTCATTAGATAGGCTTCTTTCTGATAATGAGGATACAGCAAAGCAGCAAAAGGTAAGAACTAAAACTGTTTATGCCACCTTAAACCCTCCACAGAAAATGATAGGGTATTAAAGAATAAAAGCAATACACATTTAGCAGTACAAAGTCAGGAGTCTACAAAACCACACATACAGTTTTCATCCCTGCAAAATTAACTACTCAGTCAGAAATAAAGTCATTGTTATTTAAGACAAGCGTGTCATATAACCACAATCTCATGGATGTTTATAAAAAAAGCTGCCAACATTTTCAGGGACTATTTATTTCTGACAATAAATATGAAAAAATAGTTCACCAAGAACCAAAAGAAACAATATAGATAATCTGTCTATGGTAGTCTTCAAGCATTAACCTTGAGTTTCAAGTTCACTATCAAAAAACAATCCTGCAGAAGACTGTATTTCTCTCTTCCAACTGAAAGGCTAGGTATATTCTGCTTAGAGCTTCTACTACCACCGTCATCAACAACACTGCTTATAATATGGATGTTTTGTCATATTAGGTACAAATACTTATTTTAACAACCATGAATCAATTTTTCTCAATTCCTGCTACTGTTAAGTAAAATAATTCCAGAGAAAATCAGGACAGTTTCTAGTCAGGGCTTCGCAATTTATTTGCCATTTAAATACAGCTTGTCAGTCTTACCAGAATAAGTAACTGCTGTGGTACTATAAGTAGCACTCTGAGTATAGGACGGTACCACAGTAGCCGCAGCTGCCACTGGTTGTACGGTGGAGGACACAGGATAAATGGAGAAAGTAGTAGTAGCCGGACTTGGTGTGGCTGGTTTTATGGCTGTCACTTGTCGAGCTTGCTGGGCTTGAGTATACTGTGTTGCACCTTGACTATAACCTGCTTTAGGAGCTAAAGCAAGAAAGACACCAGAAAAAGAGAAGAGTAACTACAGTCACTGTAACAATATACTTAAAAAACTAAAAGCAACAGCTATCAGAAGTCCTAGTAATTTCTTCTGAGCAAACGATACAATTCTTACTACTAACATGAATAAAACATGTTTCTTCATTTCTGGCATGACAGTTCACCAGAATTACAACCAGAAAAGCAGTACTATTTATAAACGATAGATCAAAAGTTTTTATATAACTTGTGGATATGTGAATATATAAACCAGTTTACTTGAAAGGATTAACTTTACAAACAGAACAAAGAAAGCTAAATTTATATTTCAATTCATATTAAAAATTTCAGTGCTGCCGGGCGGTGGTGGCGCACGCCTTTAATCCCAGCACTCGGGAGGCAGAGGCAGGCGGATCTTTGTGAGTTCGAGACCAGACAGACCAAGAGCTAGTTCCAGGACAGGCTCCAAAGCTACAGAGAAACCCTGTCTCGAAAAACCAAAAAAAAAAAAAAAAAAATTTCAGTGCTTAATCCTGAAACTTACTCGTATACCATCAATTGCATTTTGCTGATTTACTCAGTAAATTTAACTCAAAATCACAAATAGTTCAAAAAAGCTATCCCTAAATGACTACTATTCATGTTTTACTAAACTTTGTCTTCAACACTCAAATATGAAAAAAAGCCTATCAATTATATTTCTCGTTAATTACTAGCCACTCAGTGATTTCATTTCTGAGGAATACCCAAATACACAAGAGTAAAAACTTACTTGATGCTCAGTTAAGGTAATTTTAAACTTACCTATACCTGATCTAAACAACACAAATTAAGATAGTATTTTACAGAAAAACCAAGTCCTAATTATCTCTTTGTGACTCAATAGCATTACAGTAGTAGAAAACAAGGACACTGGTAGAATCATTGTAGATGGACTCTGCATTTTGTTTTCATTAGAATACCTCAAATTACATATTTTTATCATTTATAATAAAGCTGTTTACATAAAGCCCACCTGTCTGATAGTAGGTTTCAGCCACAGAAGGCTGAGGCTGGGCAGCGGCAGCTACAGCAGCAGCAGTTGCTGTTGGCTGTTGGTAGTACTGCTTACTATCATAAGCTACAGCAGGGGCTGTGGATCTTACATATGAATATGAGTCCTAAAAGAAATGAAAAACAAAAACAAAAGCCTTGATTTAGGTGGCAGGAAAAAAATCCTTTCTGTGTTAATACATAACAAAGGAAAAGAAAACAGAGTTAGTTATAGGCCTTGACATATAATTTCAATACTATACAACTAATTAATAAATGATTAGTTTATAATAAGAAAACAGAACATTAACAATAATCATAAATATAATAAATAGTAAATAAGACAATCAAGTTTCAATACAAATAACTAATTCTGAACTTAAAAAAAAAGCACACCAAGTACTTCAAGTAGTGTTTGACTTCAATAATTTCAAAACATTTAAATATGACTTAATTAAATAACCCATTTTACCCCCCAAAATGACTGTAATTTTGCCTTTAAAGATGAATGCTATAGTATTAGAGATAGAATTTCCATGGGACTAGGTAATACAGCATAAAATTGAGAGCAAAAGGAACAGCAACTTTAATAAGTTTCAAGAAGAAAACATGTAATATTTATCTAATGGGGCTTAAAACTTCCCTGTCCCAAATGGACAATGCTCACTTGTATAAACAAAGGGCATTTTTCCTATGTAATTTCTTTTCTCCATAAATTTAGGGTAAGATGAAAGCATTTAAACAATGATTTGTATAAACTTTAAAAAAATTAAACAAACGTATATATGTGTAGTAAAGTAAAACTAGCAAAGGAGAATATAAAATCCACTGCAAAGATACTTAATGCTTGGATCATACCCTAAAACATCTAGGAAATCATTCATGTCTCTCTACCACTTGGAAGTACATTTACAAGCACTGGCTTAAGCCTTCCATTATACCCGAACCCATTAAATGTGTATGTTAAAGCTACTGAAGCTAGTCCTCTTCTTACCTGGTAGTTTTGTGTAGTAGCTGGGGGTGGTGGTGGTGGTGCTTCCTGTTGCCTTTGGGTGTAACCATAGTCTGTTGCTGTGTGTGCAGTGGGGTAGCCTCCATAAGCAGCAGCTGTTGCAGCAGCTGCGACAGCTACTGGAGCAGGCCTGGCAACTGCAACTGTGGCGGCTGCTGGTGCATAAGCAGCAGTAACTGTGTGAGCAGCTACTGGAGCCTGATGGACAGTGTAGCTAGCAACTGTAGTTGGATGAGAATAGGCTACACCCGAAGCTGGCTGCTGGCTATATTGTGAAGTAGAAGAATAAATAATTTAATTTTAAAACCAAGAAGATAGTCATTTAAAAATCACTTATCAACTTAAAAAACATGGGAAGTTATGATTTAATTTTTAAAATTAAGGAATCATCTTAAAATTACCAACTAAAAGCATATTATTTGTAGAACTACTGACCACTGAAGGGCGAGTATTTATTTGAACTCAATACGTTCTACTCAATACTATTATTAGTTACTGTTTTTAAAATAAATTTCCATTCCTTAATTATAAATACTTTATATATTTACATATATTATGCATCAGATCACGAATTACATGGCAAAGCAAGAAAACAGAGATATAAAACACCAGGAAGGAAAAAATTTGCACCAAATTAGGAATTTAAAAAAACCCTTTCTATATAGTTTATTTTACATAATTTAAAATCTCAATGAAAAGACCTTATATAACTTACGGGGGAATATATGATAAAAATTTCCAGCTTACAAGAAGCATTTCATTAAGTAAGTTCTTTTAGAAATTTAATGTGTTGTTGTAAAAGGCCCTAAGACAGATGCTCTGCAGTCATTCCCATTTAAGCCTCAAAAGGCAAAAGCATTTTCCAAAAATAGTAATCAAATGAATTCATCCTAAAATTCTTACAAAAATGTTACTTTAACTTCTAAAATGAGAATCTGAGTTACATAAACTCAAGTCATACAGATGTGTTCATAAGACAGTATAGTTTAGTTTTCATTAAAGGCTTACTTGCTAAGGCTGTCCTACCAAGGTAACACATGCCTTCTCCGAAGCAGAGACACCCAATAGCTGAAATGTTTGGCTGACAAGGCTTAGTAAGAGCCAACAGTTAAGTTGGGGGTGTGTGAACTGCTCATAGCACTAATAAATTGCGAGTATGTGACTTATGGGTTATAAAGTACAGTGTATTCTGTACTGGTGTGCATAGCAGCATAGGAAGATTGTATAGAATTAGTATTTTGGGCCACCATATTTAACCTGCATTATAGAAACACTGATAACTCAAATCAATAATGAAACTTACAGATAAGGATTTTATTTCATATAAAAATGGAAGATTCTAGGAAAGGTGATAGCTGTCTTCTAAAAGAAGACACTTACTCCATGCTGCTCCAGAGAACAGAACTAGAACCAACAGATGGAAGTTACAGGGTGCCAGATTTCAGTCCAATATGAAAAAGAAAACAAAAAACAAAAAACAGAAACAAAAAACTTAGAGTCCAAAGAAACTATTAATTTCTATTTGGCTGAAATTTCCATATTTTACTATAAAACTAGCCAACACTTTCTGCATAAATGACAATTAAGGAACAAGAAAGATAAGCTCACATGCTTACAATGGGAAATCTGTCTAAATAACATGTCATTTATTATGGATTATGTAACACTTAAAATTTTTATTCATTTATTATTGACTACTTTGCAGTGCCGGGATTGAAATTAGGGCTTCACACATGCTAAGTGAAGGTTCTACTAATAAACTATATTCCTAGCCTCAATTTGACATTCTCTAAAAAAAAAAAAAAATAGTGTTAAGAAAGAGAAAGAGAGGGAGAGGGAAGGAGGGCGAGCAAGAGAGATGTGCGGGTATGGAGGTCAGACGAAATTCTGTGGAATTGGTTCTTTCTACCTTTATGGTTCTGCTACTATATAATCCAGGTTACCTACACTTTTATCCTTTCGAGGACCTACAATTGGACATTCTTTAGAGAACAGATTCCCATAAATTGTGCTTTGAAATTCACATATGCTATAGTATATGTGCTGCACAAACCACCCAAACACAGAAATAAAAAAAAATTAAGTAGCCAAGCAGTGGTGATGCATACCACACCTTTAATCCCTGCACTTGGGAGGCAGAGGCAGATGAAGCTCTGTGAGTTTGAGGTCAGCCTGGTCTACAAGAGCTAGTTCCAGGACAGCTAGGACAGTCACACAGAGAAACTGTCTCAAAAAACAAACAAAAAACACAAACAAGAAGTTTTAAGTGTGTGTGTGTGTGTGCTCACGCGTGCACAATGGAAATGTAGCTCAGTTGGAACTGAGGAAGGATGGTTTAAGTCAATACCAAGTTCAAAATATCAAGTTAAAACCAAGGGGATTTGCCTATTTTATATAGTAAAATAAAAGGTGTCACCTCCCTGCATACACTGTAAAATTTCACTGACTTCAATCTGTAAAGACAAGAGCTTTTGAGTAATAATAGTTGTGAATAATAAATAGAATCTAGTCAGCTTTAAATGGAGAGAAACTAAATAGAAAATCACAAAATGTAAGCTGGGGATAGTGGATCATGCCTTTAGTATCAGCCCATAGGAGGTAGTTGCAAGCAGATCTCTGTAAGTTTGAGTCTAGCCTGGTCTACACAGCAAGCCCCAGGACAGCCAGAGACCTTGTCTCAACACTCCCCTTCAAAAACAAACAACCCCCCCAAACATTACTAACAGCATGCCTAAGAAAGTTTAATACAAAAGAGGCTGGAGAGACGGCTCAGCAGTTAAGACAGCACTTATTACTCTTCCTGAGAACATGGGTTTTATTCCAAGCATCATCTACATGGCAGATGGCAACTATCTGTAACTCAAGGCCTTCCTTGGAGGACACTAGTCACACAAGTGGTACACATACATAGATGCAGGCAAAACACCCAAACACATAAAATTAAAAAAAAAATTAATTAAAGGAAAAGAGAACCAAAAAAAAAAAAAACATTTGGGAGCAGAGGCAGGTGGAGCTCAGTGAGTTCAAGGCCAGCCTGGTCTACCATGTGAGTTCCAGGACAGCCATGACTGTTACAAAGAGAAACCCTGTCTCGAAAAACCAAAAAGAATGAATGAAT
>JAQHUG010000237.1:2631331-2651052 GCA_028555095.1 Dicrostonyx torquatus | reverse complement strand
TACTGGGATTAAAGGCATGCAGCCACCACAGTCTGGTGAACTATAGCCTTCAAATTTCTTTTAACATACAGAATATTAAAAAAAAAGCACATGTTTATTTTATTACCTTGATTTTTATGTATTAAGAGCTACACTTCATCGGACTTTATCACACATTAAATGATGTGTGAAAAATGACCTTAATCCTGTGCCCTAACAGAGCGGTGCCACAAACAATGGATAAGGGCTGTGTTGACCCTTCAACCTTTACTATGTAGATTAAAAATATATCTAGGTCATTCTAACACTAGTAGTTTTTGCAATTCTAAGTAATAATGTAGCTGACTATGGAAAAAACAAACCCAAACCTTTAAGAATTCTATACTCTCTACATTCTAGCTCAACTATTGATAAGCATAGCACTATCTCTATAAAGTCTTAATCTAATGATCTATCCATCCTTTTACTTTTATTTTAAAAAAAAAAAAAAGATTTATTTATTTATTTATACAGTATCCTGCCTGTATGCCAGAAGAGGGCACAATCTACAGATGGTTGTGAGCCACGATGTGGTTGCTGGGAATTGAACTCAGGACCTCTAGAAGAGCAGTCAGTACTCTTAACCTCTGAGCCATCTTCCAGCCCCTCCTTTTATTTTTCTAAATACTAATTATTTCTTACAAGATGTTCTAATACTTTAAGGATAATCCTTGTTTGACTACAACCATTAAGATTCCTTTATCAACCAGGTGCATGGTAGCATACTCAGGAGGCAGAGACAGGTGAATCTCTGTTCAATTAGCCTGGTCTACAGAGCAAGCTCCACAAAAGGCTCCAAAGCTACAAAAAAAATTCCATCTTGAAAAACAAAAACAGGGGCTGGACAGATGGCTCAGTGGTTAAAAGCACTGACTGTTCTTCCAGAGGACCGGGTTCAATTCCCAGCACCCACATGGCAGCTCACAACTGTCTGAAGATCCAGTTGCAGGGGATCTGACACCTTCACACCAATACACACACAAAAAAATAAAGTTAAATAAGCCATAAAAATTTTTTTAAAAAAAGAAAAACAAAAACAAATACACAAAAAAGATTTCCTTCACCAAGTTCCCTTAAAAAACTTGAGATTTCAGAAATCTCCAGTCTGGCATTATATTAAGTATATTAAAGTTAATTTAATGGCTTGGGTATTTTAAAACTTCATTAATATAATCTCTTTTTAGGACTATACTTTTGCTCTTTTTCCTTAATGTGTCTTGCAGATTTCACTGCTTTTACTTCTGATCAATCAGTTTAGGGCTCTATATAAACATGGGCAATGCTGGGACTTAGTTGTGGAACACTGACTTAAATAAACAAGAGTTATTTGAAATTTAGTAACTTAATTCAACATTGCTGCAACAGGAAGGCTAATTTGTTTTGATTATTGAGACAGGATCTCCCCTTGTAGAACAGGTTTGCTTTGAATTTACTCAGAATAGCTCAAATTCTGGGATCACAAGTATACACCACCACCATATCCAACTCATGAAACTTAAGTTATTTTGAAAGTTAATTTTTGTATGATTTAGTTACAGAAAATTCACTGTACTCTTACTGGGTTTCATTTCTGTGTGTGTTTTTCTTCCTTCCCTACTGAACTGAAATTGAGACCTACCATTGATACCAACACCTATTTTATAGTTAGTATATCACAAACATAAATTGTGAGTTCTTTAAAAATGTATGCGCTCCTATAGCATTGGTGGGCAACTTTCTAAGAACCATGCTCTACGCTAGGAAATATTGTATTTAATCTTGACCTTAAGAAAAGGTGGATAAAGAAATAAAATCTCAGAGAAGTTAGTGACTTGGCCAACAGACTAAAGAAATGGAGCTGAGGTTCAAATTTAGGGCTAACTAGTTTCCAATTCAAATCTTTCTGAGACTGTGTACCACCATAAAGGCAAATCTACCTATCACTTCAACATTCTATACAGGGTTATTTTGCCTCATTCTACAAACCACCAACCCTCTTTATAGTAGTACTAGTGATTAAATTCTAGGCCTTTTGTTTTGCCATGCAAAAACAAAAAAACAAAAAACTTACCAAGCACCAGGCAGTGGTGGCAAACATCTTTAATCCCAGCACTCAGAGGCAGAGGTAGGCGGATCTCTCTGAGTTCAAGGATAGTCTGGTCTACCCAAGAGCTAGTTCCAGGACAGGCACCAAAGTTACGGAGAAACCCTATCTCGAAAAACCAACCAACCAACCAACCAACCAAAACTTACCAAGCTATACTTCAGTCCTTTCAACCTACTCCTCGGCTATTAGTAAATATACAGGAAATACCAGAAGTCTAATAGCAACTATCCTTTTTCTGGGGGGGGGTCGTTATTTCAGATTTCATCCATTTAATATATGCACCCTAGGGTCTCTGATTCGGCAATGGGAGAAGACATGGAAGCTGAAAAAAATTAACAGCCAGTAAAATTCCATCTTTATGAGTGGTTTCAAAACATTTTCACCTGGTCAGTCTTCTCTCTCTTTTCCTTCTCATATTAGTAATTAGTCTTTATACCCTACTAGTGTTACTTTTAAGACAGTATTATTAACTCTACATTCAAATACAAAGTATAAAAGAAAAAAGAAAAAAACCTAAACTCACTGACAAATCAACCCATTAAAGGTGATTGTTTTTGCCTGCCCCAAATTATTGTAGTAATAAGAAGTTATCATTTACAAACACATATGCAAAAGAAACCTCAAAACCGTTATATGAGATGCCTTCTTTTGACTAGCAGATTCTCAAAATGCTTACCAAGCAAGCATAGAATGTTAGCACTTGGGAGAATGAAACAGGAGGTCTGTAAGAGGCTAAGAAAGGGAATGATTATTTTGCACAGTTACACAACCTTTACATTGTCTGGAGTCAATTATTACTGATAAGAATGGTAAAAATGTTGCCAAAGGATTACTTTAAATAGCTAACTTTATTGAAGGTAGAGTTAACATTCAGATACCAATGATACCTAAAGCTACATCTTGGGAAATATAACTAGTTTAAGTACCAGCTAAAGATTTAAGTTACACAGAACAGACTAAATATGAAATGACAAGAAATGTTCAAGGTTTTTCTCAAGAGTAAGTGACAAGAAAATGGCTGCTTAAAATACTAAAAGAAAAGGTTATTTTTCTGCTCACTGGAGAACAGAAATTACTGTAATAATTTTATTACACATTTGTATATGCCGTAATCCCTTAAAAAACTCAAGTACTGCTGGAGTGGTGGCACATGCCTTTAATCAATCCCAGCACACTCAGGAGGCAGAGGCAGGCAGATCACTGTGAATTTGAGGCCAGTCTGGCCTACAAATTGAGTTCCAAGACAGCCAGGACTACCCTGTCTCAAAAAACAAAACAACAAAAAAGATGGTGAAAGAAAGATTTCTGTTATGAAAACATTAGGACCCTCCCCTCATTAAGAATTACCTAAGAGCTAGCAAGACAGCTCTCAACAGGTTAAAGCACTTGATCCACAAGTCTGATAACCCAAGTCTGGTGTCCAAAACACATGATGGAGGAAGAGAATTAACTGCTACAAGTTGAAATCCCATCTCCACTGGTGTGCTGGACACACACTTAACTGGGCATGCACAAACACCCACACAGAAAATATACAATAATAAATAAAAAGCAAATGAAAAAGAGTTAGGCTAGCGGGATAAGGTGGGTGTGACTAATAGAAGCATACTGCAGGTTAAGGCAGGAGGCTCAAAACCTCAAGGTTATCTTTCACTACACAGTTAAGCTCAAGGACAGCTGGAGATATGAGACCCTGCCTCAAAAAATAAGAGAATCATCTTGCATTAGCAGCAATGCCTATAATCCCAACACCTGGAAAATGGAAGCAAAACAGAGTTCCAGGTTGAGCTTGAGGCCAACATGGTCTACATAGTGTGTGTATGTATATATGCATATATACACACGTATATAGATTTATATTATATGTTTAAGAGTGTGGAGTTGGTTTTGAGTGTTTCCTCAAACAGTAGTCCTCCCTAAGGTTTTGCAAAAATTTTTAAGTTTTTGTTTGTTTGCTTGTTCGTTTTTCAAGACAGGTTTTTCTCTGTGTAGCCCTAGCTATTCTGGAACTCATTATATAGACCAGGCTGGTCTCAAACCCAGAGATCTAACCTGCCTCTGCCCTCCAAGTACAGGGATTAAAGGTGTGTTCCACCACACCCCGGCTTACTTTTTTAAAAAATTTATTTTATGTGCATTGATGTTTCGCCTGCATGTATGCTTGTGTGATGATGTCAGATCTCCCTGACCTGTAGTTTTGAGCTGCTATGTGGGTACTAGGAATTGAACCTGCATCCTCTGCAAGAACAGATGCTGCTCTTCTACTGAGACTTCTCTCCAGCTCCCCTTTTAAGTTTAGCGTGTCTAACAGTGTACCTAATGCAAGGACTTTCCAACTAAGCTCACTTTCTGTCATGAAGCCATTTTAGCTATTTTCCACTGCAGAACCTGTCTTGTCTTGTGCCTCTGCCCATAAATTAAACATCTTATCAAAAATACATAAACACAACCAAGTTCAAAAATTTTTTTCCAACAGGAAGCAAATCTTCAAAAGACATGTCATTGTTAAGTTTACCTGTCCTTAAAAAAATACACAAAACAGGTTAAAAAAAAAAAAGAAAAAGAAAGAAACTGAGACTTTGCAGCACAAAGACTGAATAAATGCTCAACACAGAAATGTTTAACGTGAGCCGGGCAGTGGTGGCACACACCTTTAAACCCAGCACTCATGAGGCAGAGGCAGGCAGATCTCTGTGAGTTCGAGGCCAGCCTAGTCTACAAGAGCTAGTTCTAGGACAGGCTCCAAAGCTACAGAAAAACCCTGCCTTGAAAAAAAAAAAGAAAGAAAGAAAGAAAGAAAAAAAGAAAAAGAAGTGTTTAATATGAATTATCATAAATGAAAACAACCTAAAAGCTATCTGGAACTCATATAATCTCTTTACAACACCATACTAACTCTTTAGTATATCATTAACAAATATCAAAGCTAGGGCTGGGGATGTAGTTTCCTGGTAGAGCAAACTGCAAAGGAGCATGAAAGACACAGGTTTCATTTCCAGCATGGAGGATAAATCTAAGGTAAATTTAGTCAAATAGATTTATTGTATACAGGCGTGACTAAGAAAGCCAAGACCAGAACTGACATTTCAGATGTTCACTCTGAATTACCTATACAACCAAACAGTCCGTTCACATGTAGAAAACTTTTAGAGTCCCCTGAGTTTTGAGACCTTTCAAATTAAAAAACATATACATGCAAACTAAAACTAAACTCTTTCACTTCCTAAAGTTCCATCATAACTATCTCTAGCCAGAATTAACACTGCTGGTATTAATTGTATTTACCAATCTTCCTCAAAACATTACTGAATATGAATTCTTGTTTTTTAAAATGCCAGTAACTTTCACGTATGCCTATGTAAAAGGACAAAGAGTCTTAACAATTAGTTTTGGTGAAATATGTATAATTAACATCAAGACCAGTCTTTTCTCTTCAGGCATTATCAAAACAATTCAGCAAACTGGAATATCATTTTGCTCAAGCTGGGATTCAAAATTCACACAATATTGATTGGATTCAAATTTTTTTTACATCTATAATCCTAACTTAAAAAAAAACTAAAAACTGCAACCAATTCACCAATTTTCAGTATGCCAACAATTAATAATACGTCATTCAGTGGATACTAAGAAAACTTCAAAACTTTCAGCCCCCAAATATTAACCAGTACCCCATTTTACAGATGAGGCAATTGAAAACATGTCCCCCAAATCAAGAAGATATTGTTACTCAAATTTTGTTTTCCAACGCGCCCCTTTTAAATACACAACTCGCCTGAGGTATATGAGATAAAAAAAAACTATCTGAGTTTAACCATGATGATCCTAATATCTAAGATACGCGATGTGAATACATGCAGAAAGCCAATACTCAAGAGCTGGGCGCTTATGGCTTGAACCAAGACTGTCTTACTTCGACCCATGCAAAGTACAATAAATGCATCGTTTTGTCTTTGTTTCTAGGATAAATTTGTACAAAAAAATTGCAGCTACTTTAGCAGTGACAGCTATCTGAAGGTAGAGGCTTCATTCCGTGCATTACAATGACTCAG
The DNA here is from genome assembly GCA_028555095.1 of Dicrostonyx torquatus. Taxonomy (NCBI): domain Eukaryota; kingdom Metazoa; phylum Chordata; class Mammalia; order Rodentia; family Cricetidae; genus Dicrostonyx; species Dicrostonyx torquatus. Next base: position 2,644,896 of record JAQHUG010000237.1, on the reverse strand, counting down.
TACGAAGTCATCGCATTTTCTTTTCCCCGACGGGGGGGGGGGGACCCCAAAGGAGAATCACTGCTCCACCTGGCACCGTACTCAATGGTGAAAAAGGCTATGTGCTAGGAACTTCGCTCATCTTTCCCAGTCTCGCAGCTACAATTCACAGGTGGTTGGCATAGTACCATTCTCTCCGTGCAAGAAAACCACAGGGAATGGGGATGGATGCAGTGACGCTGGCAAACAGGCAGTTACTCTAAGGGACTGGCGGGGGGGAGAGGGCCGGGGACTCGGGACCAAGGGGAAGATGCCCACAAAGACACGTTATCTGGGCTCCGGGGAAGTCGCGGCAAAGGCCGCTGTGCCCAAGACTCCCCTTCGCTAGCTCTCTTCGTTCCCCGAGCCAGAGGAGAATAAGGGGTGGGGGCTGGCAGGGCGGAGGCGGGGGAAGCCGAGGGGCCGGCGGCGGGCAGCTCGGCTCCGCTCCAAGGCCGCGGGAGGCCATTTTACCTCCGGGGCCGTCCGAGGCCCCGGCGGCCCTCCACGTCCCCAACCCCCGGTCGTCACTCCTCCCCCACCCTCGCCCCTCTGGAGGCAGCTCCCCGACGCCGGCCGGACCCGGCGACGGCGGGGGGGGGGGGAGGACCGGACAGGGGGTGGGCGGGAGTGGGGAGGGTGCGGGGCCCGGCCGCGCCTGCCGCGGGCTGGGAGTTCGGGGCGGTGCGGCGGGGGCGGGGGCGGCAGCAGCCCGCGGGGCCCGAGTGCCGGCGGGGTAGGGACAGCGGGGCGCGGAGGGAGAAGCGAGGGAAAGGGCGGGGAGCCGTTACCTATACTGGGCCGCAGCCGCCGCCGCCGCCGCCCCGCTGTGGGTGAATCCAAAGTAGTTGCCGGTCGCCATTTTGGCATCTTCCCCCAGCCGGCTGGGCACTGCGGCGGGCACGGAGAGTCGGGTCCCATGGCGGGAGGGCAGCCGTGAAGGGGTCGGGATGACGAGGGAGGGCAGGGGAGAGAGAGAGGGCCGTGAGAAGCCGCCCTGGCCGGCCAGGCCGCGGCCACACCGCCGTCCACCTCCCTCCCCGCACTCCCTCACTCACTCGCACGCCCGGGTGGCGGCCGCCGCCTCCTCCCCGGAGCTGGCCCCAATCCCCGCGCCTACCCGCCGCCCGGGGCCGGGGAAGGGCAGGGCAGAGGCCTCCACGGGCCACATTAGACTCACCATAGGTGAAAGAAACTACAGGGCATATGGGAATCATGGGCTCGGGCTGCTGCTGCTGAACTCTGAACTCTCACCCGCTGCCTCCCTCTGCCCCACTCCTCCTCAGCCGAGAACAGATCGCCGCCTCCGGCCGCACTGCGCAAACGCGCTGGTGCGCTGCATCCTGGGAAATGTAGTTCTCATGACCCGCGCCAACTCACCCCCACCCCTCTAACCCCCCCAACCCCAGCGAACTGCCGCAGGGCCCCGGAGGAGCGGATATCTGGGGTGCGGGTGTGGGGATCCCTCGCGGGACCACGGGCCAGGCCGTCTCCCAAGTGGTGGTGACCCGCAGCCGCTGTGAAGCGGCTACAGGACGGAGGAGGGGAGCCTCGCCCGGCCGCGGGGGAGTCGAGGAGCGTGACCAGATAGAGTGACGTCTGTTGGCCTTTTCGCCGCCTTACTTTTCCACCCGTTTCCTTTAGTTTTGCGTCTACGTTTGTTCTCTTCAACCCTCCTCTCGCGTTTGATTTCCATCAAATTTTTTTTAGCTGAGCTAATTCCTGTGGCTTGTCTACCTTTAGAAAGGGGGAGGAGCGGGGAAGAGGAGAGAAAAAAGCAGAGAAGTGCTGCTCGAAGCACCTGGCCAGACCCCTGCCTGCCACGGGAGTCACACGTCTTGCCAAGCCCTCCGCCCCACCTCACATACTCCTTCAGTTTTTCAGAGTCCTGTAGGCCCCCCAACAAGGTGTTCGGCGTTGCAGTGATGTTAGCGAGCAAAACAAAATCACCGTTCACGTAAAATTTTTATTCTGGAAAGGCTTATGAGAGACTAGATCCAAAGCATAGAAAATGTCGTGGGTGGTGATTGGAGCTTTAAGAAAACAAGGCAATGGAGATGAGGGGAACCCTTATTAGGACGACCACTGGGATGGAGACAAACCCCCCCCACCCCGGGTGAATATCTGGAGGAAGGACAGTGAAGGAAAATTCAAGAGCATCAAGGAGGTCATTCTGCCTAGAAGTGAGGGAGGGAAGGATCACTTCAAAGGTCTTGGTGAGTGTGTCAGATCTGCTGGGTGTAGTGGCACATACCTATTATTCCAGCATTCAGGAGGCAGAGACAGGAGGATCCCAAAGAAAATATTCAACCATACACCCACCCATCCACCCACTCACTCCTACGCGGTGCCAAACGAGTGCCTCTTGATAGGGATCGATACTTTATAAGCAGTACTTTACTTCATGCAACCATGTCTTCCTTGCCTCTGCTTACTGTTTTCTCTTTATTTTCACAGACCGTCCCTCTCCCCTCTTTCCTCCTCTACTCTTGGGGACAGAGCCCAGGGCATCCTGCAAAGTACAGGCAGACACTGTGACCTGAGCTACATCTCTCTCTCTTTTTTTCTTACAGTTCTATTTATTATTTATTCTTGAGGCGGGGTCTTGCTGGCTGGACCAGTGACCTGACACTCATTGAACTGTATCTACTGGCCTCCATTTCCAGTAATTCTGCATCAGTCACTGGAGTGCTGGGATTAGGAGTAGGTGCCATCTTACTGTGTGCTCAGTCCTCTCCTGGACTGTCTTTTGTGGCCTTGCCTTTTCCTTGCCTCCACCAAGGCATAAGAAGAGCGCCACCTTACCTCCTCCTCGCCTTCTTGATGCCCATCCACCAGCCCCTGCTGTTATCTCTTCTCAGAGTGAATCAGAACTCACCCATGAACTGCAGGGCTTTAGTTGTTCAAAACCAGAAACAATGCCTCCATTCTTATTTGTGCCAACCCTCACATCTCCTACAAAAGTACAGGTTCTGAGAACCTGTCTCTTACTTATTTCAAAAGAGAAAATGTAGAGCATTTGGGAAAAATCAGTGCCTTTGTTTTTGAGAACACTGATGTTTCCCAATTGTGTTGCTAGGGGAAATAATATCTCCTACTTGTAGGGGTGATAGAACTGTTTTGAAAGAGTGACTTGCCTTGAACTTTCCAGAACAATTAAGCCTCCAGACAGACTGCAGCTGCTTTCATAAACCTCACTACTCTTAAGCTATTTGCATAAAACTGGAGGAGAAAAGTCAGGTGATAATTGGTGAGATTCTGTTGAGGCTGGTTTTCTGTTTGACTGCTTGGCAGGTCTTGAGAGGATAGAGTGTGTTGACATTTTTCAGGGAGAGAGAGCACTGAACTAGAAAGTAGAAGATGACTTTCTCTGGTGACTGTCCTTAGGGGTGTGGCAGTGGTGACTGGCACAACCGCGCTGTCGTCAGAGGTGTAGCCCATAGGAAGGACGTTAGCTCGCCCTCACCTTGAGCTTGTTTAGGAAGAATATTTTGGAAAGGACCGGGATTTAAAAAAAAGACCTGGGTCTTATTTGAGGAGCAGCTAGAGGTGGAATGTTCTGATTAAATGTTATTAAACATTTTGGAATCTTTTAAGATAGGAATAAAGATAGTATCCTCTTCCTATGGGTCAGTGATGTTGTTCAGCAGGTAAAGGTGCTTGCCTGGTGACCCCAGACAGGCACAAATTGTCCTTTGACCTCCACACAATTGCCCACACATGTACACAGATATACACTAAATAAATAATACAAAATATTCTTCATAGGGATGTAGTGGGTGCTAAATGGGGGCATCAAACTTTTTTTTTAAAGGACTGGGAACCCCTGAGAAATGGCTCAGCAGGATTACAGTGCTTGCTATGCAAGCATGGAAGCTCATCTGACCTGATGAACAGAAGGAGAAAACTGACTCCACCAGGTTGTCCTCTAACCTCTACATATGTCCATGACACATGCACCGACATCCGCATTATACACACACACACCAAATAAGTCCAGATGTTCTTTTTAAAATCAACCTTCTAGTAAGTAAATACTCCATGACAAGTACTCCTACAACCAAAGGGCCTATGGCTCCAAGCTAGAGGAGTATGTCCTAGAATCCCCAGCCAGGCAACATGGCAGCAAAGACCCACTGGGCCAATAACAGAAAGCAAGACTTAACTGAAATGGGGATGTAACTGAATTGGTAGAGCGCTTGCCTAAGTTAGCATGCTTGAAAACCTTCACCATATAAACTGAGCACAATGGACTACCCCTGAAATCTCAGCCCTGGGAAGATAGAAGCAGGAGGATCAGAAGTTCATGGCTGTCCTTAGCTACATAGAAAGTCTGAGACTCACCTGAGTATGTGAAATGCTGCTTCCAAACAAAACATCAGCAGAAAACAAGCAAGTAAGCAAGCTGGAGAGATGGCTCAGTCCATACGTGCCAGCATGAGATTTAGAGTTTGGACCCTCAGCACCCGTGTGCACTGGGAAAAGGGAGATGGGTGGAAGTGGGGACATGACAGGAAGATCTTGGGCTCTCTGCCAAGCTAGTCAAGCCAAAAAGACAAAAGGTGAGCTTAGTTTCTTCAATAAGACCTTGTCTCAAAAAATGAGGGAGGAGAGCAACTGAAAAAGACATCTGGCTCCTACATGCCAGCACACACATGCACATATATGTACAGGCACCCATAAGCACACACATACATAAATACACAAAGAAATGCTTGACTTGGGGGAGCTTGCCATCATATTACTTAGCATTTTCATTAGGGAATGGTTCGAAATGCATGTCTGGTCAAGGTCTGTGCTTCTCATCCTTCTTGGGACAAAGCAGAATTCTTAAGTAGACTCAAAGACTTAACATGATCTATCCATCCTACCTATGCATCTCCCAACTCCACATCTTCTTCATTCTAACAACCTTGACCTCCTGCTTGTTGTGCCCTGCACCCCACCATAGGGCATTTCACATTCTCTTTGCTAGAATTCTTGCTTCTCTTTGTCTAGTTAATCCTCTTGTGTGGAGGACTAAATTCAGTCAGCCCCTTTGCAACCCTCTGTGATGTCCCTTCTGTGACCCCTTCAAATGATCAGATGGTTTTTTGTTCTCCGAAGGCAAGGGAAATCTGCTTAGTTGCCTCGTCACTGCTACAACCTTATACTTATTGTGTGATGCTTTGGTGGATGCGTACTTCTCCCATCAAACTATGATCTTTCTGGGGGCAGAGAGCTACTCTTGAGTGCCTGGTGACAGGTCGCCAGAAAGTATTTGAAGAATAATCAAAGCAGAGGATGCACAACTTAATCATTCTTTGATGATTCAGAATGCAGTTTTAGATTGCTGTATTTCCCAGGGTTATAATTATGAACCTCAATTAGCATCTGAAGACAAATTAGGAAATGTTAATTGGCAGTTCTGTTAGCCACAAGGTGGTGCTAGTCTGAGAAAGCCGGTCTTCAGCTGCACCTTTGAGTCAAGGCCTGGGGTCCTGAAAGGTCTTGTTGAATACAAGATACCACAGCTAGAAAGCAGGCCACATTAGCTGCTACATGGCAAGAATATATAAAGGTGTGCTGGTTGGCGTTTGTCAGTTTGCCACAAACCTATACATAGTTGAAAAATACCTCCATAAGATTGGCATGTCTGTGGGCATCTGTGTAGGTATGTCTATTGTCTTGCTTAATGATTGATGTGGATGGTCCCAGGTCTTCTGGGTGGTACCATCCCTGGACTGGTGGTCCTGGGTGCTTGCTGAGCAAGCCACAAGGAGCAAAGCCAGTAAGCAATGTTTTCTGTTTCCATTTCTGCTTCCACGTTTCTGCCTTAAGTTCTTGCCCTGATTTACCTTAGCGAAAGTCGTAAGACGAAATAACCCTTTTGCTCCCCATGCTGCTTTGGAACATGGTTGTTTAATCACAACAGTAAAAACCGTAACTATAGTGAACAAAGGCAAGATTTGTGGCCAGCCTATGCTAAAACGTAGTGAGTTTTAGACCAGTTTAGGCTACACAGTGAGACTTTGTCTCAACTCACCCTCCCAAAAAGAAGGGTGCATTTGACATACTGTAAGAATCATCTTTTAAAGTGTTCAATTCTCAAGTCCAAATAGATCAAAGACCTCAACATAAAGCCAGCCACACTGATTCTTATAGAAGAGAAAGTGGGAAGTACACTTGAACGCATTGGCACAGGGAACCACTTCCTAAATAGAACCCCAGCAGCACAGACACAGAGAAGCAATTAATAAATGGGACCTATTGAAACTGAAAAGCTTCTGTAAAGCAAAGGACATGGTCAACAAGACACAACAACAGCCTACAGAATGGGAAAAGATGTTCACTAACCCCACATCAGACAAAGGGCTGATCTCCAAAATATACAAAGAACTCAAGAAACTGGACACCAAAAGATTACATGATCCAATAAAAAAAATGGAGTAGAGATCTAAACAGAGAACTCTCAACAGAAAAATCTAAAATGGCTGAAAGACACTTAAGGAAATGTTCAACATCCTTAGTCATCAGAAATGCAAATCAAAACAACTCTGAGATTCCAATTACACCTGAAAGAATGACCAAGATCAAAAACATTGATGACAACTTATACTGGAGAGGTTGTGGGGAAAAGGGAACACTTCTGCATTGCTGGTGGGAATGCAAGCTGGTACAACCCCTTTGGATGTCAGTGTGGCGATTTCTCAGAAAATTAGGACCCAATAATACCAATTTTAGGTATATATCCAAAGGATGCTCAATCATGCCACAAAGACATATGCTCAACTATGTTCATAGCAGCTTTGTTTGTCATAGCCAGAACCTGAAAGTAACCTAAATGCTCCTTGATCGAAGAATAGATAAGGAAAATGTGGTACATTTACACAATGGAGTACTACACAGAAAAAAAAACAGCTTGAATTTTGCAGGAAAATGGATGGAACTAGAAAACATTATTTTGAGTGAGGTAACCCAGACACAGAAAGACAGTTGTCACATGTACTTACTCATAGGTGGCTTTTAAACATAAAGCAAAGAAAGCCAGCCTACAAACCATAATCACAGAGAACTTAGACAACAATACAGACACTAAGGGAGACTTACATAGATATAATCTACATGGAAAGTAGAAAGTATTAAAAGACAAGATCTCCTGAGTAAATTGGGAGCATGGGGACCTTGGGGGAGGGTTGAAGGGAGGAGGGGAGAGGCAGGGAGGGGAGCAGAGAAAAATGTAGAGCTCAATAAATATCATGAAAAAAATAAATTCATTAGAGACCCCCCGCTGCAAAAAATAAAGTGTTCAATTCAGTGGAATGTCAGATATTCCCCAAGTTATAGAACCATCACTACTATCTTCAGAGTGTTTCATCAGTGTAGTAATAAACTCTATACCCACCAACGGTCAGTCCCTAAAAATATTTTAAATCTCTATGAATTTGTGTATTTTGGACTTTGAGAATTTCTGCCTCTTTGATCTAATTCTCTTCATGTAGCAAAATATTTTAAAGTCTCATTGTACATTTTTAAGAGAGTCTTGCTCTGGAGCCAGGATGGAGATTTTTTTCTTTCTTAGCCTGTCAAGAAATGTTCTGGGGCCATGGATTTGCCCTACCACACTTGGCTGACCCAGAATTTCTTGGGAGGAACCTGTGTTTCCATTTCTGTTGAGACATACCTAGGAGAATGTTGGTATACCTTGTTGTTTTTGTTAGGGCAGGGTTTTATGATGTAGCCCAGGCTGGCCTCAAATGTCCAGTTCTCTGACCTCAGGTTCTTGAGTGCTGAAATTAGAAGCCACCATGCCCTGCTTTTTATTGTTTGTTTGTTGTAGTTTGTGGGGTTTTGTTTTTTGTTTTGTTTTGTTTTTTCTCATTCTGTAGACTTGGAACTCACAGAGATCCACCTGTCTCTGCCTCCCAAGTGCTGGGATTAAAGGCATGTGCCACCACCGCCCAGCCTTGGGGTTTTTCTTTTTGTATCTAAAATTGGCTTCTCTCCCTGCCAGCTTCTTCCCTAGTTCGTCTCTTGCCCAAGGATACCTCAACAGTCTACAGATCTTTTCCTAAGGATAATATTCCCTAAACCCATCTCTATAGAGAGAAAAGGAATCTAAGAATTTTTAGAACAGCAGTATGTGAACAGTTGTGTACATTATAATACATTATTTCTGTTGATTTGAAAATAAACCTAGGAGATAGGTAGAGACAGAATTTAAAATAGGCTTACATATTGACTCCATCTTGCCAGTCCTCTATGATATACTGTGTACCCAAAACCCATCTGAGGAACATCTCATTACACGTCTAAAGTAAGAAGGCATGCTTTTGCTATCAGGTCGCCACAGTTACATCTGGTCCCAGTTTTTGTGCCTGTGGCTGTTTCTCATTTATGAACTTCTAGAGCATTCATTGGGGTGCTTTGAAAGAAAATGGTTCCCAAAGTAGTGGCACTATTAAGAGGTGTGGCCTTGTTGGAGTAGGTGTAGAGGAAGTGTGTCACTGTGGGGGTAGGTTTTGAGGTCTCAGATATGCTCAATCCATGCCCAGTGAGACAGACTACTTCCTGCTGTCTATCAAGATGTAGGACTCTCCAGCATCATGTCTGCCTCCCTGTCTGTCACCGTGTGACATAATAATGGACTAAACCTATGAAAGTTGAAAGCCATCCCATTTAAATGTTTTTCCTTTATAAGAGTTGCAGTGGTTCTGGTATCTCTTTACAGCATAGAAACCATATTTAAAACACTCATCAAACTTGTGATTATCAATATTCCTAGTTTGGTATCTTTATCTCCTCAGGAAAGAACATAGACTCCACAAGGTCAGCAACTGTGTCTGACTACAACCTTGCCTAGAATAAGTAAGCACTTAAATACTTGACAGCAATGGCTTTCTGACATAAGTCTTTAATACTTTCCCCCCTGGCTACACCCCTTGTGATAATAGACATATAAGAAAATACCAACCTATTTTAGTCTTCCAACTTCCTTGACATTCTAACTCCCAGTGTTCACTGCCAAGTCTCAATACCAAACACCAATGCTATAAAGGGTTTCATTGTGTCAGTAATACATTCTTAAGAATTTGAAGAACTTGTAGAACTCCACACAGTCCCAAGGAATAACTATTTAAAGGCATGGAAGGGCTGGGCTCCCATGGTGGCAACTAGCATGTGCATGGCTTCCATCCCAGCACTGCTAAAAATACATTAAAGCATAAAAATAAATAAAGCTCAAAGAGGAGTCTCAGCCACTTTGTGCTCTCACTAAGATATTGATAATCACATCAATAACAGATGCTAAAGGGCATATTGATTTAGAGTCACACTCTAGAGCAATGCTATCCAATGGAATCTTATTCCAATATGAAGTTATTCTTTAGAAACTGTTCAACATGACAACCATCACTGAGTACTTGAAATTCAACTAGAGTGTCAGAAACTATATTGATTTAAATGCAAAGACTTACATATGACTGGTGGCTACTGTACAGGCTAGTATCGTGTTAGACACTGATGATCTAGGTTCAAATCCCAGCTCTGTTGGTGGCTGACAATGACCTTTCATGTGGGATGTGTGTGTGTTGCTGGGGATTGAACCATTGTGCATGCTAGGCAAGTACTCTACCACTGAACTTCATCTTAGCCTTGATAAGATAACTATGTCTACATTCCTTAACATCTCTGCACTCCTCTACCAGGAGCTCCTTGTAACCAGTTAATGAGGGTTGGTTTGATAGCTCAACAGGTATTGAATTGCTGCCAAGGGCGATGGCCAGTGTTCTATTCCCAGGACCCAAAGATGGAAAGAGAGGGCTGACTCAGGTTGTCTTCTGGCCTCTAGGCATGCATTGTGGCATGCACATGCATGTGTACACACAAATGTTATATATATAATATGAGTATATTAAATAACTAGTAAATGAAAGTGACAAACATTTAAGAGATTGTCTACAAGCATATCATCAAAGCTAGCATGTAATGTCTCTAAATCATTCTCTGTCTCCTGTATTCCTCTCTTGGGATCTTTTGCATCTACCTGGATAATTAAGGATCAATTCCCTGTAATAAACTTCTTATCATATCTTCAGAGTTCCTTCACTATCAACACTGGAATATAATAGTCTGGGGCCTAAAATACATGAAATATGAGTATATTTACCTCCTGTGACCTTTCTGAAAGGTTCATAGTATATCTGAACTTACTTATTATAATTTTCCCTTTTTCCTTTTTGGCTCTATGCCATTCCTTTTAATATTCCAAGGCCATATTTAAGTCTATTAACACAACTCCCTATTATTCTAATTTCTTTGACACATGTGTATACTTTTACAGAAATAGAATAATACCTTTTGGTGCTGGAGAGATGGCTCAGTAGTTAAGAGCAGTTGCTAGTCTTCCAAAGGACCTGAGTTTGGTTCCCAGTCCCCACATCAGGTGCCTCACAATTGCCACTAACTCTAGCTTTCAGGAATCTGATGCCTTCTTTTGGCTTCCTCAGACACTTGTACATATGTGGCAGACATTCATACACACACACACACACACACACACACACACACACGTTCTTTAAAAATTGTATTTCCAGTCGGGCAGTGGTGGCACATGCCTTTAATCCCAGCACTCGGGAGGCAGAGGCAGGTGGATCTTTGTGAGTTCGAGACCAGCCTGGTCTACAAGAGCTAGTTCCAGCACAGGCTCCAAAGCCACAGAGAAACCCTGTCTCGAAAAACCAAAAAAAAAAAAAATTGTATTTCCTAGTTTAGTCTCCTTTCCTTTTCTTCCTGTCCATCCCCCAAACTCTAATTCCTTATGAAGAATGTTAGTTACCTGGTTTTGTGGTTCTGATTACTTCCCCCCTTAGACTCATATGCCATATATCCATATATGATTATGCATATAGACACATGTACACTATATACAAGTATAGGAATTGTTAAAAACTTTTAACCTTATTTTCTCCAGTTCTTGATCAGCTGGCCAATCCCCAAGTCATGCTCATTTCTAAGTCTAGACCATGCAGCCTGCCCTTGCACAGGAAATAAGCAATAAGGCTCACTCCTGTAAACCTGCCTTTGACTCTATATTTCAGGTGCTCACTTTGGCACCACATGTATCAAAATTAGAACACTGTGTCTCAGAATGTCCCTGAATGGAACAGCAGGGCAGCAGTAATATACAGAATCAGCTCATGCCAACATTCCACGTGATTGGCCACTGATTCAGGTCCATGATTTCTTCCTTGTTCGCTTTCTTCATAGGGAACTCTCGGGGTTATACGAAGAGCTAGAAGAAAGTGCAAGGAGAAAGGAACTGTTACCATGGGATTCTAAACTTGCTTGTTTCTTTCTTCTTTTTGTACTGGGGATTGAACCTAGGGCCTCCGATGTGCTTCTACCACTGAGCTACATCCTCTCTTTCCCTTTTCACTTTGAGACAGGGTCTACCCAAATGCTTAGCTTCATTTTGACCTTGGATTCACTCTAGTATAGTGACAATTCAATTGTATTTTAATAAACAAAGCTTGCCTGAAGATCAGAGAGAAAAATCCTACTGGTCAACCTTACAGACCAGGTAAAAGTAACACATACCTTTAATCCCAGTAGCCACACTAGTTGCCATAGAAACCTGGCAGTGCATGTCTTTAATCCTAGTGGTGCACACCTTTAATCCCAGCCCTAGAGAGGATTATAAAACAGGAGGAGGCAGCTTTCAGACACAGTCTCATTCTGAAAATCCTGGAGGCAAGGTCACCATTTCAGACTGAGATCAAAGAGCCAGTGGCTGGCTGTTCTGCTTTTACGGTCTTCAGGTTGAACCCCAATTTTTCTCCCTGAGTTTTTATTAATTGTACTTCACTCTAGTTCAGGCAGTTCTTGAATTTGTAAGCCTGCTGCTCCAGTCTTCTAAATAGCTGGGGTTGCAGGTCTACACCACCAGGCTCAATGATTCTGGGTCATTGCTTTTAATAGTCTCCTTAGTGCCTTGTGGACTGAGCCACCCTGATATGTGCACATGTACGTTTGCCTGTCTGCAGGAGATGGTTTGTTATGCTGCCATGTTTAATTTTCTTGTTTGGAATATCAGATTACCCTTGATTTGTGGCTGGCAGTCCTCATTGTGAGAACTTGGTGTCTGCTGTGGTCTCGATATGGTTTAAGTCTGCCTCCTAGTGGCTCATGTGTTGGAAGCTTGGTCCTCAGTGACAAAGCAGTGTTGGGAGGTAGGAACTCCTGGTGGTGATGCCTAGGTCACTGGATTGGAAGGGATGAAAGTAGCTCTCTTAGGCCCTCTCAGTTTCAAGAGCACAAGTGGTATATTGTTCTCTGGCTTTTGGCTTTGAGCTGTGACCTCTTCAACTATGTATTTCCCACAATGTGACACTGCCCACCATCACCTGCCCTGACTCCCCACAATGTGACATTGCCCACCACCTGCCACGAGGTGATGCTGATGTTTATCCTTGGATCTTGAGAGCTACATAAACTACATGAACATTTTTTTACTCATAAATTTTTTGTTACAGTAATGAAGAATGAGCTCAATAGAGTTTCATACTCAATGGCTCAGTTTCTCCAGGCTCTAGAAGCTTCTCACGATGTCTAGTTGCTGACAGAGATGACACAGTCTGGTTCTAAAACTTTAAGGGTTTTCTGCTTGGTTTTGCTACTGGCGCTTGATAGAGAACCAAATGGTTGTCCGCGGTAGAAAGTTCCAGTACTGCTGTACCCTCAGCTCATAATGCCTGGTACCACAGCAGCTGGAACCAGAACCAGAACCTGGATCCACTGCATTGCATTTTCATGATCTGATTCATGCTAAAAACCCGGCATTTATAGATATGGAACAATATAGCCAAGTGTATCCTATGTTGGCTCAAAGATCCTAACATGTCCCAAGGACTGTGCTCTGAGGCAGTGTGGGTTATGGATGCAGGTGGATGTGCATCTCAGAAGAGGCATTAGCTGCTGAAACAGCCTCAGCACTGGGGGGCTTCATTCAGGGGAAGCTGGCTTCTCCACTGCAGCCCAAGGAGTCAAAGGGGTCAGATGTGACAGCTCTGCCTGACCTGCCCAAGTGGCTCCATTCTACTGTGGGTGCTTTTACACCTGTGTCCTAGTTTCAAAACTTACTGAAATTTGGCTTCAGTGAGTGCTGAAATACTCAGCCCTTACCATTATGCTCTGGGTATGCCCCGCTTCCACCACCACTGCCGCTGTGACTGCATAGATGAGGTGTTTAGTTAACATAGCTACTAATGATGTCTGAATGGCTACTTCTTTTCTTGGTTGGGTGGTCACTTGGTTTCCTGGTGGCCTATCCTGCCCCTTCACTTCATCTCATGCTCTCAGTAGCCATAGGATGAGAACCTGCGATGCCAACCCATGAAGGTTCTCTTCATGCCAGAGCAGAATGAAGCTCATGTGCCTCCGACACACGTGAGCAAGCTAATTCCATCCTTCTGCTTCTGCTTCCTTGAACACACGTACATTATACAGCCCTAGTTAAGGTTTTAGAAGAAAACAATGGGACAGACCTAGGCCCTCTGTGTGTGTGTGAT